>MNCI01023453.1:613774-874640 GCA_015680685.1 Gnetum montanum | reverse complement strand
GGCATTTCTCAAACTAAGGAAGGACTCAAGGATTTGCAAAGGGTGTGACTTCAAGGGAACTTGGTGCTCTTGTGTTGGTCATTCGCTTGGGTGCTTGGATGTTTTCTTCTTGGGTTTTCTTACCATTCCGATGTAACCCAATAATCAGAAGCTGAGATAATAAAAATAAAGAAGTCTTTGCATGGTGTTGTCCCCACGCATAAAAATACAAAATAGAAAAAATAGAAAAAAAAAGAAAAAAAAGAGAGCAAATGCTAAAAAGCTAAAAGTGAGGATTCAAAGCACACCCCTTAGACAGAATAAATTTGGGCTACAAGCACTGGTTATGGAACCAAAGTGTTCCCTCTAACTAAGGCCCTTCTTGCTTCCCATTCTCTCCTTCGTTTCGTTGAAATGGTGGCAGCTTCTTAAAGTTGCATCCTTGTTACCCAAGTGGATGATTTAACCAACTGCATTGATGCGAAGTCACTGGAAGTGGTTTGTTTGAGGCCAGAGTTGGAATGAGATTCGCCATGTCACATTAATCATGACACACACAAGGGGTTGTACACCCCCTTGTTCTTGGGATTCCATTCCACTCCTCTTTCTTCCCATCCTTCTCTCCATTGTTCACCTCATTGCCGATTGTATCATTGTATATACTTTAGTTGATGCTTTGTTTTCTTTTTGGTAAATTCTTCCGGTTAAGACTTTAACTCTTGTTTCCAAAGGACATTCCCAGAGCCCACGGACTCCTTAAATGTGGGATTGTCGGGGCATTAAGGGCATGAGCCTGCTTTGGGGAGGACCCACTGACATTCCTATTTGGAACATTAGTTAACTTCTTTTCCTTAACGTTTTGCAATTAATTAACATTTTTGTTCATTTCCATCATGACATCCTTTTTATCGATGCCATAGTTGTCCCTTTTTACCTATCATTCCTATTCCTTTTCTCTCTTCATTCTAACGCTACCGGAGGTTCGTGATTAGTCATGGGGGTACGGGGCCTGATTTTTCGATTTTTATCCTAAGCCCTGGATTTTTTCATTTTTCTTCCTAACCCCTATGCCTTTGGTAGTCATCATCTACATTTTCCCAGATCCATATTGGCCATACCACACATTAGCCAGTGAGCCTAAACCGCAGCAAGGTATGCTTTACTTAATGATTCAATTACCCTTGCTAATATATGATGGTGTTGTGTGTGCAGATGGCAATCATACAACAACGGAATGGATCTGGAGCAGACACTTGGAATGGAGCAGCGCTGAAGCAGCATGCAAGGAGTGGAATTGATAATGCGCTTACAGATGGACAACGAAAGGCGCAATCTAGGCGTTGGCAGCAACAAGACTCTTCTCTCTTCTTCTCTTCTATTCTCTCTCCTCTTTTCTCTCAGCTGCCAACTGTGGCCTGATGTCATTGTAATAAGGTGTTCACCCATGTTGTCATGAACACCAGTTTTTGTCAAGTCTTGTAATAAAGACCGTTCACATGTCATCCCATTAGTTCCATTTTCCCTAATAATCCCATACCTACCTGATATCATTGTAAGGAACTCGAGGACGAGTTTTCATTCAGTCATGGGGGTATGATGAGACGCGACTTGCACTAGGCCGCGATATCATGTATGCGATATCACGACCGCCGCGATATCGCGTCCCGCTGCCATTTCTATAAATAAGAGGCGGCACTCCCTTCATTTCCCAATCCTGGCTAGTGTAGCGAAGCTCTGGCAGATTGATCACTCCAGAGTTAGAATTTTTCCCCATGTGCCCGCAGTAGGAGTCCTAGAGTGAATGGCTCTTTATTCAAGCAGCTTGTAACCTGAACCCAAGTTGTGTACGGCAATTAAGAAGAACTTGTTTGGATAAACCTTGCAGCACGTGGGTTCATTTATTGCTTTCCTTTACTGCTTTCCTAGTGCGTTCAAGTACGACTTGATTCCAAGCATCTACGAATGTGTACAGCTAGTCAAGGAATCGGCTGCTTGACGCAATGCATGAGTATGACTCAATTACGAGCATTGGCTGCTTGGTAACCCAGTAGCATATTCTAGGATTCTGCGCTTGGTAACTCCAGGGTCCAATGTGTATGGCTAGTTGAGGAATCGGCTGCTCATTTCTAGGCTAAGAACGTGTGATAAGTACAACTTAGTTACGAGCACCCACGGGTGTGTACGGCTGGCTAAGGAATTGGCTGCTTATCACACGTAGGCTAAATAGGTGCCTCAGTACGATCACTTCGAGCACTTGTGTTACGTGTGGCGATCCCAGTAACGATTAGCATTTGGTAAGATGCAGTTGCATAGTTCAGGGTGTGTCTGGTAAGTGGGAACGGATGCTGACACTAGTTTATTTAGACTTCGATCTTAGCTAGAGTTAGTTTAGTTTCTCAACTCTTTCCTCCGGGTAGCATAGAAGATAATCCGAAAATACCAAAAAAATCACATACCTCAGACTTGCTTAACCATACACCATGACACATACAAGGAAGCCTGGGAAGACAACAAACAATTAACCCCAAGTGTTTCTTGTGGCGTTAAGGCATTTAGTCTGCGGAGTTCGACCGGATCGCACGTGCACGCTTGTATTCGTATGGTGGAGTGTAGGGGTACCTCGCCACTCATCACTTAGAAAACAAACTTGTTAATGTGTTAGCTAATTTTTGTTTTCTTGTTGATCCTTATTTTCTTAAATAACATTTATCTTACTCAATGCAAGATCATCACTCTCATAAACACAAAACATCTTAGCTTAGTTAACTTAGAAGACGATGAACAATATCATGATATTATGCAATACTTACAAATTGGAGAAATTCTTGAAAATCAATCTTATTCACAAAAGGATATTCTCCATAAACATAAAACATTTTTGTATCATTGATCCTATTATTTTATATCCTATTTCTATATTAGGTATTCTTCTATGATGTCTAAGTCATGATAAAGAAGAAAGTATGCTAGAGTAAGTTCATTAAGGTATATGTGGTGGTCACCTAGGCTCATGGTGTCTTGTAGCTCATGTCATTTCACTATATTACTAGTGTCCTACGTTTTCTAGAGACACACATACAATATTCAAAATGTGTAATACATGTCAACATCATTCTCTACTTATTTATGTACCATCTCAAAAGCTTAGAAGTTCCAAAATTACATGGTCCTGTCAAAAGTGGGGGTTGGATCTCATAGGTTCTATCAATCATTCATCTTCCTATAGTTATTAATTCATTTTCATAGCTAATGAATATTTTACTAAGTGGTTGAATGTATTCCTTTAAGATCTACAAATTCTAAATATATCTGTCATTTTATTTTGAATAATATAATCACTTGCTTCAATATCCCTATTTGCATTGTCAGTAATAGTGAACCTTAATTTAAGAGAAAATAAACCATCAAATTCTATGAGCAATACCAAATCACCTAGTCATTATCACCTCCCTACTACCCACAATCTAATGGTCAAGTTTCGTTAACTAATAAATGCATTATAAATTGCTCAAAACCATGATTGGTAGTAATCCCATGCCATTTGGGCCTACTATACTACCTTTCATAATGCAACTATCTAAACTTCATTCATGCTCACCTATGGGTTAGAAGCTATGTTTTTAGTGGAGTCGGGCATGCCTTCTCTTCATGTGATCATGAACAATTGGTTATTAGATGAGAAGAATGACAACATGCATTGTGTTGAGTTAGACACACTTGAAGAAAATCATAAGCAAGAAATTATCAACATCCAAAATTATCAAGAAGTCATGCACTATTATCATGATAATTAAACAAAGAAGTCCTAGATGTCTACATACATAACCTCTTTCAAATTTTTTTTGCATGAAGTTGCAAAATTTTTTGGGGCAATAAAATGAAGAACAATAATCAAAAGATTTTTAGTGTTTAACATAACTTCCCATCATTGTTATAGTCAACACTTGTTTCTACTATCAAATTTGACTAACGGCAATGACGATGTCCCACTTGGTGCACTCTATGTGTCTATGTCTTGCTATGGGCTTGGTTGCAATGGTTGAAATTTTTCATTTTCATGAATGCCCTATTTATATTTCTCACATTTTGCATGCAATGTGAGTTGATGTGGATCACATTCAACTCATAGTTTAACTTTAACACCTACATTGCACAATAAATACTATGGCCCACAATCATACATGAAAGTATGAGGATCATGCATGAAGCAGCAACCTTGTAGTTGGAAAAAGAAATATGTGTTTCACATAGCATGTTGTGATGCATAGGTTTTTTGCATACTGTGATTAGTAGGTACTTGCAGCCTAAAGAATATTAATGGGATTGCCTACTTTTTGCACAAGTCTCATAGTTTGCTAGTGTAAACTACGATGTTACAAATTGCATGAGCTCGCATTAGTAAGAAATAATTTACACTTTAAGTTAATGGCTTCATGTGGGTAGCATGTAGTCATAGATAGAAATTGCAATCATCATGCAAAATGCAGATATTACTAGTGCACATGGTTGCTATTGGCAGCAACTTTGTAGTTTTCCAAAAAAAATTGTGTATAAAATTGGGAAAATAGATAGAAACAATTTTCAATCTTTATATCAATTTCAATTACTATTGAGATGTTTAAAAAATAAAAAAAAGACTTAAAAAAACAAAATTTTTAGCATCTAAGATAATAATTTTACACTATGCACAATACAAAAGTCAACCAATGACATAAACTTCTCTCTAACATGCAACCTAGGAATTTGACTACTACATATTTAATTATGAGGAAGATGAGTTCCAGTTACAACCTTGACTATCTTCATTGCGTTCTATAAGTTAAAAACTAAAAAATGTTACATTCTTACAATTATCAATCATAAATTACATTTTCAAATATAGGTCAATGGACCTAGAATGTGTCTCTACCTTCTATAAATAGTTTTCTATGACATTTTGGATTAGATAGAATTTGGTGTTGATTTTTATTAGGCCTGTCCCAACTTGAAAATATTTTGATACTTGAATAGCCATTTTCATTTACTAATAAAAAATTAGACTGAAAAAGTGCAACAATACTCTCTTTATCTATGAGCATCTTCTTTGCAAAATTTTTTAATGCCTTTCCATTTTTTTGCTATTTTTTCTATCATGCTTTCATACACATTATCCTTGAATGTTTTGAATTTCTCATCTAATTTCTAAACATCTATATTGTTCTACTCATGTTTAGATATTGTTGTACTTTATACCACTTGGATATTTGATTTCCTGGTGGTTGATCTAATTGTCTCTATTGTCATCCCTAACTATGATGACTATTCATGACTTGGAAATTCATGAGGCATAAATGAGTTTAGCTTGAAAGATATTCTTGAATAAAAATAATAATCTTTGAATAAGACCTTATATGCACTCATATATAATTTGACTAATATCATAACTTTCATTGAATGCTTGCAAAAATGACCAAGGTTGCACCATCTACACTCACATAAAATACTAAACGAAAACACCTTGGACACCCTGTACTAGGTATCATGTTTCAAAGAATTTTAACTTCATACAAGATATTCATCTCCTTTATCTAATACTTTTTTGCAATCATCATCATAGATTTCAATTGCCCTTTCCCATTATTTCTTATTCATTTCTCTATCCTTTCTATTTATTAGATATCTTGCAGCTTTAAGTATACCATTGTTCCAGTAATATCACTATACCTTTATTAAAGTTCATATAAGTTAATCAACACAATGATGTTTCTTGTTTCTAGTATCTCTTAAGAATTTTCCTTTTAAAAATCCATGATAGGAATCCACAACATTATTTGTGTGTTGTTGAGCATGATGAATATCATGATAGGCTTTTTCCAACATCCTTGAGAAATGAACCCTTGAGCCCTCTAAAGACCAAAAGAAAAAAAGAAAAAGAAAAATGCAATCTAACTATATTAAACTACAATATGTATGTACTTACAAAATTTATCTTCATTTATCCATTGGAGTTTTAGGTAACTAATGAAGTGAACATTCTATTGATGCTCATTGCCAAACTTGTTAATTTCCACAACTACATCATTAGCAGTTTTGCATTCATTCATAATATAGTTCAAATGTGATCCCATAGCCTTTCTCATTATAGAATCTCTAACCTTTGTTGCCAAGTTCTTTATCCATGCACTCCATACATGAAAAATGCATAGAAAAATATGACAACCAAATATAGACTTGAATATTTCACATAAAGTTTCACATTCAATTTTAATATCTTCATGTTTTGAGATATGCTTTAAAATAACAAACTAAATTTCAATGTTATAATTGTTACCTTATAGAATTAATTTCATCTTTTGAATCATCTACCATGAATGCATTTACTACCCATTGTGGCTTTTGGGACTTGCATCTTCACAACAATTTAGATAGCCAATGTACCGCCTAAAATCGTCGGTCTCTGGCTAGAAGGAAATAGAGACCGCAGGATCGCAGGGTGAGCACAGAAGAGCCTGCATTCGCCTGAGGGCGAGCTGGAAGGCACGAAGGCAGAGTACATTGGGTGGTCCGCACGCGAATTAGACAAGGATTTCCCCGAACGTATACCGAAGTGCTATACACTGGGTTATACGTAAACGGTGTAATGGGCGTAAACGAGAGCGTAAACAGCGTAATAGGTGCAAGCAAAGCGTAAATGTAAATGAGCATAAACAGAACACATGTAAGAAATTAGTGTAAACTGTAAACACTAGTATTACAAAATGAAAGTACAATGCACCGGTCTAATGCAGTTGTGATGGAACACAAGGCGGACGAAAAGCCCCGGTGGATGCGAGGGTGGCTGGGCTAGTTTACATTGTAGGCGTGGTGTAGCAATTGTGCTCGGTGTACAGGGTTGTCCAGCGTAAGGGTTTTTTGTGCTCTGGTTCACAGCGTAATTGCTCCTAGATATGCTCTGGGATTCTTGCCAACAGTCTCCGTGAAGTGGAAAATGGGGGTTTTTATATAGATTGTTACGCTAGAATCGGGTTAGGAGACACGTGGCGCGTTGACTGGGTGCATACAATTTACAAATATACAATATATTACATCTGCTGGGCGTATACGCTGGGTGTGTACGCTGCATCAGGCCGACGTATACGCTGGGAATATACGCTGGGTGAACTTGGGTGGAGATGCTGTGGACGCTGGGCGTATACGCTGATGGTTGCCGACTTGCTTCAACTCTTGCTCTTCAGTGCTGTCTTCATGCTGTCTTTGGAGATTTTGTCGTTGGGCGTATGCATCTGTTGTACCTGCCGAGCATACAGGTGAGGTGTGTACACTAGGCATGTACGCTGGAGAATGCCGGGCATATACGCTGGGCATATACACTAGGCGTATACGCTGTAGGTGTGAACTTGGGCGTATACGCTGGGCATATACGCTGGCACAATATACTTAGCGAAAACTAAGTATTTCGATTCCCAAAGTTGCAATGTGTGACATCACATGTAGCCGAGGTCGTCCGTGGGTCCCAGGGACCTACTTGGTGTTGGAAAAGTACTAAGCTCCAAATTTTGTGGTGTTTAATTGGCCCCTCTTTGTTGACTCTTGGAGGAATCGACCTGAGAACCGTCGACAAAGAAGTGCAAAACACCACAAGCAACTTGATAGAGACATTGTCCACTACCACTTGACTAGATGTTATCGCACCATGCTCAGTAGTACATGGGATCAGGAAAGTGAAATTTATAGTTGGTAGGAGGAAAGAGATCGTGGGGACAGGTGACTACCCAAGGAATTGTGCTGTGGATAGAGGATGCTTAGGTATGAGGCATGCTGATCTTTATCAATAGCCAGGATTTAGCGGACTCGAAGTTCAGACATGCGATGTGCGTCCTTTGGTGGAATAAGACTTTTGGTTAGTGTTCAAGAGAACTTGTTGGCAAGACCAAAGCCACAGGAGGATGTGTTACATTCTTTGGGAGAACAGGGCCCATGTTTAGTGTTCAAGGGGAACCTGTTGGAGGAGAGCCAAATACATGCAACTGGATGCTTCTTAACCGTTTTAGACATGAGTACTTGGTTTTGAGACAACTGCCTTCCTGCCTGGGGCTTGTGTGGGAAGTGCCAGGGGTCTCGGTTCTTTCTTTTTTTTTGGGAAGAAAAATTTTCTTTGATTTTGTACTCATGCTCAAATGTTGTGTTGTGTGTTGCAACTTTTGTAACGTGTTGCAGTGTGCAACAGTGTGCTCAAAGTTTTGAGTGTATTCAGTGTATCGGAGGTCGGTAAACAGATAGTGAATATACCGGGAAATGGGAATGTACTAGTGAATGGTTCGATTTAGTCTTGCCATGTGTGCTGTGAACATTGTCCCATCTTGCTGCTTGCGATGAGGTGCATTCTTTTGTGAAAACCTCTGGGTGTCATCCTGCAAACACAACTCCAAGGAGAGAAGAAAACGATGGGTGAATAAGTGAGCTTATATTTGAACGATTGCAAATGGAACAAAAATACTAGAGGAGATTCTGAGCACTATGTATGAATGGCGACGATGTTGATGAGATTGTCTAAAAGTGAGCGATGCAGTGATTCTGATGAGTGAGTGTGGCTGTGGAGCGAGAGCCGGAGATGAACATGCCTGTTTATAGTCTTAGTGGACTATCATGGGTTAGTTTTATGTCGTAACCCATTGGACATTGCCCGTTTAGCGTCGTGGCAGACGTTACATTGCCAGTTTCTAGTCTTAGCAAACCGTGGAGAGGCAAGCTAGTTTATAGTCTTAGCGGACTCTGATGGTTGTAACGGTGGCAGTTTATTGTCATGCTGGACGGATGCTAGTTTATAGTCATTGCAAAAACTGTGTGGTATCAGTTTTAAGTCATAATCCAGGACTGTTCTGTTGTATCAGTTTATCGTCATGATTCTAGGACGTGCTGTGGTATCAGTTTATAGTCGTAATTCCAGGACTTGCACGTACCTGAGCTTGTACTCAAACGTAGAACGGTTTTAGATACAAGTGATTGGTTGGATTGGCAAGCTCGTTCCCTTCCATGTCAGCTAACTTGAATGCACCATTGTCAAATGCTTTAATGACTACGTAAGGCCCTTCCCAGTTGGCTGAGAATTTATCTGGGTTTTCCTGAACAGCCTTAAGCACAAGTTCACCTTCTTTGATAGGGCGCTTGTTGATGTCATGCTGATGTCGCTGCCGTTGTTTTTTTTGGTACCACTCAATCTGATTGAGCGCACGCATGCATTCTTCTTCCACCGAGTCAAGATCAATGATGCGTAGATCATTGTTTTTCCTGTCGTCGAGGAGCCCAGAAAGTGTGATCCTTAAAGATGGTACCTGTAGTTCCAAAGGTAAAACGTCTTCTAAACCGTAAACTAGACTATATGGTGTTTTACCTGTTGACGTTTGGTGCGTAGTACGGTATGCCCACAATGTGTATATCAATTGCTTGTGCCATTTTCTTTTGCTCTGAGTAAGCATTCTCTTAAGTATTGTAATAATCATCTTGTTTGTTTCTTCCGCTTGTCGATTGCTCTGAGGATAGTAAGGGGATGAAAATGAAAGTTTGATCCCTAGACTGTCACAAAAGGTTTGGGTTTAGGCACTGCTAAATTGTGGCCCATTGTTAGTGATAATCGTCGAGGGGATGCCAAAGCGGGTTACAATATTTTCAAGAATGAAATTCCACACGTGTTTAGATGTGATTTTTCGAAGGGGAGTAGCTTCTACCCACTTCGTGAAGTATTTTGTTGCGGTTATAATAAAACCATGCCCTACAGAAGATGAGGGTGTTATTGGGCCGATAAGGTCCAATCCCCATTTTTGGAAGGGCCATGTGATTTGCACCATGTGCAACTCATTTGGTGGGACATGTATTATATTTCTATGTTTTTGGCAAGTGCTACATGTTCTAACCCTAGAGATATAGTCATACTCCATGTGCGGCCAATAGTAGCCTAAACGTCTTATTTTCATTGCCATGGCTTTTTGCGCTATGTGTCCTCCGCATAATCCCTCATGTACCTGTTTGACGATAGTTTGGGCATCGGTACTACTAATGCACGTTAGCAATATGCCTTCATAGGATCGACAACATAATGTATCCCCAACTAGGGTGTATTGTTTAGAGCATTTTTGCATGGCTTCCTTTAGCGCATTTGTTAGATGTCATGGTGTATCACCGCTTAGAAGGTATTCTTTTATGTCGTCGTACCATTCTATCGTGTGTGTTGTACTAATAGATGTAATTGGCAACGTGTCGGGAGTATCGGTTATCGGTTCAGCACAGTTGATTACGGAGCTTGGTAATGCATGGAACATGTCGGGCGATATATTTAACGCTAATGTGGCTAACGCGTCTGCGATGGTGTTATCATTTCTAGAGACGTGTTGCACATCGATGTTTTCGAATCGCCTCATTAGGTGTTTTTCCAAGTCACAGTATGATTGTAAATGTTGGGCTTTACACGTGTAAACATCTGTAACCTAGTTTAAGACCAATTGTGAATCCCCTCTGACTACCAGTCATGTGATATCTGAAGCTAATGCTGCCGCGAGACCTCTAAGGAGACCTTCGTACTCTGCTATGTTGTTAGTACAGTGGAAGTTGAAATGATAGGCAAAGGGTCAGATCTCCCCAGAGGGATAGGTGATCACAGCGGCTGCACTTCCTCCTCGGGAGGTGGATGCTCCATCAAAGTTTAAAATGGCATCGTAATCATTGGGCACTATGTCTATGGTGCTTATATTTTCATCTGGGAATTCTGGCTCTATAGTTGCTTGATCACGTGTTGGTGACGTGGCCATTTTATTTTCTATGGCTTGATCCTTGACTGATGATTGCGCTACGTAGTACAAGTCAAATTCAGCTATCATGGCTTTCCACCGGGCTATTTGACTTGTTTCATAAATATTTCCTATTATGGCTCTTAATACATTGTCCTTGCAAATTATGTAAACCTGGTTACGGAAGAGGTAATGTCGCCATTTTCTTAAAGAAAAGACTAAAGCTAAACATGACTTCTCCACGTCGTTGTACTTTTTCTCGTGGGAAACTAATGTGTGGCTCAAGTAATATACAGGGACTTCGGTTCCGTCATCTTGTTTCTGGCAAAGCATAGACGCGATTGATGATTCCAAAGTGGCAAGGTAGATGTAAAACGGTTTAACGTTCTGAGGCGGGTAAACCGTGGGCAGACGGGCAAGTGCTATTTTGATGTTCTCAAATGCTTCTTGGCACTGCGGAGTCCATTCAAAATGGACGTTTTTGCGTAACAGGTGGTTCATAGGTTTTAGTTTGTCTGTCATTTTTTCTATGAAGCGCCTGATAAACTACAATCTACCTTGTATACCTCAAAGTTCGGTAAGGTTGCTTGGTGGTTTCAGGTTTACTATGGCCTTAACCTTATCGGGGTCCACCCGTATCCCTGGTTCGGAGGCTATGAATCTGAGCATTTTTTCTATTTTGACGCCGAAGACACATTTTTTTGGATTAAGTCTCAGTTCATACTTTAAATAATGCTTTAGGACCAAGTCGAGGTCTTGTACATGTTGTTCCGATGTTTTTGACTTAACCACGATGTCATCCATGTAATTGTTGAGTGATTGTAACATATAATCACTAAAGATAAATTTCATTGCTCTTTGATACGTGGCCCCAGCGTTTTTGAGACCAAAGGGCATCATTGTATAACAAAAAGTTCCCCATGGTGTCATAAAGGTTGTCCTGAGTTGATGTTCCGGGTTGATACGTATTTGGTTGTATCCCGAAAAACCATCCATAAAAGATAGTAAGGCATGTCCTGCGGTCAAGTCAACGAGTTGATCAATGCTGGGCAGGGGAAAGTCATCTTTTATGGTTGCTACGTTCAGATCTCGGAAGTCGATGCATAAGCGAATGCTTCCATTTTTCTTCGGGACAATGACCATGTTGGACACCCACTCGGCGTAATCAACAGCCCGAATGAAACCAGCTTGGTAAAGCTTGGTGATCTCATTGCGAACTGCCAATGCCACCTCGGGTCTAACTTTTCGTGCTTTTTGTTTTACTGGTCTCAATTTTGGGTCAAGAATAATATTGTGTTGGATAATTCTAGGATCTAACCCGGGCATGTCGGTATAGGACCAAGTGAATGCTTTCATATTTTCCCTCAGCACATTCTCAATGTATTTGGTCAAGTGCGGTTGTAATAGCGTGCTTAATTTTAATACTTTAATTTCCCCATCAGGCATGGTAATGGGAGTTTCGGCCAACGGAACTTCGGTGATATTCTCGGCTTCTATGTCCAGGAGTTTTGTCATGCCTTTGTAGTTGTCTATTTTTTGCTGAGTTGAGGCTATGACTATGTCGTCTGTTGGTGAACTTATGTTGATGAAGTCTATGTTAATGTCTTGTGCAATTTTGCCATGCGGTCCGTCAATGATTAACGGTGCGGTTAAATGCTAGCAGTCCATTGAGCTTGCTCCTGCCAATAAATAGAGAGCTGAATAAGAAAAAGGGGATCGTTCTATGCCTTTTGGTAATTTTAAACTATGTGTACATGCATAATGGTGGATTATCATCACACTGGGACGTACGACAGTTTAAGGCCTTACCAGGCCACAAGTGGCAGTTTAAGGCTATACCGGGCTGTCACTGGATTGGGAAATGGCAGTTTAAGGCCATACCAGGCCATAGGCGGTAGTTTAATGCCTTACCGGTCGATGTGTGGGAGTTTATGTTGGGATTCCATGTAACCGTCTGGAATGGAGTCCACGGGGATACCGGGATGTAGCAATTTTTCGTTTTATATATTTTTTTATCATTATTTTGGGCAAATTTTAGCGAAAAATAAGTAAAAAGGCAGAAAATGGCAAAAAGGAGCAACGGTGGCGTAAACGCCGGCGGCAGCATCATCGGAGCGCTATATAAAGGGGGGGTTTCATTTGTTTCTTACTTTGAATCGTGAACGTAAGCGACAGAGCGTAAACTGTTAAAGCGTAAGCATAAACTACCACGCCCTAGCGTAAGCGTAAACTACCACGCCCTAGCGTAAGCGTAAACTTTCTCATGAGCGTAGATGCCGAAGAGTAACCCTTAGCGTAGACGCCCAACACTAAACCCCAGTGTAGACGCGGAGTGTAGAATTTCAGACGCCAGCGTAGACAGTTCCTTTCTTCAACGTAAACTCGTGCAGTCAGCGTAAGGGAGGCCGAGATGGGCAAGGGAAAAGAAGTGGAAGGTCAGGGGAGGAAGGGTCCCGACTTGACCTTTGTGGACGAGACTGAAGCCATGCTGTAGGGCCTACCTAGGCCACGGATCCCATCATGGCCTATGACATCCCACAGGTAGGCTCCGATCCCTGCCTCTATTATTATTTCTTTGCTTCTCTTTTTTAGCGTAAACAGTCTCGGCGTATACGCCGAGCGTAGAGGGTTTTTAGCGTAAGGGGTTTTCGGCGTGTACGCCAAGCGTAACTTCATAGCGTAAAGTTGGATTAGCGTAGACTGTCAGGGTGTAATCAATTTTATTAGCGTAGGCACTTTTCCTACACTATTATGTCAACGTAATCCACGGCGTCATGAGTTCTCTATGGGGGAAGTTTTGTCAGTGTGATTTTTTTGTTCTCTCAGCGTAAATTCTGTTTACTATGACGGTGTATACATCGAGGGTTTGTTCGGCGTATACACTGAGCATAATAGGTTTAGGCGACAGCGTAAAACAGTTCATTGCCGACATATACACTGAGTTAGGCAGCGTATATGCTATGTATAGACAGTTTCGCCGGCATATACGCTGGTGTATGCGGTGTATACGCTGAGCGTAAATAGTAAATGTTTAGATTTTAAGTGTCAATTTATGATGCAAACTTTCTCTTTTCGGGCTATTTTGAAGCATGGCTAATTTTTCATGGTGTCATGATTGCTTGCAGGGATAGTAAGCGCTTCCTCCTCATTGTTGAATTTGTCGGGGTGTTAACATGGGTTGGCCCCGTTGAGGCTGAGGAGCCTCCCCCGGATCTAACCGTGGATAACAACGGGGTTTGGTTCAGGGAAGGCGCATGTGAATTTCTAGCCTTTTTGTTAGACAATTTCGAGGTGGCCATTTGGTTGAACTTTAGCGAAGTGATTGCATGGAGTGTGCTTGAGGCAATGCTTCCAGGAGCTGCAGAGGGTGTCATAGTCTTCATAGAAGACATTGATGAGGGGCCATTTGTTAACGAGGATGGTTCTACCCATGGGCCCAGGTCCACACGCCCATTAACATGCATGTGGGCACTATTGCCAAGAGGGTTAGACTACCTCAACAATACTCTGTTCATAGCTACCCGCCCGCACACATTGTTCCAAAATCCTCCCGACACAGTGTACCGAGTAGACAGGTAGGACTATTTTAGTGTTTTCCTTTCGCTGTTTGGTGTTTGTTTCTTATTTTGACATATATTTATTTACAGGCCGAAGGCCAACCCGGATGGAACATACGTTGAGGATGAAGGACTAGCTCTTGCTCGCACTACTCTGGAAGCATTCATGATGGGCCCCACCCTTCGTGGAATCATACTGGGTCAAACGAAGGGTGAGATCGTCCATTTTCATAATCAGTTCTCTAGAGCGTTCACAATGTGCAAAGCTCGTGGGTGGCTTCATGAAGACTAGTCGGACAAGGGGCCAGTCTTCCCTCGTGACTCTGGCAGCACGTGTGAATTTGCCACTAATGGTAAGTGATAACATTTCCTAGATATGTTAGTCGGGTTGTCCAACTGTTTGGAGTTACACTGATATGACCCTTTTTAAATTGCTTTTACAGTTGATGTACCTCCTGGTGGGGATTCGGTGACAACTGGACGAATCGAGACTACCTTGTCGATGAAGTTCAGGGGGGTGACCAAGGCTCAAAAGTGGTTACGTGGATGCGCTCCATCGTCCATTGTTCATTGTCTGGATAATGCTGGCCTGATGGAGCCTTTTATGACCCTGAGTCCTAACGTATCCATAGGGGAGATGATTGGAATCATGGATTCTTTTAATGAGTCTGTCTCATACTATAGCACCCGGATTAAGGGTGTCAAGGTATTTTTTCATCTGTCGCCTGAGTTCTTTTCAAACTTATTTGGCGTACCGACAGATGGCTTGAATGTAGTATTAGACAGAGCTCACAAAGAGCTCCAGACGATTTGTGAATTGGAAGGTTGGCTAGGCGTGGCCAAGGGTGCCAGGGGGTTCCCGATGCAAGGGAAAGTAAAAGTTGTAGAAGTGAACGAATTATATCCCCTGTTTCGGGCACGAGTATTCCCTGAAACCCTTTTCTAGGTGAGGATTCTTGGGGTTGAGGCTGTTCGTGTCATGCGAACTGTCTTGGAAATGGGTGTGCGATATAACTGGGCCCAATTTCTATTGTCGGGCATGCACAAGGAGATAGTGTAGTTGCGCTCGAATATCGAGGCACAATCCCATTTCACTTTTGTGTTCTTCGCTGGTTACCTTCGCCATTTTGCCTAGTTCCTGGTAGTTCGTGCAAACAACAAGTTTGTTCTGCGGGATCGGGGTCAACTATCCCGCCCATGGATCAATCACTTGTTTTGAGACAGCTAAATCCCAAGATGCACCTGAAGGCATTGATGAATCCAGTTCTATTACTACAGGGGGATCATCTGGCACTTCAATCCACACACGTGATAGTTTGGGTTTGGAGCTAGATGATGCACCCTACACTGCTAGAAGGGCTGAACGGGTCATCAAGGAGACCGTTGGCCAAGCCAAGTCAAAACTAAAAAGGCTTGAACGTGCGATGGAGGAAGTCTCCGATGTGAACCAGCCACGCTTGAAGTGCATACGCTTCAAGATGCCTGGTAAGTGGACCTTGCCCACTTATTGCTTTATCATCTTCATTTTGTTTATAACTTTTACTTCAATCGCTTACGTGTCGTTGATATTTTTGGCTTGATTTTTTAAAAAGTGAGGAAGAAGGCTTTAGAGACTATCACCAAGGAGGAGGAGACCAACACAGAGAAGAATAATGAGGAGGAAAACCCGGAGAAGAGCTAGGGTGGAGGAACGGAGGAGTTAAAGGAAAATACCACTGAGACCGTACCGTTGGATGATCAGGATGCTGTCAACCAAATGTTCAGCAGCTTCCTTAAGGGAAAGCTAGATTTGGGCGACCCCCCAGAGGGTGACAAGGATCATGGTATGTTTTCCTTTAAATTTCATTTTGAATTTCTTGATCAATTGTCATTCCTATGGTATTTTATTTTCATTTTTTTATCTTGTTTACATGAAGGTAGCGAGACCAGGACGGTGCGGTTGGACGTACCCATGAAGACGGTTCCCCCTAAGAGAACAGCAGAGGTCAGTTCATCCTATACCTGTGAGCCACTTACTTGGACAGAAATGCCAAGTAAGATGGACTTTGTGGCTGGAATCGCAAAGGAAGTTGTTGAACGGATCCAGGAGGCCCATCCTGATATAGGTATAAATCATTTAGAGGTTTGGAGTTTCACATCTTGTTTATATTATCTTAACGTTTGTATTTTGCGCATGGGTAGGTGCAAAATTGAGATGGGATCCCTCTGAAAGCATTAGCATAGAAAGTTTAACCACACTTTCCCCAGAAGTGGAACAGGTGCCAAGGCCTGTTTACGAGGGAGTTGCAGAAGGCCTGGTGCATAATGCTAAGTCATTATGGACCTGTAGGCATTCCGTTGAGCAGTTGTGGCTACAGATTTAGGCAAAAGAAAAGTAAGTATCTGAATTGTCAATGGAACATGACGATCTGAAGGCTCAGTACGAGTTCGCCGCTGCCAGACTAAGTGGAGATCGCTCCTGGCGAATGTTCGAGGAATCTACTGAATCGCCATGCATCACTGACTCGAAGAATGGCAGAGCAGAAAGCCCAAATTGATCTCCTGAACCTTAAATGTCAAGATTGGAAAGCCTTCGCTTCCAAGGTTCGTAAGTGGGGTCAGGATGAGAAAAATCACAAACATCACTACAAGAAGTCGTTAAAAGAGGTGTCTATTGAAAAGAGCCAACTATAGATGTTTGTGGAGGGTTTGGGATTGCGTTCTGCCTTCCATAATTTTGCTCAAAATACAACTATGGAAATGGAGTTGCCTACAAGGGTGATCACAACTACTTCTAGGGAAGTGTCGGTGGGCGAGTTCCCTCTGAAACGTCCTACCTGGTCAGCTGTCAACAAAGGAAAGGCTTTGGTAGACATCGACTTTGGCCTTGATGGGACAGATTGGGCCAGTGTTTCAGAAGAGGAAATCCTTCGTCGGCTGGAATTCAGCTTAGGGGGATCTCCTATGGTAAGCATTTTGTCCTTATGAAATTAATTTATCGAATAATGTTTAAAATTTCGACATTTGCTTATTCTTATGTTGGTTGTTTCTTTTTGGTATTTTCAGGATGAAGGTGGCGATGATGCCCAAGAAGCTGGCCTTAGTGGAGTAGAGGCTCCTGACGCTGGTGGCTCTAAAGGAGATGACCCTCCCTTCCCAGATGCTTAGTGTTTGAGTTTTTTTTTTAGTGTTTTTAGTTTTTTGTGTGATGGTACTATTCTGATTCAAATTGATACGGGAATTGTAACTTGAAAATTTTGAGATAAACAGAAATAATTAACACTTACAGTTGTACAGCATTGCATGTATAAATATTTTTTTTGTTGGTTTTGAATTTGGTTGCACACATGACACGATATTGTAAAATTTTTTTGGGTTTACTTTTCTGTTTTAAGCGTAATGTACTGGAGTAATTATAAATGATACGTCAAAAGGAAAACAAAGTAGGCACTAGTTTAAGGCCATTTCGGGCCCAATTGTAAACAAGTAATATTTTGGATAAAGTGGGTAAGTTTCTCGGTTGACTGATCATCTCTGATCGTGGCTAGTTTTATGTCGTTGCGGACATGATAGTTTAACGTCATTCCGGACTTAGAGTGTGATTTTTAATATATATATATATATATATTTGGTGTTGTAGTTTAACGTCATTTCGGACTTGTTGTAGTTTAACATCTTTTCGGACAGCGCGAGATGGTATTATTTTAATTGTTTTTTGATTCTTTTTATTTTTATGTCAGGGGGTGTATCAGCTGGTACGATTTTGTATTCGGCGCCTCCTTCGCTGATCACATTGAACGGCAATTCAGGCCAAGGGACGTTTGATAGAATGTTTTCTGTGTCAGTGTTTTCAGGTGTTTCGGTATCTGTCATGGTTTCTGTATTGGTTTCTACATCAGGAGATGTGTGTATAGTGTCAGGCGTAGGTGTTTTGGTTTTAGGAGGCTTTTGTTCCGTGTTCAAAGGCTTACTGCCTACCAGTTGCAGTTTTTTTATGTCATTTTGACTAGGCTTTTCGAGCTCGACCTCTGAACCTAGGTCTGTGTCTATGTGTGATGAGATGACAGGCGTAACTGCTTCCTCATGTATGATGATTTCACTACCCTCATAAGGTAGGTGAATCTCTTGGTGGATAGGGGAGGAGATAGCTCTCAATTGGGCCAACCAGGGTCTTCCCAATATTAAGTTGAATCCTGGCATTTCATCAACCACTAAGAAGTCAGCGGAGGTGGGGAACTAGTCTCCCGCTATGAAATCTAAGGTTATTGTGCCTTTTACCATTACACATGACCCACTGAATGATTTTAAACAAGTAGTTGCAATTGGTTTGATGAACTCAGTAAGCCCCAGTTGTTCCACGATGGGGTATCGTACTACATTTGTACCAGCTCCATAGTCCACGTGGGCTCTATGTATCTTGAACTGGTTTATAAGTATCGTTATGAACATGGGGACTGTTGTTATCTCCCCTGTTTTCTTGTCCACCTTAATGTTGTCATCATGGAAGCTCAAGGGTTTAGGCGTGGTCCCGTGAGACGAGTACATTACTGCATGAATGGCGGGTTCATTCGGGGGCCAGTCTTCGCTTACCGGGATCGACGTTAACATGCGTACTAGAGCTTCCCGATGTGTTTGGGATGTTAGCACCAAGCTATACAAGCTCAGCGAAGTGTTCTTTTGCTTCAATTCTTGGGTGACTTGTGTCAAGGCCGTTGCGAAGTCTCTACTGTTAGGGATGTTTTTATCGGCGATGACTGGGTCCATTGGGCCCAATAGTTTTATTTCGTGTTTCAGTGGCCTGTCACTTTTTCTCGATGCTATAGTTTTGTATGGTTCATATTTTTTCAATGATTCACCCTCATTATGTGTGTCTGGTTGACTGTTTGGTGGCGACATAGGTACAAAGTTAAGTGGAGTAGGCTTAGGTGGCCCCAGAGCCAATCGTTGACGCTCCTTCTCCAAACGTTCATGCGTAAGCCTATCTGCTAAGCGTTCTCGCGTGTGGTGTGGGGGTGGAGCTGGTCTTGGAGCCTGGGGTTGCCATGGGATGCGCACCATATATGGAGATGGGAGAGGTTGGGGTTGGATAGTGTCGAGTGTTTGAGCCAAAGGCTGGCTAGGGACCCTAATGACGTAGGGGCTAGGTTTTCCACGCGCTCACGAGGTGGAGGTTTGATAATCGTTAGGACTTTTGGGTGTCCTAACAATGTACGGGATTGGTTTTGGTGGAGGTTGGACCTCCGCTGTTGTGATAGCTGGTGGAACTCGGACTACGAAAGTGGTAGGTCGAGTATGAGGGGTTGGTGCATTTGAGGGAATGACCGGAGGGACACGCACCATGTATGATTTTTCACGTGTCATGATGTTGGGTGTGGGTATGGCCGAGGGTACTCAGACGATGTATGGCTGCTGTGGGGCACGCGATGGTTGAGGCACGGGCGTGGACACAACGGGAGGAATCTAAACTACGAATGGCCTACTAGGTGTTTCTTGTTTATACTCGGGTTAGACGGTGTTGATGTTGGGTGTCTCGAAATCATCATCGAAGTAGATTGTATTGATGACATACGACGCCTCTTTGGTATTCAGGGGGTCTTTATACACCCCCACAGTTTGATTCTGTGGTTGGACCGGGTTGGCCTCATCAAAAGTGATTTGGCCTTCATCGATCATTCGCTGAGTATCCTGCTTCAAAGTGAAATAGTAATCTGTACCGTGCCCGTTGCGTTGATGGTAGTCGCAAAAGCGATCCATTGTAAAACCTTTGGGTACTGGTGGCTCATTCGGTGTTGCCAGGCTCAGATTTTGCATGAGTTGACAGAACCGGTCATGTCTCTGGATGGCCGCGAGGGATAACTATTTATGTTTCATTAGCCTAGCCTTCAGGAGTTGATCGAAGAGCTGGGATGGCTTCATTGGCAGAGGTGTATATTGAGAGGGTTCTTTCCTCTCGAAATTTCGTGTACGGTTTGTTGGATTCTGCGATGATAATTCTTGCGCGGTTGTGGGAGTTGGTTTATTGTAGTTAGTAGGGGCTGCGGGTTGTTTTTCTCATTGTACCATGCCTGCTTGTGTCTCTGCTATTGCTGCTATAGTTTCTTTAGCCTTCTCTTTATCCTTTTTATTGTGTTGATTCTTGAAGGCTAAGTATGCAGGGTCATGGCTGTTTTGAGCCGCCTCTTCTATGTTTTTGATCTGTACAAAAGCCTGGTTAAGATTACGCTCGTTGAGATAGTACAATTTGGATTTAAATAAATTGTTAACGGCCCCTTTCAGAATAGTAAGCAAGTATGTTTGGGA
The DNA here is from genome assembly GCA_015680685.1 of Gnetum montanum. NCBI lineage: Eukaryota > Viridiplantae > Streptophyta > Gnetopsida > Gnetales > Gnetaceae > Gnetum > Gnetum montanum. The sequence goes on along the minus strand of MNCI01023453.1, from coordinate 854,065 downwards.
GATTGTCTCGTGCAACTCGTTGAGAGCGGTGCTCCACCTCTGAATGAATTTCTGTACAGGTTCAAGCGGTGCTTGCTTAACCTGTATGAGGCTGTCTAGCGTGGCCTCACGTTTCAAATTGTACTTGAACCTGGTCACAAACTGGTGCAATAAGTCTTCCAAGGAGAAGATGGAATTCCTTGGCAGGGCCTGGTACCAATCAAGTCCTCTCCCTACGAGGGACATGGGGAACACTCGGAGAATGGCATGGGGCCATGCCTGGAGCAATGTGCATTCTAACCTAAACATTATGAGATGTGCATTGGGGTTGGTCTCCCCATTATACTTGTTTAGCATCGGTAAGGAGACACCTTTGGGCAAGGTTAAGGGTGGGACTGAGGAGCTGATGGGGTCATCGTGGTAGAAGTCCACTACCTTCAACTCCCCGTTCGCGGTTGTTTTGAGGCACCTCGTCGGTTAATTCTTGCATCAATTTTTTGGCGTCTGCCCAATCTTGAGCACTCGATGACACAGCGGCTTGAGGTTGTGGTATATTATATAGGTTAGATTGCTGGATGGTGGGTTGAAACGCCGAAAATTGCGCGGTCGGCGGTTGTGCTTGTGGGATGTTTACCGTGGGTGGCACTAAGAACGACACGTTATAGGGAAAATGTTGTTGTTGCTGTGGTTGGGGCGATACCTGGGGAACGTTGACTGGTGGAATTGTACCTGGGTAACTACCTCTTCACTTCCACTTCGGCTCGATCTATAGCCAGACCAGCTTGTATCTTAATACATATGAAGTTATACTGGTCCTGGGTTATAATGTTGGACGCTGGGTCCCTTTTTTGCAACCTTAGGGACCGGTGGGGCCCCGCTGCGGGTTGTACTCCCGGGTGTTGCGCGACGGGCTGTTGGACAGCCATAGTGTCTAGGATGTTAGTGACTTGAGTGGTGGCGGTGGTGGTGTTTGCAGGGTTCATGATGATTGTTGCGGATATGAAATGGTCTGGAGATGTGAAATTAATGTACTACGCAGCGTACAGCGTATACGCCTCAGCTAACAGCGTATAATGACAGCGTATATGTACGTAGCGTATATAGTTTGCGTAGATGAGTCTACGACGAAAATGGCTTAGCGTATACGCTGGAGAGCGTATACAGCGTAAGACAGGGAACAACGTAAAATAGGTCACAGCGTAAAACAGGGAACAACATAAAACAAGGCTCAGCGTGAAATAATGCATAGTGTAAAAGAAGGCTCAGCGTGAAACAATGCACAGTGTAAAACAAGGCTTAGCGTGAAATAATTCATAGTGTAAAACAAGGCTCAGCGTGAAACAATGCACAACGTAAAACAAGGCTCAGCGTAAAACAATGCACAGCGTATGGTTTTCTGAGTAAGTTTTTAAGAGGGACAGCGTGAACACTGAACAGCGTAGACGTTGGATAGTTTGCATGCTGGATTTTCAGACCAAGCTACGTAGACGCTGGGAGGTTTTCACTAGGAAGCGGCGTGCGGTTGGCGGCGTAGACGCTTAATAGCGTAAATGCTGGGAAATTTGTAGGTAAGGTTTTTAGGAGGCCCTCCTTCTAGTGCCAATTTCTGTACCGCCTGAAATCGTCGATCTCCAGCTGGAAGGAAACAGAGACCGCGGGATCGCAGGGCGAGCACAGAAGACCCTACCTTTGCCTGAGGGTGAGCTGGAATGCAAGAAGACAGAGTACCTTGGGTGGTCCGCACGCGGATCAGACAAGGATTTCCCCAAACGTATACCGAAGTGCTATACGCTGGGCTATACGTAAACGGCGTAACGGGCGTAAACGAGAGCGTAAACAGCGTAATAGGTATGAGCAGAGCGTAAATGTAAACGAGCGGAAACAGAACACATGTAAGAAATTAATGTAACCTGTAAACAATGGTATTACAAAATGAAAGTACAATGCACTAGTCTAACGTAGTTGTGATGGAACACAAGGCGGACGAAAAGCCTCGGTGGATGCGAGGGTGGCTGGGCTGGTTTATGCTGTAGGCACGGCGTAGCGATTGTGCTCAGCGTACAAGGTTGTCCAGCATAAGGGTTTTTTGTGCTCTGGTTCGCAGTGTAATTGCTCCTAGGTATGCTCTGGGATTCTTACCAACCGTCTCCGTGAAGTGGAAAATGGGGGTTTTTATATCGGTTGTTACGCTAGACTCGGGTTAGAAGACACATGACGCGTTAACCGGGTGCATACAATTTACAAATATACAATATATTACATCTGCTGGGCGTATACGCTGGGCGTGTACGCTGCATTAGGTCGACGTATACGCTGGGCATATATGCTAGGCGAACTTGGATGGAGATGCTGTGGACGCTGGGTGTATATGCTGGGCGTATACGCTGATGGATGCTGGGCATAAATGCTGGGCGTATACGCTGATGGTTGTCGACTTGCTTCAATTCTTACTCTTCAGTGCTGTCTTCATGATGTCTTTGGAGATTTTCTCATCGGGTGTATGCATCTATTGTACCTGCCGAGCGTACAGGTGAGGCGTGTACACTGGGCATGTACGCTGGAGAATGCCAGGCATATACGCTGGGCATATACGCTGGGCATATACGCTGGGCGTATACGCTGTAGGTGTGAACTTGGGCATATACGCTGGGCGTATACGCTGGCACAATATACTTGGTGAAAACTAAGTATTTCGATCGCCAAAGTTTCCATGTGTGACATCACATGTAGCCGAGGTCATCCATGGGTCCCAGGGACCTGTTTGATGTTGGACAAGTACTAAGCTCAAAATTTTGTGGTGTTTTCTATACCGCCTGAAATCGTCGATCTCCGGCTGGAAGGAAAAAGAGACCATGGGATTGTAGGGAGAGCATAGAAGATCCTGCCTTCGCCTGAGGGTGAGCTGGAATGCACGAAGGCAAAGTACCTTGGGTGGTCCGCACGTGGATCAGACAAGGATTTCCCCGAACGTATACCGAAGTGTTATACGCTGGGTTATACGTAAACGGCGTAACGGGCGTAAACGAGAGCGTAAACAACGAAATAGATGCGAGCAGAGCGTAAAAGTAAATAAGCGTAAACAGAACACATGTAAGAAATTAATGTAAACTGTAAACAATGGTATTACAAAATGAAAGTACAATGCACTAGTCTAACGCAGTTGTGATGGAACACAAGGCGGACGAAAAGCCCCGGTGGATGTGAGGGTGGCTGGGCTGGTTTACATTGTAGGCGTGGCGTAGTGATTGTGCTCGGCGTACAAGGTTTTCCAGCGTAAGGGTTTTTTGTGCTCTGGTTCGCAGCGTAATTGCTCCTGGGTATGCTCTGGGATTCTTGCCAACCATCTCCGTGAAGTGGAAAATGGGGGTTTTTATACCGGTTGTTACGCTAGACTCCGGTTAGGAGACACATGGCGCGTTGAACGGGTGCATACAATTTACAAATATACAATATATTACATCTGCTGGGCATATACGCTGGGCGTGTACGTTGCATCAGGCCGGCGTATACGCTGGGCGCATACGCTGGGTGAACTTGGGTGGAGATGCTGTGGACGCTGGGTGTATACGCTGGCCGTATACGCTGATGGATGCTGGGTGTATACGCTGATGGATGCTGGGCGTATACGCTGATGGTTGCCGACTTTCTTCAATTCTTGCTCTTCAGTGCTATCTTCATGTTGTCTTTGGAGATTTTGTCGTCAGGCGTATGCATCTGTTGTACTTGTCGAGCGTACAGGTGACGCGTGTACACTGGGCATGTACGCTGGAGAATGCTGGGCGTATATGCTGGGCATATACGCTGGGTGTATACGCTGTAGGTGTGAACTTGGGCGTATACACTGGCATAATATACTTAGTGAAAACTAAGTATTTCGATCCCCAAAGTTGCCATGTGTGACATCACATGTAGCCGAGGTCGTCCGTGGGTCCCAGGGACCTGCTTGGTGTTGGACAAGTACTAAGCTCCAAATTTTGTGGTGATTCAGCCAAGTTGTTACATTCCTCTCTTTAACCCTAGAGGAGATCACCCAAGCTAAAAGTAGTCCATTGTAGTATGAATTAAAAGTCACGAATATGGCAAGATGGAGCTATTTATAAAAATACCTTTTTTATTACATAAATGAGACAATTTCAATACAGAATATTATTGATTCATGGTTTCTTTAAAATACCCCAAATATTTACTTACTCCATATTTGTTGGTATTGAAGGTTGAATCCATGGAAAGTATGTTGTTTTGATGTAGACCAATCATCTTTTTCATCATCCATGGCAATTGTAACCTAATGATTGTTGGGATAGACTATTCAATGTTCTCCTCTTGATATTAAAATAAAATATATATGGTACCATAACCTTATGCTAATTTTATTAAGCTCACTTTTTTTGTATTCTGGTGTAACATCTTTGTAAATATTATAAGTGTGATTTTTTAGAAGAGACATGTCCCTCTTCCAAGACACCTTGAATTCTTGCCCTTCATTGAATAGATCCTTAATATATCTCTCACGTATCATATCTACTAGAAATCCTTGATTCCATAATGACACTATCTTCTAACCTATCTCATGAAAAATATTTATGGACATAACATCTCTTATATCTAACATGGGACCAAGCAAGCTGTGACAATAAGCTTCTGATGTATCAACATGATTCATTTCTTTATATATAATGCATGCAACATGCTCAGTGCCACACATAATGCATACGATGAAATTACATTGGTAACTAGTCTTTCTACCAATCATGTTTCTTTTTCTTCCTTTCCTAGGTGCCACCCCTACTGTAACATTTGGGTCATATGAATAATGATAACTGATTCATCTATACACATGGACATTAGGTAGGAATTCAAAAATATGCAATATATAAAATATATAGTAAATATCATTGAGGACTTTAGAAATTTAAGAAAACCTACCTTGTATGACAAGTGTGGTGGTTTTCTTAAGAGAGAATTTCCTTTTCCCATTTGTGTTGATTTTTCTTCCTGTGGAAAAATTCACATGGAAACATTGCATTTCTTAGTTCACCTATAATAAAATTTTCCACTCTTTCTCTATATATCCAAGAAAAGGCATTGTCATAGAAATAGAACCATCTTATTGTCATTCGCTATATATCCAAGAAAAGGCATTCGCTAGGTCTTGTATTTCTTATTGCCATGTTATTTCTCGGAAATGAACATGCTCCTTGCATCTAAATAAAAATTATTTTTGGAGGCTAAATCAAAAAAAATTCCACATTCTATAAACATTAAAAATGTTAAATACAACTTAAAAATTAAAATCAACCTTTACACATACCTTTTAAATCACTACAAACCTTCTTTCTATACTTCTATTCATTCATTGAATGTATAACCTTCTTTCTCTACTTCTATTCGTTTGCTATATGTATACATTTTTTTTTATTAGTAGAAGCCTATGTGCATCACATCATATCACATACCCTTCAAAATGTACATTTCTTATCTATCTCACAATGGACAACAGAAGTAACCTTGCTTCCATTCATTCGTAGTTACTTGGAAACCACTACTTCTAATCATCGAACATGCTTCTAGTGGGATATTTACATAGACTGCGATGGGGTACCTCCTACAAAAAGTGCATAGGCATCTCTAGCAGTTTGAAGTAAACTAGTAGGGGGCATTCACATGTGCATCAAGGATTATGCATGACCAGAAGACTTCTAACATAGATTTACAATGCACTATGAGGGGCTACTAGTAGTAAGACCTAGATGTTACCTTTCTTTTGTTGATCACAAGTTACTTGGAAACCACTACTTCTAGTCATCGAATGCACTTCCAGTGGGATATTTCCACAAACTATGAGGGGGTGCATCCCAAAACAAGCACGTAGGGACCTCCAAAAGTTCTAAGTCAACTAGTAGAGGGCATTCACATGTGCGTTGATAATTCTGAATGACTAAAAGACTTCTAGCATAGATTTACAATACACTGCAAGGGCTTGCTAGTAGAAATAAACTTGTAGTGAACCCTAGAAATCACCCTACTTCTGTTAATCACTAGCTACTTGAAAAATACTTCTTTGAGTGATTGGATGTGCTTCTAGTGGGACATTTACATAAAAAACAAGGGGATGCATCTTGTAGCAAGTGTGTAGGCACCTCTAGAAGTTCTAAATCAACTAGTAGTAAGCATTTACATGTGCATCGAGGATTCTAGATGACCAAAAGACTTCCAACATAGATTTACAATGCACTGTAAGGGGCTACCTGTAGTAGTCAACTTGAAGTGGGCCTTGAAAGTTACCATGTTTCCATTGATTTCTAGTTAGTTGAAAACCATTACGTCTATCCATTGGACACACTTTCTATGGGATATTTACACAAACTGTGAGGGGGTGTGTCCTGTAGAATGTGCATAGGTACCTTTAGAAGTTCTATGTTCACTAGTAGTAGGAATTAACACATGCATTAAGGATTCTAAATGATTGAAAGATTTCTAGCATAGATTTAAAATGCACTACAAGGGGCTATTAGTATTAGTCAACTTGTAATAGGCTCTAGAAGTTAACATGCTTCCGTTGATTGCTAGCTACTTGGAAACCACTACTTCTAGTTGTCATATGTGCTTCTAGATGGATATTTACCTAGATTATAAAGGGGTACATCCTATAACAAGTGCAGAGGCATCTCTAAAATTCCTAAGTCAACTAGTAGTAGGAATTCATAGTTGCATTTAGGATTTTAGATGACCAAAAGACTTCCAACATAAATTCACAATGCCTTGTGAGATGCTACCAATAGCAGTCAACTTGCAATGGGCACCAAAAGTTAACCTACTTCTATTGATCACGAGTTACTTGGAAACCACTACTTGTTGTTGGATGCACTTCCAATGGGATATTTACATAGACTACGAGGGGTGCATGCCACAACAAGCACATAGGTACCTCTAGAAGTTTGAAGTCAATCAGTAGAGGGCATTCATATGTCCATCGAGGATTCCAAATGATCGAAAGACTTCTAGCACAAACTTAAAATGTACTACAAGGGGTTTCTAGTACTAGTCAACTTGTAGTGGGCCCTATAATTTATCCTACTTTCATTGATCACTAGTTACTTGGAAATCATTGCTTCCTATAGTCAAATGTGATTCTAGTGGCATATTTACATAGACTACAATGGGGTATGTCCCATAGCAAGTGCATAGGCACTTCCAAAAGTTCTAAGTTAATAGGTAGCATGCATTCACACATGCATCAATGATTCTGCATGATCAAAATACTTTCAAGATAGATTTGCAACATACTATGAGGGGCTACTAGTAGTAGTCAACTAACAGTGGGAACTAAAATTCAACCTACTTCTGTTGATCACTAGTTAGTTCGAAATCTCTACTTCTAGTCATCAAACATGCTTCTAGTGGTATATTTACATAGACTATGAGGAAGTGCATCCTACAACAAGTGCATAGGCATCTTTGGAAGGCCTAGGAATTCACAATTGAATGAAAGATTCTAAATGACTTGAAAACTTTCAGTATAGATTTATAATGTAATGCAAGGTGCTATTAGTAGTAGTTAACTTGCAATGGGCACCTGATAAGATGTGATTCGCATAGGCCGCTCACTGCACAGCTCGAAAAGCCCTAAGCATGGTATCCGTCACATAAGCTCGTCCTTTCTTTCCTGTTGATTTCGCGGCTCCTTCCGCCCTTTATTGGCTTGCTGCCTTAGCTAGCTCCCTTTCGTACTGGCCTAAGCTAGGGTAAAAACTTTGCTTTCTTGAGGAAAACAGAGGATCAATAGCTGTCAGTTGCTAAAAAAGAAAATATCTTGAGATGAGCCAAAAGACCTAAGGGAGGAAGCTTATGACCCTAAAGAACGGCCGAAAACTGGGCTAAAAATGGCCTAGAGAAGTGACCTTAATCCACTTGCTTGGCTCTTTCAAGTATCTAGCTTATGGGAAGCGCCTGGACCAAGGATTGCTCTTGCCGCTCTATAGAGGAACTAGCATAATAGACATGACTTAGATAAGCAAGAAAACTCTTAATCACTCATGCTCCTCTTGACTACAAAGCAGCTGTCACTCTTACATGGCCATCCTGACGGTAATCATCGGCAAATGAAGAAAAGGTTGGCATACCTGTGCTCTTGGTTGGCTTACCTATTCTCTTCCTCTTAAGAAAGCGTAATCTGATCTTACTAGAGTATGGGTGCGAGAGGAATCAACCTACAGATGATCTTTCGTACCGGTTACCCAAGGTGTGATTCTGGTTCCAAGCCCTTAACCCAGTGCCCGTATTGCGAATTAATGAATGCGCTTCACCGGTGTCGGCTAGTCTAGTGCCGAAACTTGCGAAAAGGGAAGCACCGAATTTTGTAATAAGGACTATAAGGCTATACTTATAGGATAAGTATGGATTGGTATATAAGTGGATTACTTACTCTAGCAATAAAAAAGCCCCCATATTCTCTCCTCAAATAGTTTTTCATAAGGAAGGAAGCAAATCAAGACAAAGCTGGAATGTTTTGGTCAAACTCCATGATCTACTTGAAGTGATTATTTGACTAAGTGGTGGAACGAAAGCTGACACGTCACCCCCTTTTGGGATTCTTCCTTTTCCAATGTTGGTCAGTGTTCAATATGCTTTTGAATGAATGTTTTCATAAAGAAGTGAAGTCGGGATGACAGATGAGAATACAAAGAACACAAGGTGCATGATGGCGCATTCCACTTCTCGTAAGAATCCATGCCACAAAGAGTCCTTTATGGATGGGTTCTCGGGATATAACCAGATTAGGATTAACCCAGAACATCAACTCAGTACGACCTTCATGACCCCTTGGGGTACCTTTTGTTATACCATGATGCCCTCCTAAAGAACGCAGGAGCAACCTATCAAAGAGCTATGACGTATATCTAACGTGATTATATGCTAGGTTTGCTCAACAATTACGTAGATGATATAGCTATTAAATCCAAAGTGGCCAATGACCATGCACATGACCTTGACCTTGTACTTAAACGATGTCTCAAGTATGAACTTAGGCTTAATCCCAAGAAGTGTGTCTTCGGTGTCAAAATTGATAAGATGCTTGGCTTTGTAGTATCTGAAGCAGGGATACGTATCGATCCTGACAAGGTTAAAACCATATCCAACTTGGTAGAACCTACTAACCTTAAGGAGCTTCGGGGATTGCAAGGCAGATTACAATTTATCCGTAGGTTTATCGCCAGGCTTACAGATAAGTTACAACCCATGCAACACTTGCTTAAGAAAGGAGTTCACTATGAGTGGAAGGCTCAATGCCAAGAAGCCTTTGAAAACCTTAACCAAGAGTTGGCACAATTACCAACAGTCTATCCTCCGCAAAAGGATAAACCTTTTTACATCTACCTTGCTATCTCTGACATGTCTATCGCCTCTCTACTCTGTTAGAAATGAGATGATGGAGCTGAGTTGCCAGTATACTACTTAAGCCACGCATTAGTTGCCCATGAGACCCGATACACCGAAGTGGAGAAGTATTGTCTAGCACTAGTTTTCTCGTTGAAGAAGTGGAGACACTACCTCTTCAGGAGCCAGGTCAACGTCATTTGCAAAGACAACGTACTTAGAGCCATAATGACCAACATCTATGAGAGTAGTCGTATAGCCCGTTGGAAAGCCATAACAACGGAGTTTGACCTTCATTACATCTCTCAAGCCTCAACGAAAGGTCAAGCTATAGCCGTACAACTTACCATTTCACCAGTAGATGACCAAGCAACCATAGACCCTGAATTCCTAGATGAACATGTCAACACCGTTAGCCAAGTGCCTTAGGGTTATGAGGCGGTCATGCACTTCGACAGAGCTTCAACTGCCCATGGGGCTAGTGCCGCTGCTATCATAATGTTCCCGTCTGGTGAAATCCAACCCTTCGCTTACCGATTTGAGTTTCCATGTACCAACAACATAGAGGAGTATGACAATAAAGAAGAGAAATAATGTTATGGCACTATCGCTTAGGCCATCCTAGTTTTCTGTACCTCAAAGAACTCTTTCCAAAATTATGATTACAATCAAAAGTCTGTTGATTTTCATTGTGAGACCTATCAATTGTCTAAGCATGTTCGCAATCCTTACCCTATGAAAAAATACAAGGAATCATCTCCTTTCTCATTAGTTCATAGCGATGTTTGGGGACCATCTAAACTTCAAAGTATAACTGGGGCTAGATGGTTTGTTTCCTTCATAGATGATCATTCTCGTCTCTCTTGGATATTCCTTATGAAAGAAAAATCAGAGGTGGGGCTTTAGCCGGGGAATGACCCCGGAGTTACCCAGCCAACTGTTCACAAATTTCCATAATATGGTCCAAACACAATTCAATACTCAAATTCAGATCCTACTCACTGATAATGCCAAAGATTACTTGAACTCCACTCTCGGGGAATACCTAACACAAGAAGGTATAGTTCACCAATGTTCTTGCCCTCACACCCCTCAACAAAACGAGATTGCCGAAAGAAAGAATAGACATTTGTTAGAAGTCACCCGTGCTCTCATGATCTCATCTAATGTTCCAAAAATTTGGTGGGGGGAAGCTGGCCTGACCGCTGCATATCTAATCAATAGAATGCCATCTCGTGTCCTCAAGTTTCAAACATCATGCCAAGTCTTTCTTAAATCTTACCCCTCAACCCGTCTCATTCTATCCATTCCTCTTAAAGTGTTTGGGTGTTCTTCATATGTTCATATTCCACAACAAAACCGGGGTAAGTTTGATCCAAAAGTTGTAAAATGCATATTTCTTGGTTATGCTCCAAATCAGAAGGGATATAAGTGCTATTCACCCTACACAAAGAAATTCTATAACTCAATGGATGTTACCTTTGTGGAAAATCAGCCTTATTACTCCAAAATCAACATTCAGGGGGAGAGTGAGAGTTCAGAATATCGTTTCTTGGATCTCCTTAGTGAACCCAAAAATGAAACAAACCAAACACCTACTCCATCCGAGACACTTGTTGATTCTACTGTGAGTCCCATCATTCCTGTTACTGAAACACAACTTGAGCCACAACCTCCTGATGTCCCTTCAACTGTTGACAACAAAGAGTTCATTATCTCCTCTAGAAGGAAGAAAACTCATGCACATGTAGAAGAACGAGTGGAACCCGAGTCTGACCATGAAGCTGAACCGGATTCCACTCCAAAGGAAACACAACCAGGTAACACTATTTCTGATTCTGATGAGTGAAATTTGGAGAATTTGGATTTACCGATTGCTAAAAGAAAAGGTGTAAGGTCCTGCACTAGTCATCCCATCTATAACTTCATTTCATACAAGAAGTTGTCTCTAGAATATCGTGCCTTTGCCACTAATCTTATGGAGATTCAGATTCCCAGCAACTTTCAAGAAGCCATCCAAAGTCCCGAGTGGAGGCAGGCAGTAAATGAGGAGATTAGAGCACTCGATCAAAATGGAACATGGGAAGTGGTGGATCTACCTCCAGGGAAGAATCCAGTTGGGTGAAAATGGATTTTCACCATCAAACATAAGGTAGATGGAAGTATTGACAGGTTCAAAGCTCGTCTGGTTGCCAAAGGATTCACTCAGTCCTATGGAATTGATTATCAAGAGACATTCGCTCCGGTTGCCAAACTCAACACAATTAAGGTTCTGTTGTCCCTCGCCATGAATCAGGACTTTAAACTGCATCAACTCGACATCAAGAATGCTTTTCTCAATGGGGATCTGGAATAAGAAGTGTACATGGAGATTCCTTTAGGTCTTAATGACAAAATGAATGCAAACAAGGGCTTTAGCAAATTCAAGTTTTGCTTTCCCCCGTTTCACCCTCCTTCATCCTTAGCAGTGGACTCCGATCTTCGGATCGGATGGAATCTCTCATACCTTCATCTCATACCTTCAATTATTGTGCCTTCAATTACTTATCACGTAAAGTTCCCTTTACTGACAGCAATCACAGAACTGTGAACACTTCTGCGGATCGAACCACCCGTCTCCTACTCTGATCCGCCTACACAGGGAAAAGTGGGACGGGTAACCTCTGGCATCTAACCGCCAGTGCCTGTCTCAATAGGAGGACTGCAATGACGATCTGGTCACGAATGAGGAGCGGACGCCGGGGAACGATCGGGAAACTCACTAACCGCAGGGTAACTACGTGAGTGCTTTGCCCCTGGTGACTCCAATTTCGATATATGTAGAGTAGAAAGGACACAACCTAGAAACGAAACAAAGATGACGACGTAACGTGGGGAACGAGTCCCCGAGTTCCCCCAGAGTGGCTACTTTCTTTATTAAGGGGGGGCTGTATCCCCCAAGGGGCTGGGCTGTCAAAACCAATCTTCTGATCTTCAACTATGAAAACAACCCCTCGGAGTCTCAAAAGATGTGTATCCGGTATCAATCGGTCCTCTCTTTCCTTTTGGTGGTATAGCCGCATGTGTTTGGTGGTCCGCATGTGTAGATTACCCTTATTCTTCTTCATCTTTTAGTAGGGCACCTCACCTCTAGGAGAATAGTTATTGATCACATAGCTTGGGTACTTGAAGTGAGTTGCTGATCGTATCATCATTCGGGCAGAGCCTGGGTCCCTTAGTATTATGTTTTATGTATAGCGCAGCCCGTGCGCTCATTCGAGGAATGAGCTTAATGTAACCTCCGCCTCGTTGACTTTGGTGGACTTGGTGGACCCTTATATGATATGTGTGCGCTATCTTCTCTATTGCTTTATATGCCATATGCTCTGCTTTATCAAATGAGGCTTTCTTGATCAATTAAGCAGATGAGGGCTGTTCTCGGATAAAGAAATTTGGGAGGGAGTGGGGATTGTGAAAAAGAAAGGGTAGGATATTCGAGGGGCTTCTCCTGCTGTTTCGCACTCGATAGGGATCTCAGCTTAGTTTATCCCCAGATAAGCTAAGCTATTCCTACCCCAAGGAAGTTGTCTCATAGAGCGAAGCATCCCTTCTTCCAGAACACTGAAAAGAAAAGGTGAGAAGAACCACAGGTTGGTCTTGTTCTAAGTGAGGGTGCGGTCTCACTACTCTATGCAGTACAGGTTCGACCGCTTTGAGGGGCCATTCGTTCTGGCACTCGACTCTTCCTGGCCCATGTATGGTCAATATCATTCTTTCAGTCACTTTTCATTTGACTACTTTTTTCTATTCTTTCTACTAACTTACTTTTGATTTCCCCACTCTTCTCTTGAACCAGTCCTCTCCTTCCCCTCCACTCCCCCGCTAGCCGAAAAACAGGAATATACTGGTCAATTCATAGCATCCCAAAGGCTAAGCGAAAGAGGCTTACCTCGACACCGATCGGAAGCGCTCTTCAGCCCATATGCCAAGTCAGCTCTAGAGTCCACAGTGTCTCATCTCAGTCCATGTCTTCTTAGTCTCAGTCTCAAGCTCGAGCTCAAGCTGTAGATCAGAAAATGGTTATCTGTCTTCTCATTCTCAGTTCAAAAACCATATTTGTCTTCATATTATAATTAATAAATATAATATAATAGAATAGAATATAAATTTCATATAATATAACTGTCTTACCTACTCCATAATATAATGCCCATATAACTGTCTTACCTACTCCAAAACCTTGGCTAGCATCACATCCCTGTCCAATCCAATAGTCACTAAGTATCACAGGGGATGTTTCCTAAGCTCTACACTCTGACTAGCCTTCGATAACCCAATGATGGGGCATGGTAGTGGCGGACCCCTATAAATTGGAATACATGGTTTACGCCCCTAGGCACAGCTATCATAATGAGGGAGACCAAGGTGCTTTTGGTCTTCCTAGCTGGCTATAGCGGTTGGGCAGACGAATAAGGTAGGTGGAGGTCCTATGGACAGTGCTCCACCAAAGAAGCACTAGTGAGATTTTCCTGAATCCACCTTCTGCCCGGAGAAAGAATAGGACCGGCTACTGAGTAACTAGCTCCCCCTTCCACTCTCAATAGAAGACTTGCTAGCTAAAGTTATTGAAGGGTGGCTACGGACACAGACGGTGGCTACGGACACAGACCCATCCCTTCTCTCGACCTTCGGAACATCTCTCAATTGTGATAACCTTGTAAAATAATCACAGAAAGCTATCTTCTAAAGTGAACGCGGCTTGAGATCATATTATATGTACTAGTACTTGTTCAGATATGCATCATCACTGTGTTCAGATAACTTTTCGGGCGGGCATTTTTGTAGTGAAGTTGGAGTGAGTGGCATGATTAGAGATCCAAGGCAGGACCTCCGGCAATAGGCTTTAAGCCATCTGGGAATTTACTAAAGCGCTACGCTATAAGTCAGTCTAAAGAGATTCGGGGAACCACCAAACCTACTATGGGCGGAGCAACCACGTTGCTCATCTGCTGATATATATTGTTTGGAAGACCCCGGCTTCCTTGCAGCAAGAGGGAGTATTCGGCATTCTGCCCTTGTCCAGTAACCATTCTGAGGGGGGTAACGGACTCGAATCGCCCAGATCAAACCATTGAGTGCCTTCCGAAAGACCTGATTAGAGCAGGAAGGATTTCGCTCAGTTATCAATGCAATTATGTTGCTCCGATTAGCCACTGGCTAATCGTTCAGAGAGCCCCGAGTGTTAAGTAATCCAGTCATCGACTGTGGGACTCGTTGACTTCGGACCATAATGTAAAGTTGAAGTAGCTATAAGTCATAAGTAGCCCACCATTGCTATATGTACATACAAAAGTGAGAACTATCATAAATACGTCCAAGCTACCTCGCCCCACCAACGTCGAAGCAGGCAGGCAGCTATAATATGAACGACGATGTCTAAGCTTGAAGGCGGTCTTTATTCGTTGTATATATATATATATATATATATGGCAAGGCAAGGCAACACGTGGTGAAGGCAAGGCAACATGTGGTGGTGTGTTCTATCCTTGTAGAGGGCGGTCTTCGTTTAGTTTATTGGTATGGTATTCTCTCAGTCTATTGTTGTAGTTAGTTGGGCTTGCTTTTTTGCTGGAAGGTATGGCGAAGGTATGGCGAATGTGGGTGCGTGAAGGTATGGCGAATGTACGTGCGTACTGATCTCTTCAGTTCATAGAGTGGAAAAAACATGTTTTCAACTTGATTCGTTGGTGCCGAAAATTCATCACGTAACGCGGGGAACGAGTCCCCGAGTTCCCCCATTTGTCGATTCCGCCTACACAAACAACTACGTTGTTGCTTGGTGAGTCAAGAGTAGTAGGAGCTTCACGACTTATTGTACTCTGTATTTGGCCTGGGTTTGCCGCAGGTAGATGATTTTACTTGTAAGGAGGCGTGCTATGGAAGGCGTAGGGATTCTGTGAAAGCTTGGCATGAGTTTGTGTGGTTCCCTTCTGGCGTCCGGCACCATACGTCGGCGACCAGTAAGCAAGCTCTTTCCTCATGAACTAACTGACTATGTTGGTTAGAGAAACTGGCTTGATTGTTTCTGGGTTTGTCCGGCGCTGAACTGGCTTAATTGTTCAGGGTTTGTCCGGCGCTACGGACAGAGTAACTTACATTGGAGTAACTGGCTTGGCTTGGCTTGGCTGATTGCTGATGTGATAGCCCTCTATATTTCCTGGTGAAATGGAAGGTGTTCCCGGCAAGCGATTGGCTCTTACGGAGTGGACGAACTTGATGAGGACGCTTCTTTGCAGAAATACTTGAGCTGCTGACTAGAAAATGAAGACAACTTCATGATGATTGGATGGTGGATATATGTATATCGTATTTTCAATCTTAAACATGATAACTTGGGTAGTATGAAAATACCCCCTGCCGGATAAAGAGGATTCGCAAAGCAATCCGAACCCATAGGTTACAATTGTAGAATGAATCTCGTACTTGTGATACCGCGCATGGAAAGGTTCTGGATAAGAAAGTCTGGATAAGAGACGAATGTCCTGGGAAAGATGGTTTGGTAAGTGATCATATTATTTTCGAGGTCGACGACAATCGACGAGTCCTATATTCAATATGTCAGCTTTTCATATGGTTTTCCTAGCCCATCCCTCCTAGCGCCGGACAAGGAAAGGAGGCTAAGCCCTAGGTCACTGCGTAAAGAGCCATAGGTCACTTGTACCACGGGGACCTACAGTAAGTGTTGGTCGAAGTCAACGAGTGCACTTGCAGTTAGGGGCTTTCCTAGGGGCCCGGGGGGGGGTTACCCCGTGGGGAACTTGCCGAAGCGGACATTGTCAAACGGGACGTGTTCAGGATATTTGGTTTTTGAACTACATTGATATGTTGTGTCTTTTTGACCTCCTAATACCGTAGTGTATGATTCACTCTTCAGAATTTATGGTACGCTCCTCTGGGGTAGGTCTTGCTTCTACAGAAGTAGTTTGGGGCGTAACATACCCGCGTGTGGTATTTGAACGAGTTGTTACACGAGTTGTTGGTATAGGATCACACTTCTGGAGAAAACGAGAAATGGTGTAAGAAACAAATTATATGTCCCCGGAAGATTTCATCATATGTCCACTCATAGAAAGCCTTGCAGTCCCCGCGTGTGGGTTCTGGGCTTAGTTACAGGAGAGGGAACTTCCTTCGTGAGTTACCCCGATGGTAACAGACAACAGTTTCGTAAGCTTCGAATTGTTGTCGTTTACATGTTGTAACCTTTACCTTATAGCTTCACAAGTCCTACTGGCGCCCGGAAAGAGATAATCGCATCCAATCCCGTCTTTTTGGTTGAAAGGTCAAATCAGCCCCGGACTGGCTATCGAGAAGAAAACCAGCCACCTTCACTCTCCATTCTTTCTGAAAGAGAATGCCTTACTAAAACGCCAAGACTTAGTCAACCACTGACGACAGATACCCTGGCATATGGAAGAGGGTCAATAGCTAGGGTCAATAGCTATATTATTAAGCAATCTTCAAAAGCAATCTGTGCCATGTCATTTCACTCCACAAGAATTTACTGGGGGAACTCGGGGACTCATTCCCCGCTAAAGCCCTCGTCTGGTATTCATTGGAAAAGATCACACCGCTTGTTCATCTGCACCCGAGAACATTGGAGTCGTGAAGAGCAAAAGGACTGATCGCTACTAAGACTCTTAGCTATGCCACGAGCGGGGCTACGGTTATTCCTTCAACATCTACAGAGTGCTAGGTTAAGAAAGGGAACAGGGGACTTAGGGTTTCAGTGTGCCAAATCCCATCCCTTCTCCCGTAGAGTACTCGTATCCTGTCTTTCTGGCATATCTCTCTTTTTGTGCCTAGACATCTGATAATGGATGCCCATTCCTGATGCCCATTCTCGGGATTTCTGCCATGATATTGAATAGAATAGCATTCTTTCTGAGGTGTGGTCTATCCGAATAGCTAGAAGAAGAGCCATAAGAAGAAGAGTGATGGGTTTCCAAGAACTGGAGATGGTGTTCTCTATATACGGAACAGCACGAACAATCCTTGACCTTTCGATTGAAGGTCCAGTGGGCACGCTTAGGATTGTCCAATTGGATGCATATGAAGTATGAGCATATAACACAACCAAACACATATAACAAAACTAGGGGATATGACCGCATACACGGATACGTAGCACTCGTCGACTGTCTAAGACCAACACTATCTTTGATTTCTATGAAACGTGCTCTAGTACGTACTATTACCCCTCTTATCAATAGCACACCTATAAATACTGGGTTATAAGACTACACGCTGAAAATCAAACTTATGCCCATTAGTGTGGGCATACTAGGAGCATACTAGTCCAAGATACTAGTCTAAGAAATAAGACGAGTAGCGTGCTAGTGATGTAAGCGATTCATTCAATGCGCTGTAATTCATTTTATGCGAACGCGTAAGTCAGTACAGGTACCCATCGAACAGGGTCACTGTCGATGAAATGATGGTATCACAAGTAAGTGAACAATTTGCGATTGTCAAAGCCTTAGGCGGGCTGTCGCCCATGAGGGTCACTAATTCTCATTTGTCGATGACTCGTCCGGACTCCCTACTTTTTCAACATAAATGCACTCCATAATGAAAACAATTCGACGTTACCTATCGTGTTGCCGATGTAGAGTCTATCAGCGTTAGTTAGTTAGTTAGTTAGTTAGTTAGTTAATAACGATCAATAACAAAGTATAACCCCATGTGTATCAATGAAGATGATATTAAGCTTTGCATGAATGATGGATCACTGTTACCCTTGGCCTCATGTAACGTATTGAATCTTGAGGATAGGAAGGGGAAGGGACAGAGAGAGAAGGTATCATGCACAGCTTGTAGTACACCTACAGCAAGAGGGCAAGAGAGTCATGTACCCGTCTCCTGATCAAAGAATAAAGCAAGCAAATAGGATTCCTAGGTAACATCAATAGATGCGGTCGAGCTTCCATCACCAAGGGAAGGAAGGCAGATGATACTTATCGACCATAGAAAGGAAAAAGAGAATGACTGACCTTTTTTTACCAGAGGGAAGGCAACATAGCTAGTAAATAGCTACTAAAGCGTTAAGCTACTAAAGCATTACACTCCTGACAGCTATGAAACACAAAAGTACTATTCACAAAACTGACCACCCACTTGATAGATCGATTGACCTCCTACATCTTTGCCACGATTGATTTTGGGGTAACCCAGGGAATCGTTCCCCGGTAAAGCCCTCCTTGAGTTTGGATTTTGGAATAATGGGGCTGGCGCCTCGTTGGCTTTTCCTTTTGTTTGGCTCAGGCGTGTCTGGGTATTTTGTCGAATTAGCATAGGAGGTTGCAAGGGTGCGAGCGATGATCAAAGGATTTCATCTAAAATGCAAGAGATGGGAAAAAAGGGTGAAAGCCAAAATGGAATTTGTTTATGTATTGTATACTTCAAAATTACAAGTACACTTGCGCAAGGTCTCATGCCTAGCTGTATGGCCTGGGGTTGCCCTGAAATAGGCGAGACAAACATTGACATAGGCTAGACAACCATTGACATCTGGGTTTTAAAACCACTTTCCAGCCAGTTAGAGACGTTTGCAACTGTAACGTAGTTATTGTGTGCCACCTATTGTAGAGGCTCCTGCATGAGTGCCAGCACCCAACCCAATGCTCGAGGCTGGTGACAAGTTCCATTTTGACTTTTTACCTTTGAGAGGATTTGGCCGGGGTAACTCAGGGACTCGTTCCTCGCTAAAGCCCTCGAATTCCTGAGAGTAATATAGTAATATTACTTAACAAGAATATATATTAAATTAATAATAACACCGACAAAATAATGGCAGCATGAATAACACGTTAAGTAATAGGATGCATTTTGATACGGTAAACGGGTGAAAATTCTCATATTAATCATCAGAAGCTTTCCACAGCTCCTCCTCGGCACAACCAGCTATAGTCAATAAAAACGCATTGGGAAAGCCGGAAGCGTGAGTTACCCTGCTACGCGATCACATGAGGTGACATTCGCTCCGCGAACCGTGAGTTCCCCCACACTCCCCAGGGTCGTTCCCCGGCGTCTGCCCCACCATTTCTTTATTTATGCGACTGGTTAAGAAGGCGTACGGATCCAGGTGAAAAGCGGGTAGGTCAAAACACACCATAAAAGATAGTAGAACTGGGAAACCTCAGTTCCAATAAGCAAGATAAGCAAACGGGTCTATCGGGGTTTAGGTGGGCACCATGTATACTGATCCGAGACCACGGCGTAACTCTTCCTGGTCTTGCATTCTTCTCTTTGGTTCCAGCCCCTTGCCCTTGCATCGTAGCCTCTCACTGCCTCTGCTTATTTGCTTCTTCTAGGAACTTCGGTTGCTAGCGGTCCCATCCATTGGTTTCAGTAGGAGGTGAGATCTGATCCCATCATTCACTTCCCAGCAATCAATGCAAGTAGATCTTTGTGAGTGTCCTTCCAGTCCTTTCTCCCGTCGTTCCATCTCAGTCTATCAACACCCAATAGACCTCCTTCTTTCAGTTGCAGCCTGTTGCTCTGTCTTTTGGATTCATCTACGAGAAGAATATGGATTGCCAGTAGCGAAGTAGGAGACGGAAACATGGGAAGTGCAGTCTTAGGTAGGGGTTTGAATATCAACTTGGTGAGCTACCATCCTTCTCTCAATCGCTTGTCTCCGGCAGGTGGGTTCAATCAGTGAAATCCCAGCCAAGATTCATGTGATCGGTTGATCATTCTACGTCTTTCTTTCCGATTCGTTGCTTCCAGCTTCACCCTATGATCTAACTACAAGTGTAGCCATCCTGGCTCCAAAGCTGTCTAAGACTCCCTTGAGTTCCTAAGGTAGCCAGTGCTTCAGTAAACGCTGGTGGTTGTTTCTTGTTGTAAGTGAATGCAACGAAAAGACCCAGAAATAACGGGGGAACTCGGGGACTCGTTCCCTGCTAAAGCCCTACTTTCATTTGAAACAATTCAAATAACAAAGCACATTTGGGGGAACTCAGGGACTCGTTCCCTGCTAAAGCCGTACTCATTTCCAAATTTCTTCTTTGTTATTCCCATCATCCGGTAACCACAGGATGATCCTCATTCGGACATACTTGGAAAGGGACCTGTTCAAAAGGCCCTTACCAACTAACCCGTAAGCAAGAGTTCCTGCCCAACCAATATCTGATCAAGTGGAAGATGACTGACTAGACTACTACTAAAGAAAGTAACGAAACGTAGCATGATCGTCCCTTCATCGTGGCAATACTAATACACGTTATTGTATTGAAACGCGTAGCTGGGCAAGAAGTGACGACCGTAGCATTACTCGGCGACGGGGAAAAAGAACTGAGAATCAACCCGAGAAGAAGCAGAGTTCTGTTCTCTGGTATGCTCATGGTAGCTAGTGGTTATTCTTAAGTAAGCAATTCTAGCTTATAAATAAGCTACTTCATTCAAGCAAGCAGGGGAGCTCTGGGACTCGTTCCCCGCTAAAGCCCTAACCTTGAATTTCAATCACCAGGGAAATCAGGTATGCTCTTTTCGAGTGGTTCTTCTCCTTTAGTTTAGGCTAGGCTAGAAAGGAAGAAGAAAAGGATAAGACTTTTGAAAGCTAGAATGAATTCGAACCCGTAGGTAGATAGGTAGATGAAGCTAATAAAAGCCCGCAATCATACAGTCTGCTTTTTAAGCAAGAAGACTGACTTTCAGCTATACTACTTTATGAGAGAATCAAGCAGGTAAGCACTTCAATTATGGTAGTCAGGTAAGGCAGGTAAGTCAGACTAGCTCTAAGCAAGACAGTTGTTATGAAATGACTTTATGCAATCAAGAAAGGAAGCTCATGCTAGTAGTCAGGCAGTTCCTCTTATCCAGTATTCCATCCATACAGCCCTAACCCACTACACAAGGAAGCAAGGCTAGCTAGACAAGAAAGACGGATAGTGAAAGCTATCAGAGGATTAGCTCTTAAAGAAACGGAAGCTAATTATTTTGTGTAATTCGAGAAGACAAGAGAAGTGAATGAATTTGAGTAGTGTTTCTATTCTTCAGAAAGAAGCCATGCCATAGAGGAAAACCCGAAAGGAAGGTAGTTTGTATTCAATCGCTGGCAAGAAGGTTTCTTTGTGCTTTCCTTT
Organism: Gnetum montanum; assembly: GCA_015680685.1. NCBI lineage: Eukaryota > Viridiplantae > Streptophyta > Gnetopsida > Gnetales > Gnetaceae > Gnetum > Gnetum montanum. Next base: position 832,583 of record MNCI01023453.1, on the reverse strand, counting down.
ATGAAAGCACTAAGCCATAGAGTTAGGCTAGCAATAGAGTTTAGTATTCAAGTTTCTAAAGAACTGGAGCTCGCCTTAGGCACGGCTATTGAGAAAACCTATCAAAGTAACCCGTAAGCAAGCCAAGCTATAACTAACTAATAGCGAATGACATGAGCACTCTTTCCCTTACCAAAGTAAGGGATTGGAAGAGGAAGAAAAGAAAGAGCAATAGAGTCAGGAGATGCAATCACTCGACTAACAGGAGAGGAAGGATACGAAGGTCAGCTAATTAGTTCTAGTAGTCCGGTAGGCAACAAGCAAGGGTCTGAAAGAGATGAGCTAATGAAGAAGGAAAGGAGACCACTGGAAGACTGTTCGAGCTCTAGAATCCTAGTCTTTTTGTCCTTGGGCTTGCGGTAACCAACCGAAATTTATATAGTCTAGACACGCCCCGGGTTTGACCCCGACCATCTTTCGTCAAGCCTGACCTCTTACGAGGTAACCAGATCTGGACCTACTCTACGCTCAGCTGCGCCTACAGTCTTATACTCTATGATTCCTTTCCAAGCCCTTGGTTGTGTGTGTTAGACCAGACTACTAAGAAGTTTGTAGCTTTTGTATTTCTAACTAAATGATTGTATCCCCAAACATAAAAACAAAATCCAACAATTAGAGGACATGAACCTACGCGCGAGCCATAGACATTAGCTGCAGGAAGACATTGTTAGTTAATACTTATTACCAATAAAAACACACAAAACAAATAGGAAATGAGACTGAAAAAGCAAATGAGACTGAAAATGAGACTGAAAAAAGACAGAGAAAACCAAATTTCCCATATAAGGGAAAGCAGGAATAAGACAATAAAAGAGAGAAACCTTCGCCCGAGTGAGTAAGAGATGTAACTAAGCCCTTGAGCGGAAGCTCCAGGGTATGAAATCATACTATCGGGGATTTGTCCTCATCGAGGATTCGTCCGATATCCCCTCCCCTCGCACCTTGTTGTAGGGTAAAAGTGTCTTACCTTACCAATAAACCATAAAACCAAAATCAAACAATTAGCTGCGAGAGATGAACCTACGCCCGATCCTAAAACATGAGCTGCGGGTCCTCTCCGTTGGCGAGGCCTATATTCTCAGTCGGCTTCAAGGGGTAACTCACTTCATTCGTTCCCACTCCCTTTGGTCGCCCAATTATCAACATAACTATCTATTTTCTCCTTAGTTATAACGTTTGTAATAGTAGTAGTTCTTACTTCCTATTACATACATACGCACGCCATCATATCGTTATTAAGGCATTCCCCCCGAAAACCAGGAGCAGGGAAACCAGAAGATAGAATTGATACACAACCTGGTCATGCCAGAGAGGAGGAGCCCATTTTTTATAAGGGCCCACCCTCCCGAGAGCATACACAAAACCCTTCGGGAATCCTAGGTTTTCAATGTGGCGCCTTACATCAACAAGCGCTATTCCACAATCGCGCACGACCTACACGGCTCTCCAAAAAAGAACGGGGGAACTTCAAACGCTAGAAGACCGGCGATGGCCTTTCAATACTTGTTTGTCCTATGTCGACAAAAGGCTCCGCGAACTCAATTAATCATGATATGATAGTTGACAGCGATTGCCCATCGTGAAACGGCCCAGGCTTCTCTCCGGCGAGAACCTCCCCTTCGTTCGTACCTCAGGTAAGTCTCACTTCGCTAATCAGCGAGGAATCAACGATCCTACCACAAACATGATCCTGAGAGCAGGGAAAAGAGCTCTTTCTTAAGAGGTCACGGGGATGGGAAATAATAGACCTTTCTTCCCCGGATACATACATACATTACATTACAACATGAGCACTCGTCATACACAAACCATGCCTGGCGTTGCTCGTTCTATGCTTTTGTTTGCACGAGGCCGACCCAGTTCTTTTGCGTTAATCCATTCCTCTTCTAATATGACAAATATTCATTTTTTTGTTAGTAGAAAAATGTGCAACTGTAAAGAAATGGTTTTTGGTGTTCAGGGGAAATGGTTCAACCTTGGTTTTTATCTTCAATATATCCTAATAAAAGAATACAAAAAACACCTAACCTAACTCACGGCGAGGTAATACGAATGTACCGTAAACTTTCCCTTGGGAGCTACCAATTTCGCACAATGTATCGGTTATTCATTCCAAAAGCCCCCGGAAAGGTCGGGGTTCACCCCATAACAATTCCTCACCGACTAGACCGCGCACTATTATGTGCTCTTCACTTAATGCTAACTGAAGCCTTGAACCCATTAATGGAACCCACCAGTCATGGGTTTCTTCCTTACCGCGGCGCCCTAACACTATACGCAGAGCTTTGCAACTGGCAAGGCGTGACCCACCTAAAATTCCTAGACGTCAGAAAGTGCTTCAAGACACTCAAGCACGAAAACGTGACTAAGCTGCTCTCCCTTGCGGGTGCCCCACCCGCCATAACAAAACTTATAGGAAACTCACCCCTTTCAGCTACGCTCTCCTGCTGCTTAACTGGAACTGGCATTTTGTCAATAAATTACAAAAATCAATAAAAAAACGGGCGGGAACGGAGTAGAAATCTCCAATGGGCTCCCCCTCCACCCGTGGAATGATGCAATTAATAGAATGAGCTGCAATTAGGGTAGCTAAGAATGAGCTGCAATGAGGGTATCTTCAACCTTATGCTTGGTGACCGGGGGAACTCGGGGACTCGTTCCCCGCTAAAGCCCTCGACGAGCAGTAATTGTGCTGAAAGAAGGTGCACGATTGGATGCAACTGAGAACATGGAGCCGAGAGCCGCGATCGGCTCATGCAAACTGACAACAACAAAAAGATAAATCAAAAGTATGTTTCGAGGCTAGCGCCCAGTGAGTAGGATCATCAAGGAATGTAGTAGCGAGGGCGGGGAACGAACGGCTATTTGCGAAGCAGATAGTGGACCTACGCGCTTATGCAGTTCTAGTTGTATGTAGTTATAGTTAACTACATGTAATTTTTCGAGCTACAAAGGGGGATGGCATGAAAGGCCAACTTCCCTTATACGAAATCTTTGTTTGACCTAAGGCCCAAACTACCAGACCCAGTTGACAAACTGGATAGAACGTGTTATTTCTTTCGGCCAATGCGTGGCTGCTCCTATTCTTTCATATCATCCTTGGGATTATGATTCTATTACATGATCATTTGAGTGATTTTATGGTATTATATTACATGATAACTTGAGTTTTGGTCACTTTGGTGATTTCATTCTATTATGTGTTTTCCAACGTAGGTTTTGGGATTGACCTAGGGTGCGTAGAGGTACGTACGTTGGATACGGGTTTCGACTATCTGGTCAGGGTCACCAGTTTGGTCTATTTTGACGGTATGAACTTGTTGGGTGAGGTCGTGTTGCAGCTGGTTTTTCGTGTTCACGTCGGGTTTGGGCTCGGGCCTTAGGAAGAAATGGCCTATACATTTCGCTAAACTTCTGTTACCCCCACCCGTGGTAGCCCAACCCCTGATAAAATGTGTTTTAGCAGCCAATGCGGGGCTTCACCATACATTCATGCATGCTGTAACTAAATACCCCTACCCCTTTAAACACTTCGTTATTATAAAGTAGTAAAGGAGGCAAGATGGGGGAACTCTGGGACTCGTTCCCGCTGTGCACGTTTCACGGAAATGCTTTTTGTAACCTCATAGTCGTCCTCATGGAAACTCATACAATGCAACAACCTTCCACTAACAATCAGGTAATCGGTTCTTTTTTCTAGTCCGGGACCTTCCCTTCTAATATTTCTAGCTCGGTGTAATACGTAGCGACGTGATCAGCGAAACTGTCCATGCTGGTGTACCATCGTTCTCAAAGTGAGGTAAGTTACATGTTTCCGTTCAACGCGCATAGCATGTAACGAGTAGGGACCATTTGGGGGAACTCGGGGACTCGTTCCCCGCTAAAGCCCTCCAACATTCTTACTTCGCTTTCTGTGCTTACTTGATCCGAGGTAAGCTACCGTTGTAGCTTTCTACTTGACCTTCTGAGTAGGAAGATCTGCCATTTGTGTCCCATAACGCATTTCTCCACTCTATCTATAGCCTTGTCCGTCCCATCCATCCGATGAAGGCGGAATGTTTCAAGAAGTGGTGGGTACGATTTTTTTGTGTTTTTTTTGTTTAGCTTCAGGACAAGTCTGCCACTAAGTCTACTTAGATACTGAGATACTGTCAAGTTGTTGCCCGCCCTGACCAAGAGATGTGACCGGGTCACTTGCTGGCGAACGCTGTGCTTTCTTCTTCTCCGTAACGAAATGGTTTTCAAAAAAGAGTACAAGTTAGTCAGGTGGGGTGCTAGGCCTACGAGGCCGTGGGATGGAATGAGAAATCAAAAGGCAGCATGATATGAGTACTGTTATACGTGCGTACGTACCATTCCTTTCTCCAGTCATAGATAAGGGACTCGTTCCCCGCGTTAGCGGGGAATGGAAGGACTCGTTGAAGAGTTTTCAATTACCGACTCATTCCCCATTCCCCTTCGCCACAAGGGAAAGGAAAGAAAACAATCCGATCCTCAGCTGATGGATATTGATTGGGATTTTTTTAACGGGGGAACTTGGGGACTCGTTCCCCGCTAAAGCCGTCTAGTTGTTTGTCAGCACCGAAGGGATCCGGGAAGCCTAGTCCAATGACGGTGGAAAGCAAGTAGAGGGACCTGGCTTGAGACTATTGAAAAATGACGAAAAGCAAGACCAAACAATACCATATCCCTGTAGAAGGCGAATCGTGTTTGGGAAGAACTTGATTGTCCATAGTTCTTCCACGCTACGCAACAACTCTAGTCATGCATACTACAAGTAGACACAACTAGATATTCGCCTTCCAGACTCTGTCCTAGTTTTCTGGGAATCTCTTTTGATCATCAGGTGACTGGTCCAGCATCAACATCATCCTCCCTCGCCTTCGGCTCTGGCTTCAATCATTGATTGGCGGGCCATCTCACCCGATCAGCATTATCACGCTTCGCCCTTTCTTTCTTCCATTGCGGGCTTGTCCTTGACCTACACATTCTTTTTTCATTGAAAATGAATGTTTTCCTGCTAGTGCTAGTGCTAGTGCTAGAGGTGCTAGAAGAGGTGAAGAGGTACCAGTCCATCTTGCCAGCGCATCTTGCAACAGGCAGGGTAATTCGCCAGCGCATCTTGCATCAGGCAAAATGACATACTATATGAAAGAGTGGGAAAGACAGGCACTTGGAAACCCTTTTCCATTGTCAATGACTACTGACCCTTTTGCTTACCTAAAAAAGTGGAACTTCTATGAATGAACCCCTTTAGGTTATCATATTCCGTCCCTTCCATGTTGTACTCTTCCTACGTCCATGCCAAGCCAATGCCGTTAATGGGTCTAATTTGATCCTATCAGTAACCCTTTCGAAATCCACTCAGGAAACGACCGGATATCGGGGGTAACTCGGGGACTCGTTCCCCGAGTACGTAATCGGGGTAACTCGGGGACTCGTTCCCCGACTACGTAATCCATCAAATCGAAGGGATAAGAGAGTTTCCCTATCAGAACACCGTGAGCCAAGAGACCTTACTTTTAGTAAGGAAGGATTGATTCCTCCTTTGTGATAGCCTTTTGTGAACAAGAATTCCTGCCATCAAGCTAGTGGAGTACACCTCACTTACAGCAAGCTGAAACTGGCTCTGGAGAAAAGTACAGTAAGCTGAAACTCGCTCACTTTATGACAAACATCCTGTAGCACGTTTTATGTATGGAAAAGAACTTCCTACTTGAAAGGCAACTCCAATTTGACAATATGTACAATTGTACAGGGCTTTAGCCCGCCCTACCCGGCTGCTCTGCTGCTACTATATAATAGGCTATAAGTAGTACAACATATTCATCCTGTTTCTAAGCTAGACTTAGGGGTCTACTGTTTCTAAGCTAGACTTAGGGATCTACTATTTTCTTAAGTGCACGACTTCCGATTATAGAGAAAGGCAGAAAAAGTGTTACCTGAAACTGCTCCTACGGGCTTAGCTGGCAATTAGATGAGACTGGACTGAGCACTCAATGACTGAAATGAAACAGGCTAGATCGCGACTGAAATGACCCCCAACCCCAATCATTTGAAAAGAGAGAATTTCCAAAGGCTATACACGATAATTTACCGAAGGCTATACAAGGCTTGACTTACTCCTAGACAGCAACCCTTTCTGACTGGATCACCCGACAGCAACCCTTTCCAACTAAACTGAAACTCGCTGAAGTAGCAATGGAAGGGCACGGGAACTGGAACGTGAAGTAGAAAGAAGAGCGAAGCATTCAAGCTATACAGATCTATCAAAGCATTCAAGCTATACAGATCTATTCTTTTTGGACCTACTCCTCACACTAATTACCAGATATCAAACCGCATACAAAGGGAATGGCATGGAAATGGCAACTCCAACTGATATTTGAGTAGGATTCGCACTTCAAAAGGCTAGGTCGAGAAGTAGAAAGAAATTCATTCCTCCACCGAGAAGTAGAAAGTACTCCATCATTCCTCCTCAAACTATAGAGCTATAGAGTCGGGGTTAGGATCCTTCACTGGCAGAAGTTTACTTGTACACTGGACCCTTTCCCTTGTTGCCAGGCTCGGAACTAGCAATGAAATTGGCTGGAAGCAGATGGTTTTTCCATATAGATGGCTGGAAGCAGATGGAAGAAGTGGATAACCAATATAGACTCGAAGAATAGAATATAGAATCGAAGAATTCGCGAAGGAAAGAAAGATTCTTTGACGATCTCTGCTCATTTCGATGGAAGGGCCTAAACCCGCAAAGGAGAAGGACACAACGGCATTTACACATCATGCCTTAATTACAAGACCTCATGCCTTGATGTAACACGTAAAGAACACGTGAGTGCATCGCGTTCACTAGCAGCGGTCGACGCAACACGCAACACCTCACTTAGGAAGGGTAGAGGGACAGTGGTTGATAACGGTGGTCCGTCGGTGAAACCACTGACGTTAGCAACGTGTGCAACGTTGCACACCGTTACGTTATTCGGAGTGTGAGAGCAGTTGTACTGTAAAGTGGTAGTTCAGTCAGTAGGATAGTTCAGTACGTGATGTGCTATTATATGGACATATACGATACGATGGACATATGGACATATACGATACGGGACATATACGTACAGAAATGTAACAGCTACGTAAGATCTCGTTCAGGTTAGTTTACAACTGGGAGACCGCTACGAAGTACAAGGTAGTTCCGAAGGAGGGTACCGGTCATCTACTAGTTTGTTATAGGTCGTGACTCGCAGCCTGCACGTTGGAGAAGGAAGCAGCACGTTTGTGACAAACCTGATTACCCGGATTCTGGAATTGATCTGGACCGAGGGGCTACATGCCTTAGCCCTACCTCCCGCCGTACGAAGGCTGCCTGGACAAGCTTCATGCCTACCCTGCATTCACTAGCACATTTCACATAACAATCGGGTACTACTGAGATACATTCTTGGCTGAAGTGGAGACCAGGTTCACGACACAATCGGACTCGGATGAAAGTCAGGGGAAGCAGATACACGGTATTGGAGGAGCGATAGCGGGGAATGAGGGAAACTTGTTTTCGGCCACAGATTACGTACTCCGGGGAATGAGTGCCCGAGTTACCCCTTTGTAAATTCCAGAAATCTCTTTATGGACTTAAGCAGTCCCCTAGAGCATGGTTTGACAGATTCACTAAGGTAGTGAAGAGGTTTGGATATTCGCAATGTCAGTCTGATCACACCTTGTTTGTAAAGATTTCTGCTAGTGGAAGAACATCCATCATGATTGTATATGTGGATGATATAATTCTAATAGGAGATCATGAAGAGGAAATTGGGAATCTCAATAAATTTCTGGCTCATGAATTCGAAGTCAAAGACCTAGGGAACCTGAAATACTCTCTCGAAATGGAATTGCAAGGTCCAAGGCAGGTATTGTCATCTCTCAACGAAAGTATGTACTTGATCTACTCAAAGAAACTGGAATTNTGTCATCTCTCAACGAAAGTATGTACTTGATCTACTCAAAGAAACTGGAATTCTCAGATGTAAACCTGCTGATACTCCGATGGAAATGGCAATCAGAGAAATGACATTGTGCCGGAATGGTATTCCCCACCAATCCATGCCATTCCTTGCAGTATCCCAGACAAATTAGGAGGTGTAGTTGCAATAGCACTAGTGTTTATATCTCCGTTGGCTCTACCTTTTATGAAAAGTGCATATGTGTGTAGCTCAAGTTCTCGTCCGATTTACCAGAAACTATTTTGGTTGTTCCTGTAGGATTGCTTACTATTAGGTTGGATTGGATGTGAACCCGTGGAGGCACCATATGTGACTATTGGACAAATTTCTCCAGTAGCTTTCTCCTTGTTCTTCGCCATAACGCCCATTCCGGGACGAGTTGGAAGAATAAAACCTTACTAGAGACATCAACAAGGCGCTTACACCAGGCTGTGCTGTCTTTTCTCCACAAGTGGAGCACCGTGGGTCCGAGTGATAGTAGGGTGGATGGATCTCAATGGCTGTCTCCACGAACGAGCGAGTATTACACATGACAATTTACAAGTGGTGGACGGGATCTCTATGTTAGGAATGATAGGATCTCTATGTTAGGAATGATAGGGTAGGCATATCCCATGGTAAGGTAAGGTAAGGTCCTGACCCTCTTCAAGTAATTATTGAGAAACGAAAAGGATTACGGGTAACAAATTAATTTTCCAATATCCGATAGATACTTTACCCAATAGATGGGTACATAAAATGGAAAGATCGGAACACGAAAATAGATCATATACCGATACGGACTACCCATTTCAATTGTTATGGTTCCTGAAATATCATACCTATACGCGTTTCCAAGTTTTGATCGATATCTGCGGAGTGGATTATCCCTCTCGAAAACGCAGATTTGAAGTGGTTTATAATTTATTAAGTACTCGGTATAACTCGCGCATTCGTGTACAAACCAGTGTAGATGAAATAACACGAATATCCTCGGTAGTAAGTCTATTTCCATCAGCCGGCTGGTGGGAGCGAGAAGTATGGGATATGTTCGGTGTTTATTTCATAAATCATCTGGATCTACGCCGTATATTAATAGATTATGGTTTCGAGGTCATCCATTACGAAAAGACTTCCCCCTGAGTGGATATGTGGAAGTACGCTACGATGATCCAGAGAAACGTGTAGTTTATGAACCAATTGAGATGACCCAAGAATTCTGCTATTTTGATTTTGCTAGTCCTTGGGACAAAATGGCACGTAGCGACGCGAACCGCGGCCGTGACCGCGAGATATGATCCACTCACACTCACACTCACACTGCATTGCACACGAGTAGGCGTTCTTTGGGCACGTTGTGGCACACTTTCAGAGTGTGATACTATCAACGGCAGAGCAGCCTTTGTAATGTAATGACAGGGAACGGAACAGGCGAATAGATAGGAAATGCTACCAATGCAATTTGGTATTACGGGTTAACTCGGGGACTCGTTCCCCGCTAAAGCCCACATGTCGGAGTGATTTTACCTCTCCGATCATGTGCTGCCCCCCTACTAATAGCCCGTTCGGTTAGGTGATAAATCCCACGTCCATCACATCTACATCTATCTAATGGCCGGGTTAGAAGTGATACTCAACTACGGAAACAAACCACCTAGTGATACTCAACTACGGAAACAAACCACCCGGCTCTTATGGACAAATCCTCAGTGTTTCGGTAATATAATCAAAATCCTCAGTTTGTTTTTATAATGAACTTCCGATAGGCAATAGGCAGGTCCCTGCTAGTGAGTTAGTATTGGCAGCTAAAATCCCCCAAATCCCGATATTTCTCCTAGGGCTAAGAGCGGTCCCTCCCTAGATCCTAAAAAGACAAGCCTCCTAAGGAAACTATAGAAAGTCCCAAAGGATCGCCATAAGTATATGATGCCCCTAGGGTAACAAGCTTCAATATGCCAAGAAAGGACCCTATCCCAGATTTGGTTTAGTAATAGACTGAGGACCCGGCGGCATTTCCAAAAAGAACGTATACAAGAAAAGTGATCTTTGGCTTCTCCCTCCCCTAAGGACCCTAAGAACAAAAAGGACCTGGCCCCGGGGAGAAAACAAACGTATAAAATAAAAGAAACTAAAAGCGGAAGTCAACTTTGATAAAGGAAATGGAAAGTGTTAACTTCAATGGAGCAAGTTGCTTACTTAACGTAAGTAACAATATTGTTAGTTTCATAACTACAGTAATAGTGTTAAGTCATAACGTAATATGAAGTCAGGAAACAACCTAAGATCTCTCTGGCTTTCCCCAAGTTCAATGCTAAACTATAGAGTAGTGAAAAAACGCTAAACGTATCGTGTAGCGGTCCAACTCATGTCCCCCTAACAGCGAGAAAGTAACACCTCGTGTCCCCATACGATAGAGTAAGTTAAAGAGGCAGGAAAGCAAAAAGGAGGAAGCCTAGAACAACCCCCAATAATATAAGAAAAGGTTCTATACATCTAAAATCGGTGGCTAACGTAACGTCGCTGGCTTTCCCTTCGCCAACTTAGGACCTGCCCGTAATAAAACAACGTATATAACGAGCAAGTGGCTTCCCCTTCCCCTAAGTTCAAGTTCTGTAAGTGTTATTCCCTAAGAAAGTGTCAGTTCTGTCAGGGCCCTAAGAAAGTTCAAGTTCCGTAAGTGTTATAGTGCAATAGAAGTTCCCTAACAAAACCCAATATCAAAATGCTGCAAGAAAATCAATTTCAAAGTACTTACAGGGTGTTCCATACATAACAACATCATAAATATGGATGAAACCAGCAATATACACTTATTGAATATCAAGCAATACAAAAAACATAGACACTTAACCCACGGGGAATTAATTGGACTGCACCATCGACTAGCCTCTGGATCATACGAAAAAGGCCGAATGGTTGTTTATTAGAGAAAACCAAAGGCACCAGGTAAGGTCGCCCTGCGTCCTTTTTGATACCCATCGGGTCGGCGACTCGTTCCCGCAACGACATAATAGTCGCAGGGTAACTCACTTTGTTCATTCCCGCTCCGCCTTAGTCGCCCTAAACTTTTGTTGAAAACATTTCATACCTGTAATTTCTGCATACGAGAGGGAGACTTGCTTTTTGTGTCTAGCTTGCTTTTTGTGTCTAGATAGAAGTACACTGGGCTACACCCTGAACATGCCCAGCACCTCCGGTTGGGGGTTCGCATTGGCAGGTCGAGGGACTGCCTTTTTGATAGGTTTTTTCTAGAGGTTTTTTTCTACTTGTTAATAACACGGCAAGGAAACACTTAGGAGAATGACTTGATAGGGTAAATCACTTCGCTCGTTCCCCGCTTCTCCCTCACTGGCTCGATCGTGCATTACTACGCTACACCTAACGTTAACAGAGGCTCTATGTCCACTAATGGAACCTACCAGTCACTTCTCCTTGACCGCGGATTATATGAGATTATATGAGATTATATGTACATATGAGATTATATGATATGAGATGAGATTATATCAAGAGTTGAGTTTTTTCGACCTAACAAGAGAGAAAGCCCAACTTTCAATTAAGGTGTTGGAAGAGGAGAAGGACCCCACGAAGGTGGCATCTAGGAGCGGTAGTTATCAGCACCAGTACATTTTTTTATATAGAGTAGGATGCTTTCTGTAAACTACAAGAAGCTATTTTGTCAATGGACAGCTCGATTCGACATCGTAGATCAATGATGGAAATGGACGACCATTTGAAAACTACTGAGATACATTAGATCAAAATAACGGTTGGGGTATCGTTGTACGTAGGCAGCTTGAGCGCGAACCTAAAACACGTTCATTCGTGACTTCCACACCCGCCTAGCCTGGTCTCCCTTCCCTTGTTAAGCCGCCGTCATTCTCGTAAGTTTCACTGCAAACGAGTTTTAGTTACACCCTTCTCTCCCTCAGGCTCCCCACATACAAAGAGCTGCGAGAAAAGGTCGACTGATTGTTTCAAGTAAGCATTCAAATTAGCATTTTGGATGTAAGCAAGGTGACAGATTTCCAGTTCGCCCAAAAAGGTGGCTTCATGAAGGAAGCGAAGAAGCACGCTAAGAGCAGATTTATTTGTCTGTGGGACTATGAGTCAAGAAACCTCAACCTGTTTCTGATGTACTGCTGTCGTGCATTATGATGACGTGGAGCGGGCTAAGTATCTCCCCCGGGGACCGTAAGGGACCAAGTAGCCAAGAGTAGCCCCTTATAGGAAACGGATTTTGCAGTGTTCCTTGTCCCAGGCAAAGTAAACCGGCTTGGTAGGAAGGGAAGGTATAAGCCCAGGGTAAGAGTACTATCGAGTAGGTACTAGACAAGCGGCAACTACAACCCTAAAATCAATGCGGCAGATAAAGCTTGTCAAAGTCCAACTCCTACAATCCCTAGGAACTTTTCTAGTTCCGGTAATACTCCTTCATCGTCTTAGCCTCCCTTGGGAACCTACCCCAGAAAGCCCCCGCATAGTTGCCCCCAAGAAACTAAAAGCAGCAGCGGAGTAAGTATGTAAAGGAGTCTACCACCTTTACTCTTCCTAAGGGGAGGATTTTTGGAATAATCGATATAGTAGGTAAAATTTAGACTAAGACCTTCGAGTAACTACCAAGAAAATGGACAGTCAAATAGATATGGTTTCTATGGACAGACTAGCTAAAAGTGGTACGTGACCAGTCGACGACTTTTTAGGCAGAGTGCCTACCTTGGAAATTCAAAATTTGACCTAATTTGCTTTGTTTTTTTGAGGGGGAACTCGGGGACTCGTTCCCCGCTAAAGCCCTAATTTGCTTTGTTTTATATAATCGTAAGAGATCTTAGGGCTCTCCAGCCTAAAACACAGTATTGTACCCCGTAGACGTTGGAGTAAGTCCCCTAAGAAGCTTTGGTTAAGTATAATCTACATAGTAATTGGATCGAGCTAGTGACCTCATGGGTCAGTGAGGCATGAAGTTGGAAAGGCCCGCGGGCTGCTACAGCATAGTTATATAGCCGGGGCAAATGTACTTTTTGTACTTTTTGAAGAGCAGGGGAACCGGGCCCGAAGGAGTCCTTGATCCTGTGTAGGCCTTCCTTTTCCACACAGGGGAAGGGAAGTGAAGTATATATTAGGGTAGGAAAATACTACGTATTTCAGCAATTTACCCTATATTGCTTATCATTCCCCCCACCGTGGGCTACGGAGCAGGCTCGCCATGGCTTTAGGACTTCTCCATCGGTCGTCTGGCCCTCGGGTGGTAGTTCTGATTCTTCTAGTCAAGTTACTGAAACATGTTCCTGAGTGCAAAGGTGAATCATCCACTTCAGGAAGCAAACCTATGGTTACCAATGTTGGATCAGTGAGAGAGAAGAGCTAAAAAGTAAATTCTGACACACATACTTCAATCCTGAATCACACCATTTTTTACCAAACGCGTTATGTACGAGAGACACAAGAGCTTTGAAACAACTAGATCCAGGATGCCCGATTTGTTGCAGATGGAGTATATACAACTATATATACAACATTACAAAAAAGCTAAGAATTCGGCATCTCACGACAAATAGAAAATGCATCATTTTCCATGATGAAAAACGCCGAAGAGGTTCAGCTTAAACTAGCAGGATGCAGATCAATCTGCGTTCCACTATCCAGTGTTTTCATATTGGAGTTGTAACCACATTAGGCGGATGGTGATATCCAGCCGACTTCCTAGTGATCAACATTTCGAATAAGTTGGGTGCATCTAGATCAACGATCATGGAAAGGGCAAGGCTCAGCACGTGTTTCAATCAAATCTGTTTCATTTCTTCACCACCCCACCTAATAAAGCAGCGAAAAGCAACGTTTCTGACCTCAATGTATCATTGAAACACACAATGGATAGGTGCACATAGAACACGGTGCCATTGCATGGATTGATGCGACACTGAGAACGGAGCTTGGTTACCAAGGGAGGAGGGGCCCAGCCAAGCCGGCCCCATATCAGCTAGATTGTCACTACGTTACGCAGACAGCCAAGGATACTGCAGAGACCAGAATCCAGAGCTTCAGGGGCACGTATCGTAGGTTACATATTGATAGCGCATGATTACCAGACGCGCACAGAGCAAACCTACTAGACGAAACGCAGATGAAACCTGGTTCACGCAGGGGATAGGCGCAAGGACGGTCAGATAATCATTTAGGGCTTGGCAGGACAAAAGGAGGACGACATGCATGGGAGAGCGACCCAGATATTCGAGGCTTTCACAGGACTTATTTGAAACCTATGGATGAAGGTCCTTTTCACAGAGGGGAGGGACAGGGGAGCTAACACCTACCAATCTTTTGGATCGCGACACGGGCCATCCAAGTTGAAGGTGCTCACTGGTCGGCCTATAAGCACTTTCAACGTGATTCAGAGGAGTCATCTAGGTTGATGCCAGTTACCGGCACGACCGAAGATAATTACTATACTATATTAAAGGGAGGAAGGGAAGATCGCTATTACCAAACTACAGAAACTTAGACAAGCAGAGGCACACTATTGGGACATAATGCTTAGGAGCTCACATAAGCTAGGATAATTCGGCACTTCAAATTAAATACTTCATGGAAAAGATTCTTTAGGTTTGGGAGACAGACATATTCGCTTTATGTAGGGTCCTAAGGGGGATGATTCGAAGCCACCAATTAGAAAACCATTGCACGCGCGGGAAATCTCGCAGAGCCAAGGCCCGCTACTACCAAAGGAATCCAGCCCTCATGTAGACTAAAAAGATAGGGATGGGAGACAGGACATCCCTTAGGACCATACTCTATCTCATCACAATACTATTCTCCGCAATACTATCAGCCCATACCTCCAACACAACCACCACCTTGTGCACCTTTTATCCCTCCTAACTTTCAACATTCTCATCCTTTCCATCCTTCCACAATGCCACCAATTGTTCCTAAGGTGTTCGTACCACCGCAACCCACGAATAACACTTGTGCTGCTGCTACTAATAGTGGTTAAGAGCCTCCTCAACATCAAAGGTGTCCTTTCTTTAAACATGGCCATAGGAAGGAACAACATAACTCTAAGGCCACTGCATCTTCCAACCCAGCACAAGTCCAACAATGTGGTGCACTCTTACCTTTGAACCCAACACCTCATGTAACTTTATCAGGGCCACCAACTTATACTTCAACAACCATAAGGCCCAATGAACACAACCATGGGAGGCATCAGCCCAATCCTTGCATACCATCTAACGGTCCTAAACATCACAGTGGGTCAACTCGTTATCTGGAAACTACATCGTATGAAGTGCCCCACTGTGTTTATTATAAAGTGTGTGAAATCCAAGGTGATAAATATGAACCAGCTTCAATATTTCCAATATGCAAGGATCCTCGTTTTCCATTTATTAATCCTTGCCATACTCAACCATTTAGTTATGGGGGATATCCCCCATTTCAATAACAAGCAGGATTAATAAATATTTTTCATTTTCTTTGATTTTACAAGTTTTTGTTTTCCAGTTATTCATTTTTCAACTTTATTATTTTATCTTTTTATGTGTTTGTATTTTCATGTTTGTGTAAGTAATCTCATCTACGAATAAAACACTCATGTGGATCATTGGTTGAGATGTGCTTTATGTTATTAAGTCATGAGTGATCAATTATTTTGGACCAGTGAGCCCACTACACCCACTTATCCACTCTATAAATAAAGAGGTTCTGTTTGAGGGTACAGTGACATTCTTGAAATTTTTAAACTTAAAATTAATTTTGTGTTATTGTACCTGGAATGAAGAAGGATGAACCAAGAGGGAATGATTAGGGTGTGACATCAAGGAGACTTGTGGATTCTCTTTGGTGACGTCTGTAAGAGTCATCATGCAATGTGGTTGTACTAAGATCCTTGTAGATCTAAAGAAAAATGGAAGTAAGAGTAATCAAAAGGGCACTCGACAATCAAACACTATTCTAGGAGGTTCCATTGGAAAGACATGCACCCATGCCTGAAGTTTGGTGGCTTCTCTGGATTCAGTAAAATGAAAAAAAAAGAAACAAGAAAAAAAAAGAGAAAAAGAAGTGCCATAAAACAAAAATCACTCCTCCCTTGTACTAAACGCCAAGGATTGTATGCCTTGTTGTTATGGTCCTCTCATAGTTGTTCATCATGGGATGAAACAATGCGATGTCACTGATTAAAAGGATGGACTTGGTCCTGATCTTGGAACGATGGGTCAATGACACATTAATCATGCTTTACATGCAGAATTCATTGTACCCTGGGTCAGATGCCTCATGTCCCAATCTCTACGATCCTTTTCTATACTTCATCTCATCTCACTATTCGTGTAATTGTAGTTCATGACCCATGTAACGTAAAATTTTCATCTCATTCCGGTGATATTTATATGTGTCTGTTTTGTGGAGTTAGTGCAGATTACATTTAACCCTTCTAGTGCCCATGGACACTTTAAGTGTGATTACACAAGGGCATAATAGGTTGACACCTACTTTGGGGAGGACCCACTTGTGTAATTTTGTTGTAATCTTCATTAATTCCCTAGCTAGAACACACAATTCCTTACCCTTAGCTTAGTTTTTCATAATTTTCTTTCCCATTTATTAACCCTCAAAACTTCAACGTTCCAATGTACCATTACATTCCCTTTTCTTCATAACTACCAAATTTTTAATTGTTAAATTCACATCATTATCATTTAAAGTGCCTCTCGAATTTATGAAATTACCCTTGCATATATTCATCCTTGTCAATGTCCTCGTTTTACACCAATCATTTCAAGAAAATCATTAAAAATTTGGTCTTTTTCATACGTCTCACCTTCGTTGGGACGAGATATCGCGTACGCGATATCTCGTCCCATGTGATATCACGTACGCGATGTACCGTACGAGATATCGCGTCCTATTTCCCTATAAATAGGAACCCCCACCGCAACACTTAGCATCATTTGGCCATTTACGCAAGGGGAAGTTTTGAATTTTTTCTCTGCGACTTGCGATTGTGTAACCCTTACTTTTACACTCATCTCTCATGTGCTGGTACTCCGATTTTAATTCTGTTTGAACCTGCTTGAACCCAGAGTGTTCAGTTTAGTTGTGGGGGAGGGATACTTGCTGAAAGTGCCTAACTTTTTTGAAATTTGTCATCTCCCAAAGGACATCAATTATGGTAATTAATACTAACACTTAGAACAAATTGTGCCAAAAATCATATGACCTTAAGTATACCGAGGGATTAAAATGAAAATCCACCTAAGTCATAGGACCCATTATCATAATTTTTGGGCACGATCACACGATAACATAAGATCTTCAATTAAAGGAATGTAGTAAGGTATAACTTGAATTTGAAAACAACCTTACTAAAGTTTGGCCCATGTGATTGTAGATGGCCCTGAAACGTTCACAGCAGAAGAGTCCTACCCAAGGTGGAGCGAAACAACCTCAGAGAGGTAGAAAGCAAGGTCCTTCCAGAAAACATACCAAATAGGAGGTGCACTCATTCAGTATTCATCAAGAAAAACCTCCTACCAGATGATCCAAGCAGGTAGAACTAGGAGCTGTTGTGCCTCAACTGGGACAACAACTCACGTTGCCCCCAGAATGTGTTCAGGCTATCCATACGAAGTCCACAATTGCTTCGGTGATTGTGGAACTTAACTTCGAATCTTTTGCAGAGTTCACCCTGAGGTTGTTGGGGATCACCTTAAAGGGTCTCCCTTATGGCCTGTTCTCTCTGAAAACGGTGCCTGGTACTTAGGTGAAACATACCTGTTTTGGCACAATAAGGAGCAAGACACCACGATTAACATCGGTTGTGTGACAGTAGATTTTTCTGCACAGGAAATTTTGGAAGTGTTAAACCTTCTAAATTCAGGCCCCCATGTTGCTCGGTTATACATGCGATCAGACCCTGATGTGCAAAAGGATTGGTTAGAGAAGGCTTATGGTAGAGATAAAGCTTTCAGTGAGCTGACAATAGAAGAGAGAGTTTATTTCAAAATCAGAACCTATCACCTCTTCCCCACAAAAGGTTTGAAAAAATTATCAAAGTACGTGGCAAGAGGATGTGCAATGTTGATGGGAAAGGTTAACGCTAACCTTCCCCATCTATATTTCATGGAGATCCTAAGGCGATTCAAAGAACGGAAGTCAGGAAAAATGGCACTCCCTTTTCCCTGCCTTATCAAAAAACTGTGCCGACGAGCTGGTATTCAGGGATACACAAATGACATCCTCCAAAAAGCCCAAAATGCTTCTTATGCTGAATTATTAAAGGCGCCAGCTCCAAGAAAGAGCACTGGCAAAGAGCTTGGACCAGATGAAGAAGAAGAAGAACAGATGACTAGATCACTTGCAACTCAACTGGCAGGACCCATTCAACCTCCAGCCATAGGTCCCAGCCAACAACAAGAAGCAGGACTTAGCACAGGCCAGGATCTGCCACCACCGCAAGACTACAGACCATCGATGAGCCATCTTAGGGCCATCTCCGAGAGGGTTAGTTGGGGAAGTCATGATGATGCAGACCTCTTCCATGTCATCGATGATGACAACCAGCCTACGATTTCAGTAGATCGCACACGGGGTGAGTTATCAATGCAACCAGGTGGAGGGAAAAGCATATGGTCACAATAGATCTCTAGACACGCAGCATCTTTTCAAGTGCAGTTAGAGACTGGTGAAGGGGCCACTGTGGTGGTCATGCAACACCAGGATGCCACGAGAGCTACTGAAGTGGTCGCTGACCACAACAAAGAGTCCTTTAACATGCCAAGTGTGCCACCAGTAGATCTTTCAGGAGCACAGGATGCTCAAACTATTGCCGGAACATCAATGACTCCTGCGGAACATGAGGATGCATTGGACAGATTGCTTCAAACAGGACAAGTTTTGACGTCCCTTTTTGACATCCCCCAGGATGTAACGGAAATTTAATCAGACCTCATTTCCACAAAGGGGAAGCTGGTCTTATTTGAAATAAGGGAAAAGCATGCTGAAGCTGAAGTGCAGAAACTAAAAGAGCAGCTCGTAGCCTTACAAGGAGCACAGTGGGATCCCTTGTGACTTGTTCCCGCAGACCAGCTAGACAATTTTAGAATCAAGCAACTAACCAAACTAATTACAAAAAATAAGAAGGTGGCAGAGGAAAGGAGATGGCCACTTGGGATGCGTCTGCAGCTCAAGTGCAAACTCATGTGCATCTTAAGGTACTCAAGGCCTTACAAGAAGAGAATAAGCAGTTGGTTGCAGATAATCTTCGGTTGACTTCTATGGAGAAACAGAAGAATGTTCTCGATGAACATTTTCATCAATTGTGAGAATAGTTCATTTGGGTCAACCGAGATGTAAGACGTTTAGCTAGAGAAAATCGAACCCTCTCAATGGAGGAGGTATGTGCTATTCGACAAAAATCAGCAATCGAAATTAGCACGTGGCAGAATGAGGCTAAACAACACGAGAAGCTGAAGGAGTGTTTCCGTGATCAGGTGGGGATGTACAAACAAATCCTAGAGAAGGAGATCCATATGGCCAAAGATCAAATCAACAACATTAATGCCCAACACACTGATTGGGGGGGCATATTGGACACTTATGCCTATGTCCACCAAGCGGAAATTAAGAACTGGGACCTGCAGATCTAGGACTTAACTGAATACATGTAGTTGGCAAACCTTCGATATGCCAACCTGGCCATGTTAACAGCAGGATGCCCGAGGTCAGAGCTCAAGTAGTAGGTAGCTTCCACCCATATCAAATATGAAATAGAATTTGCAGAGCGAAAGAAGTTGGCTGAAAAACTAGATGTCGCAAATTTTGAGCTCGCGGTGGTAAAAGAAAGCTACCAAGGATAGAAAGATGTGGCAACCGACTTGGCTTGATGGCTAACAAAGCTTCACAAATACAAAGACAAAGCCAGAGCCTATGAAGAGGAATGATGGGTGTTCACAGCATGGTACGTCAAGGCTAATCAAATATTTCCACAACTACCTTGTCCATGGGAAGTGCCAACTCCATCAAACATCGGAGCATCAGCATGGATGACACAAGACCCCCGAACTGAAGAGGAGAAGCTCCAGGCTATTCTTCAGCATTGTCAGCCTTCAAAGCTCGGAGCACTTGACAAAGGGAAAGCACCCATGGAGGAGCCATCATCCCCAGGAACTACATGAGTTCCACATTTTTGTAGTTGTAGTATTTTTTCTCTGTGTTGTGTCTTCCCACACCGCGGCATCAGTCCATTTCTTTTTTCAGTTAATAATCCCATACCTATCCACTGTGTAATCACTGAAGCTTTTTCTCCTTGTAACTCAAGGATGAGTTTTTATTCAGTCATGGGGGAATGACAAGACATGATTCGCATAGACCGCGATATCGCATCCCCCGCGATATCGCATACACGATATCTCATCTTCCCCATTGATATCGCGTACGTGATATCATAGTCCACCATCATATCTATAAATAAGACGCGACTCTTCCTTGTTTGAAATCCCAGTTTTAGAGTAGCGAAGCTCTGGAAGTTTGATCCCTCTAGAGTTAGATTTTTTCCCGTGTTTGCCCGCAGTGTGGTGAATGTAATTGTACGGTGTCTTTATTTGAGTGTGCCGTACTTGGACACGCACATGACCAGAAATAAAGATTGAGATTACTTCATCATTGTAGCATTCACTTTGTTGTTTATTTATTTGTTTGTTTATTTAATGTTATTTATTGCTTTCATAGCGTAGTGTGAGTACAACTTGATTACGAGCATCTACGGATGTGTACAGCTAGTCAAGGAATCGGTTACTCATCACGATTAGTTTCTTACCCTTAAACTCCTAGAAGCGGAACGAGTATGACTTGATTACAAGCATTTAAGTGTGACTACTTGGTAGCCCAGTGGCATATCCAGGATCTACGCTTGGTAACCCAGTGGCTTATTTGGGATCTGCGCTTGGTAATCTTGGTGGCATACCTTGGAGCTACGCTTGGTAGTCCCAGTGGTAGTCATGCATGAATTCCAAGATGTGTATGGTTAATCAAGGAATCGGTTGCTCGTCGCACTTAGGCTAGATTAGATTTCTTACCCTTTTCCTCTTAGCTTAGATTTAGTTAATATTATTTTCCGCTGCCTTTAGGAGTAGCATAGATTAGGACACATCATACACCTCATCTAGACTAAACCATACGTGACATATGCAAAACTACTCTAGGTGGGAAGACAACAAACTGTGACCTAAGGCTAGGTGCCACAACTAGTCCATCTGCGAAGTTCAAATGGATCGCGCATGCAACGCTCGTTTCGTATGGTTAAGTGTAGGGGTACCTCACCACTCATCAGCACCAGAAGTCAACCTACTTTTGTTGATTTCTAGTTACATGGAAATCACTACTTCCAATTATTGGATGTACTTCTAGTGGGATAATGCATAGATTATGAGTGGGTGAATCCCACAACAAGTACATAAGCACCTTTGAAAGGCCAAAGTTAACTAGTATCAAGCATTCACATGTGCATCAAGGATTTTGGATGACTAAAAGACTTCTAGCATAGATTTACAACACACTTCAAGGTCCTACTGCTAGCAATCAACTAGTAGTTGGCATTGAAAGTCCACCTACTTCTGTTGATCCCCAATTACTTGGAAACCAATACTGCTAGTTGTCAAACATGCTTCTAGTGGGATATTTAAATAGAGTGCATGGGGGTGCATATTGCAACAAGTTCATAGACATCCCTAGGCCTAAGTCAACTGGTAGTAGGCATTCACACTTGCATTGAGAATTCTAGATGACTAAAAGACTTCTAACATAGATTTACAATGTAGTGTGAGGTGCTACTAGTAGTAGTCAACTTGGAGTAGGCATGGGGATTCAACCTACTTTCATTAATTACTAGTTACTTGGAAACCACTACTTCTAGTCATTGGATGCCATTCTAATGGGATATTTACACAAATTGGGAGGGGATGCATCTCGAAACAAGCATGTAGGCACTTCCAAAAAGCCTAATTCAACCATGAGTGGGAATTCACACTTGCATCAAGGATTTTGGATGACTAGAAGGCTTCCATCACATATTTACAATGCACTATGAGTAGGTGCATCCAACATCATGCTAGCAATCACTTCCAAAATTCTTAATGCAACTAGTTACATGCATTCACACTTGCATCAAGATTTCCAAATGATAGGAAGGATTGTAGCATAAATTTTCAATGGACTATGAGGAACTATCAATACCAGTTCTCTTGTATTCTACCCAAAAGTAGTCCCACTTCCATTGATCACTAGTTACTTGCAATGCACTACTTTTAGTCTACAAACATGCTATTGGTAGGAACTTTATGCATACTATAAGTAAGAATCCACCAGCATGCTTGCAATCACTTCTGGAAAGCCTAATGCAACTAGTAGAATGAATTCATACTTGTATCTATCCTTTTGAATGATTAGAATACTTTTAACATAGATTTACAACACATTGTGAGGGACTGCCACTCATAGTCTCTTCACAGATGCTGTCAAAAAGGGTTCAACTTTTGATGTTCTGCATTATAGTTGAAATTAGCACTATTAGTCATTTGAGGTTCTTTTGGTGAGCTTTTAATAGAGACTACAAGTGGATGCATTTCATAGGGTTTTTCATAGCTTGAATTTTACCATATGCTATGATGAACTGTGGGTAGGTTTGCTATCATAGTATTGGTTACAAATAACTATGGACACATTTCTCCATGTCCATACATACATGATTGAACAAAAATTATGCATCCCCATCATTATTTTATTTATGCCAATCATAGTTTCAACGTTGCATACATGGGCCACCAACCTCATCATAGATTTCTTTAATGTAACCATGTTTGTTGAAATCCTCTAGATCCATGAAAATTTTTAAACACTTGATAGCTATTTATTACATTATTTGAGAAATATTACGTAGTAGCTTACATTTCTAGTAAAAATAATTTTAGTTACATTGCATTTCTACCATGATTTTTAACTCAATTCACATCATAAGGGTGAAACTCTTCATCTCCAAAGCTAGGGCTATTGAAAACAATTTACACCACAATTTCATTCCATCCCATTCAAATTTTGTAAGCACATATGAAACTTTTTAGGGATCTTAAATTATTATTAATTGTTATTATGTATAATAAGAATGAAACTCCTTTCAATATTTAGCTAGATTAATTCTCACCCATCATTGACCCTTTATGAAGCTACTATTAGTTTCCCAAGTCTACAATTTTTATCAATTTTAAGACATTCACTCTTGATTAATTATAAAAGAATTTCTATCTTAAAAATCAATGGAAATGACTTTTTATGTTATCACACTTTGAATTAGTCAAATAAAAATATCCTATATTGTACTGCTTAAAGCCTTAAATCATATGGTTCTTGCTTTAGAGAGAGGGGAAATGTAGAGAATTTATAAATCATGCATTTTAAAATCTAAGAGATCAAAATTTCTTTGAATCTTTTTAACCACAAAACATTTTTTTGCTAAAATAGCAAAAAATATCCTTACCTTGTATGAAACATAGTTGCACATGACACTACAGTGCATTTGCTTTTTCTTTTTTTTTTGCTAATTCCCATAGTACTACTTTGTGTGTAAAAAATGTAACCAAGCCAAAGAAGCCATGTAACCGAAAAACAAAAGAAAAAAACTACTTCATTGTGGTTGGAAAAAGGGCAAACCGAACTAGAGAATGTAGATATTAGGGAGAGGAAGAATGATTGAAATAGTAATAGTTTTTCATATACTAAATATAATCTGCAATGCATTCAACATAATTTAAATCATGCTAAAATGAAAATCCTGAATAAGAAAGAGTAGTAGTAGTTGCAGAAACAATAGCCAATTTTCTCTTTTTCCAACTAGGGGTTGAAGAAGATGATGATGTTGATGATGGTGACTTTTTTCACATAAATAAAACATTTCTCATTCTTGTAAATGCTTTTCTCACTCTTTTTACCACAATGCTAATACCCACCATAACTTTGAAACAAATACTAGTAACCCTAAACATAGAAAGAAAATGTTGTCTTTCTTTTGGTATGAGTAAGAGATTGTAGGTCTTCTATTGTTGAGTGAAATAGAGTAAATTGTAATGGAGTCATTTAGTATCCACTAGGGAGCCAATAGTCAAGAAGAAGAGTTTCCAAACAATGTGACATATAAGAAGCCATTCAAGTTATTCATCATCTAAATATAGAAAAATCATGATTTGAGCTTTCTTGTAATCCTAAAATCTCAATCTCTAGCCACTTTTAAAATTTAACATGATTGGCCTTTTAGAATTAATTAACTACAATTGATTTGAATTTTTTTTTGCAAAATAGGAAGATAGACCATGATTTTAGAAATTGTAATCATGTAGACTTAAATTGGCTAGGGTCCTCCTTCTTCATGCCCATTCTTTGACTTATTCTATGTGCTTTTATAGCTGCTAATATTGGAGTAGCTTCCTAAATTTTAGTAGCTTCACCTTCATCTTGCATCAAGATGAATAGTCGCAATGGAGGGATATGAAGGGCAACATTGTGTTGTCATCCAATTGATTAGTTCCTAGGATACTAATCCAAACTCTTATGAGGTTGGACATCTAGGGCTTAATGTTGAATACATTGTAGAAGATCATGACTATCAGGATTATCATCCCATTGAGGCACAAGGCAAAAGAGATTAGCAATAAGAGAGGCATTATGAAGCATCAGAGAAGAAATGATTCAATAACTCCTTATTCCTATTGGGTCAAAAAGAAATAGATAATTTCTTCTCTAGGGGTTCTCAATTCACTAACTCTCCTCCCCTTCACTTTGATGAAGGGGCCTCAAACCAGAATTTATAGTCCACTATAAACAATCCTGGTTTGGGAAACAATGGGTCCCATAACCATTGTAGATTCAAAGGTAAGAGTCAAGGTAGTAATGTGGACAAGCATGATGATCATGATTGTGACTAACAAAGAGGGGGTAATAGGCATTGTGTTGGTGTTAGCTCTCCTCCCTCTTCACTTTCAACATCCTCATCTTCTTCCTCCTCTAGCTTCAACCGAAGCTACAAAGGATGTGACTGTGATGGAGGTGACTGATGGGAAAGAGATGATCATAGGGCCTGCTAGACTATTAGAGATCATGTGCATGGAAAAGAAAGGTAGGCTCACCACCATGAAAGTAGGGATAGCAGAGGACATCATGGGAATCATGACCATCAGAGAGGCTATGACAATGATGAGCCTTTATTTGTGACTAGACATATGCTAAATATTTTAGAGGCCATGAGAATCGTGACAAGGCATGTGAAAGACTGCAAAATCAAATAGTTGGATATGAACGATATCCCCAAGTTTGAAGGGGGATACAATTTAGATCCATGAAACCATCTTTCAGCCTTTCATAATGTCTATACCTTGAAAAATGTTGAAAATGAATGACAAAAATTAAATTTATTCCAAAGGATGCTTATTAAGGGAGCTAAATCTTTGTACTAGTCTTTAGAATCAAAATCAATTAGATGATGGAGTATAATGCTTAAGCTATTCAACAACAAGTAGAAAACATACTCTGGAGTGTATAATTTGAGAAAGAAAATCCAAGGGTGGAGATAAGGAACACATGAATCCTTGGATGTAGCTAGGAGAAGATATTACTGTATGTTGTAGTGGTTCCTAGGCCATGTATTTTCTTAAAGTAAGTAGCTTTTCCATATCATAGATGGGCTCCTTATATAAATGAGAAGAAATATTGGGATCTTTGCTGAAGGGAGACTTTTAGAGCTTAGATCCCATCAAATCAAAATGCTAATTGATTAGGTGGCCAAAGAAGAATATGAGTTGCAAAAAAGAAAAAGTAGAGATAAGTAAAATTGGAACCCTTCCATCCAAAAAAGGAAAGTCTTATTCTATGAGAAAAAGAAGGAGGCACAACTTGATGAAGTGGTGCAATGTAAAATATTGTTGATCCAAAATATAGTTTTAAAATATTTACCAATGTAGATAAAATGTGGGATTCTTTGAATGAAAAATTCCAAAATACTCTTAAAATTACTAAAGCATCCAAAGAGCAAGGTAGTGTTCATGACCGAAGGAAAATGAAAGAAGCTGATCATGCACACCAAAGGGATAAGGACAAAGTTGCTGCCATAAAGGAGGTTGCAGACTCTAGGACATATGATGATGGTGGGTGTGACATTTGCCACTATGAGTATTCCAAGGGATGTTTCCTCATTGTATCACAATTGTAGGAGTCTTGGGTGTATTCTCTAAATCCTATATTGGCAAGACGATAAACACCAAGAAGGTTTCCTTATGCTTAAGGAAACTATAGGAAACTCCACCAATAGCATGCCTACTATCCATGTGAAGCTCCACCCCAACCTCATGTATAGTACTAGTAGTGGCAATACCTACAGTCATTGAGGATGATATCACCAAGGTAGTAGTACCCTTCCTGGTAGCTAGATCCCTATGGGTACTATGTTTAGCAAAAAATTTCTTCATGAGACTCTTCTAGTCATGCATCATTTTAGCACTACTACTACCCTCCTAAATATTATAGAACTTAATTTGCAAGAGGGAAATCCCCATTTTCATTCTACCCTCCTCATCCTTCTACACCTATACCTCCACCATCAACTCAAATGCCACCCACTTTATTCATGCAGGATGAAATTCCTACCTAGATATAGCAAAAAAATGCCACAAGGATTATTAACTTATAGCTAGCTCCTTAGCCAAGTGGGTTGGAGATCAAAGCACAAACAAGACATTTCTTCTTAACTAACATTCCTTCAAAGTCCTCAGATACACCTATGGCCAATGACCTTACTTCTCCCTCAACCTCTCTTCATTATTCAAGAATCCTTCAAACAAACACCTCCCAAGGTACATACCATGATGTTAACCCATGTTGTCACAAGTTAGATTAAGGCTAGCCACCTTTCTAGAAAAAGAGATAATATTGGGAGTCTCCTCATTTATTTGCAAATAGCTAGGAATGAGCCTTGTAAGGGTCTTTTGGTCATAGTTTTTGGTGTGAATTTGATTTTCCATAAAATGTATAAATCCTAGAACTTTCCCCCACTCAAGAAGAGCAACATTCATCTTAAGTTGGTAGATTAGTCCATCACTGTCCCTTTGGAACTAGTGGAGGACATTGTGACCATTGTCTATGTGTGGTCCTATCCTACTAAATTCCTAGTGATTCATATTCATAACTACAAGGGGGACTTTCCAATCATCATGGGAAGGGCTTAGTTAAGTACCATTGATGCAAAGTTGAGAATAAAATACCTTTCTTTTTGAAATTTCTAAGGAAAATGAATTTGAAAAGATAGAGAGGAATTGCATTCCATGCATCATGTACAGTGACATAGGGTGTGATTATGTGTAGAAATTATGGTCCGTAAAAAGCACATTTATCACAACATGAAAATAGTATGCCAATGTGATAGAAATTTAAAGGTGCCTATACATAGCAACCACAAACCAAGTGGGCATCCAATGGCTAATAGTTGATCATCATAACAACTCAACAATATGCATGGAATCAACTAATAGGTTGATGAGTGCCTGCATTGAAGGCATGGATGAACTAGAGTAAGTTCATCACCAACTCTATAATGAAAAACCTAATGAAAACAACCAGGGAGAGTTGGAGACCCCTAGAAGCTTTAAACAAGAGCCCCTTAAGCTAAAACCTTTACTGGCTAGAATGGAATATGTATTTCTAAATAATGGAAAGTTGATTATCATCAATGCCAACCTTGCTCCTATGCATAAAAAGAAGTTGTTGAAGGTGATCAATAAATGGCCAATAGGATTTTCTTCGTTATATCCTAAACTCACTAAAATCAATCCTAGGATATGCTAGCACTACATCCACATAGATCCTTCCATCAAGCTAAAGAGGTAATCATAGTGGCAGTTGAACGCCAAACTCAAGCAGATCATGAAGAAGAAGATTGAACAACTCCTCAAGGTAGGGTTCATCTATCCCGTTGTAGATAGTGAGTGGATTTGCCCACTAGTGATAGTGCTAAAGAAAAGTGTAAAATGGAGGGTTTGTATCAATTTTAGGCTGTTGAACATGGTAACTTACAAAGCTCATTTTCTATTATCATTTATGAACTAGGTGTTGGACACCATTTCTAGGCATTATTGCTATAGCTTTTTAGATGGTTATAATGGCTATAACCAAATTAAAATTGCATCAAAGGATTAGGACAAAACAACATTCACAAGTTCCTTGAGGACTTTTGCATACAGAAAGGTGTTTTTTGGCCTACGCAATGCCCCTTATACATTCCAATGCATTGTCCTTAGAATCATGCAACAACAAATTTATAGCCAATTTAAAGTTTTCATGGATAACTTCTCCACCTATGTGACTACATTTGAGTAAGCCTTAGATCATCTTAAGCAAGTACTAAAAAGATATGTAGAGATAAACCTTATGTTCAATTGGTAGAAAAGCCACCTACTGGTCTAGGAAGGCATTATTTTGGAGCATATAATTTCCAAAAAAGGGATCAAGGTGGATCCTAAAAAACTAATGGTCATCCAAGGAATTACTAGACAACCATAAATAGTCAAGAGATGTGAGGTTATTTCATGCACACACTAGCTACTACTAATAATTCATTGAAAATTTGTCTAAGATCACTAAATAATTTGTGGAACTAATAAAGAAGGATGATTTCTTTGTCTAGACCAAGAAATGTAGGCATGCATTCCAACATTTCAAGTAGAATCTTGTAGAAACTCCAATTCTATGAGTACCTAACTAGTCTAGACCTTTCCAGATCATGATGAATGCATCAAATTATGCCTTGGGATTTGTGCTCATATAACTGGATGATCAAAAATGTCCTTACTACATCCACTATGAAAGCAAGATCATTATGGGTGCATAGCTAAATTACACCACAATAGAGAAATAATTTATGGTGGTGGTGTTTACCTTGGATAAATTCAAGCATTATGTGCTTGGGTATAAGGCGTTTGTGCACACAAACCACAATTCAATTTGGTTCCTCATAAGGAAACAAATGGTAAGCCATCCTTATCATATAGTAGCTAGTGATCTTCTAGGAATTTGATCTTATAATGGTAGATTAAAAGAAAACCAATAATATGGTTGCTAACCACTTGTCTCAGTTGCAATGGAATAAGAATGAGGAGGAGAGCCCACTATTAGATTAGTTTCCTAATGAACTCCTCTTTGTTAAGGCTATAGCCCAGCAAATATCCTATGAATCTAAATGGTACAATCACATTCTAACCTATCTTCTAACTCAAGAGATGACACAAAGGTGGGACCATAGGAAGAAACAACAATTTTTTTGCCAATTGAAACACCTCATGAAGATTAACAAATACCTTTACAAGGTGTGCACTAATGGCCTAGTTCACTAGAATGTTCTTGATGCTAATTAATTGCACATTCTCAAAGATGCTCACAAGGGTACTGGTGGGGGCCACTATGTTGGAATAGGCATGGCCATTAAGATCCTCATGGAATGATATTATTAACTAACACTCTTCAAGAACATTTTCCAATTCATTAATTTGTTTGAACAATGGTAATATGATGATGGAATGACCACTCATATAAAGGTACCTTAGTAGTGAATCCAACCATTAGAACCCTTCAACATTTGGAGCATTGACATCATGGATTCCATCATACCCATGTGAAATGGAAAGACATACATCATAGTCATTGTTGAGTATTGTATGAAATGGGAAAAATCTCTAGCTATCACTAATTACACATCTTCTAAAGCTACTTTTTTTGTACAAAAAATGTTGTAAACAAGTTTGGTGTGACACAGTGCACTTATTTTTGATAATGGAACTCACTTTATAGGCACTACCTTTCAAATGATCATGCAACACTTAGAAGTTAAACATAAATTAATAAAACCCTACCATCCCCAAGCCAATAATCAAGCAAAGGTTACAAATAGAAAAATCACAAAGATACTAATAAAAATTGTTAGTAAATATAGGAGGGATTGGAGCACATAACTCAATGATGCCCTTTACGCCTACTACTTCACATAGAAACTTCCTATTGGCTACTCTCCCTATGACCTTTTGTATGAAAAAATACAAATACTTCTAATTTAATAAGCCCCATACCCTATCAACAACTTATGACCTTGACCTTGACCTAAGTCTAGAACAAAAGGAAAAATTAATGAATCTCAAAGTACTAAGATGAGAACTGATTGGTAACCCTACCATCTAATGAGTTCTACAATGCATTCAACAAACAATGCATGACCTTAGAATAAGGAAGGTCAAATTTTAACTAGGAGATAGGATCCTCTACTAGAATCCCACATGCATACCCCGAAGAACCAAGTTCCAAACATTGTGGAAAGGACCTTATGCTATCTATGAAACCTTTCCTTCAGGGACATGTTAATCTACAAACCTTGAAGCCCAAACAAGAAATTACTTGTCAACATGCAACAAATCAAACCTTCCCATGAGCCTAAAAGAGCTACGGACAAGAACACCTTAGCAGATGGATAGGTGTGCTCAATTTCTTAGATCTCCTTCTTCCAACTTATGGGATAGATGGCCATCCATGTTGATCCATTAACGTGGCTTCTTAGTTTTTAAATTTTTGTTTTTACACTTTTTTGTTTTACACTATCTTTAGTACATTTTTCTCTTTCTTAAATATTTTACAATTTCTTCTATATGTTACTTTATTTGATTTGAGTTTTCTAATGGTTTATTTTGTTTTTCATCATTACTACTAGGACTAAGTGCAACTGTATCTTTGAATTGATGGTGGTAGTGAGTACATGTCATCCACCCATCCATAAACTCTATGGTGTTCATTGTTTCAAAAATATGAGGTCCCTTACTTAATGAAACAATTAACAAACTTGTGACCTTGGTAGTTTCCAAACATGGGAAGGATTAAATGGATAGATAACGATGTGCCTTCAAGGGGATTTTATGTTCTTTGTACATTCTACCCTCTTGGATGAATTAGTTTTTTCATGGATTTCTCACCATTTTTCTATCAACCAATAACAAAAAGCTAAAATTCTTTGCATGGTATGGTTCACATCAAAAACATAAAAATATAAAACACAAAAAAATGATGAGAATTCAAAGAACATTTCTTAGATGAAATAATGAGCTACAAGCACTGGCTATGGGACTAGAAAGACATGTTACCCACGCCTAAAGAACCCCTCTAACTATAGCCCATCTAACTTCCTACTTCCCTTTTCTTCTCTTTTAGGAATGGTGATTGATCTATAGAGATGTTCTTATGCCTTGAGGGGGTGGACTAGTCTTAGAGTGTTGATGCAAAGTCACTGAAAATGATTGGTTTTGATTCAAGCTAAGGATGGTTGTTATCAAATCATATTAATCACAATATCCACAAGGAACTTCATGTGACCACAACACCAGACTCCATTCCACTCTCTCTCATCCATCTATTCTTCCCATAACTCGGCTCACTACTAATTTTTCATAATATTTTCAAATTTATAGGTAGATTCTTACAGGATTTAGTCCTTAACTTTCCACAATAGTTAATCCTACATGGGATTCATAAACTCCTTAATTTGAAGACTTGTAAGGGTATTAAAGACATGAGCATGCTATAGAGAGGATCCACTTGCATACCTCTTGGTTTGGCTATTTAAGTTCATTATCCTTGGACATTTTTGCATTCAAATCATTAATGCTCCATGTCAGTTGTGTCCAATTTTTCACTCCTTTTCAAGTTTCTCCAATCATTATTATAATAAAAACTCATTTTTTTGTAAAATTTCTAGCCCTCTTCAAGCATTTATTCATGTTGATGACCCTTCTGGGTCTCTATGGGCTCCAATTTCATGCAATTTTTTATGCTAATTTTCAAAGTGAAAATTTTTGTCTTTGGCCTCATTGGTGGGATCCCATCGACATAGCCCATCATGTCAATCCAACCCTATATACAGGATTCCATCAATGTAGCCATGAAAATATATAACTACTTCCTAACACTTTGAAAATTTTTTCCATTTACTTAAAATGTAAGGGAGTTTTTGCAATTTTTTAGAGCCTAGAATCTTCCAAAGTCCATAACTTTCATACTTCTTGATTGATTCACCTTGTTCGTCATTCCTATAGCTACTAGAGGTAAGCTCTATGTCATGGGGGCCAAAAACCTTCGGTTTCTGACAAAAAAGTTTCAAAAAATTTCTAACTCCCAAAACATTTAACCAATAAAATAACATTAAAATCACTAATTTATGATATTTTTTCGTAAACAAAACTTTATATATTTTCAAGAATTTACACTAGAAGATGTCAAAGCACAACTCCAAAATTCTCCCATGTGGCCCATTCTCACTTCCAATGGAGAATGGTACATGGGGAAAAGATACCTCTTCTAGAACAATAGGTAGGGTGATGCCATAGTGAAGATCAAGGATATCTCTACTTCCTACTAAATGAAATCCATTGTTGAGGCCCTTGTATTACTAGAAATTTAGGAAACCTTGGCAGAAATATCAACACCACTAGACCTTGAGTCAAAAAGGAGTGGATCTGGTGGTGCTACAATATGGATTGTAAGGATTATGATGCACTCACCATGGTAGAGTGTACATAGTTTAAAATGGCAGCCTACCACCTCAACCTAATGGTGAGGCCCAATAAGATCATTGCCTTCTCTACCCATGCATGCGTTGCTCTACGCAAAAAATTTCCTATCAACCTTCCACAACTAATCTATCTTGAAATAGAGAAGTGATTCAAAGAATATGAATGTAGAAGGAAGGGACTCCCATTATCATGTCTCATCTAGAAGTTATGTAGAAGGGGAGAAATATCCCACTACTCCAATGATAACATCAAACATGCTCCTTCTGCATCTTGAGTGGAAATGATGAAGGATAAGTTCCCTACCAAGGTAATCAAAGAGGAGCAGCCATCATCACAACCCGCTCAAGGACAAACAACACTAGAGCCCCATGTTGCCATTGAGTGCATGTGCAAACTCCATGAGTTGCTCTCGCAGCAATAGTATGTAGGATTGAGTGGCAGTAAACACTGTATTTATGGATGAGCATTGAGTCATCTCAATGAACTGGCATGATCCATCAACAATATGGAGGGTTCAATGTAAATTTTTTCTACCCAGAGAATGTAGGTTCGAGCAAGATAAAATCTTAGTGCCCAAGAAATAATAGTATCTCTCTATCAACAACAAAAATTGCTAGAAATCTTTGAAAACACCTCTATATTTTTAGTACATTTGGAGTAGGGTGAGGGGGCAACTATTCTAGTGATGTAGCACCAAGGCAAATAAATAATAGTAGAGGTGATTACTAATAGAGTGGTTGATGCACTCAATTTCCTTATGGCATCTATACTAAATTTTGTTGCACATAGATATGTGTAGGTGTCCATAGGA
Source organism: Gnetum montanum (assembly GCA_015680685.1). Taxonomy (NCBI): domain Eukaryota; kingdom Viridiplantae; phylum Streptophyta; class Gnetopsida; order Gnetales; family Gnetaceae; genus Gnetum; species Gnetum montanum. The sequence goes on along the minus strand of MNCI01023453.1, from coordinate 799,128 downwards.
GCACTAAGTGGGAGATTTAGTGTAGCTTAGCATGAGGATTTATTAGACAACTCGTAGGAACCAAGTAATCGATTCCAAATATCTTTGATATCCTAGAAACCATTTCAAAAAACCAATCAAAGCTACCAATTCCCAACTTAAAATATCCTAAGCCAAGATTCAATGTTTGGCTATGAAAGATGGAGAAATCAAAGCATGCCTCATTGATCCCACTATACTCATCCAAGAAATCTCAAGGGATGAATCTTTTCAATAGCTTCAATGAAAACTTTAAGAGGTTGATACGTAGAGGATTCACCAATCATTGACCAATCCTTGGCTAATGCAACTGCCTACAACATTTAAAAGGACTTATCAAAGGTTTGCTAAGATAACATAAGGCTAACCCAGGTAAACCATGATCTATAAAATGTCAAGATGTAGAAAGAATAGATGGCTAAAATCATTTGACAATAGTAGGAGCATCTTACTAGAGTAAACACTAAACTGAGGAGGTTGGCCATAGAAAATGAAAATCTCTTGATGAATAAGATACGTGCCCTTCCCTAGAAGTCTACAATCAAAATCATCATGTGGAAAAATGAGGTCTTGAAATTTGAAAGTATCAAGAACCATTAGAAGAACCAGGTTTTCCTGTAGAAGGAAATCAACAAAAAACATATCTAGATGGTGAAGGAAAAGATGAATGAGGTCCTCTAGTAGCTCAAGGGAGGAGATGAGCTATGACAACCCATATTTGATAAAATAAACACAAACAACAAAGTAGAAACTCTCTTGAAGGAGATATAGACCAAGGAGATGATGGAGTACATAAAGCTTACCAACCCCCATTACTGAAACCTTGCAATTTTAACCATTGGAAGGTCAAGTTCAAAGTTGGAGAAGAAAGTGGCCAACTCATACCTTCCATATAGGACAAAGGTCAAGCACCTTAAAGAGTCCAAGAAAAATATTGAGATAACAAATGCAAAACCTAAGGTTCTCAAGGAAAAGTTCACTAATCAAAGATCAACAATAGAGAACCTAACCAAGATAATGAATGACTACCAAGAGCTACAGAATGCACTTAAGGCATTCAACATTGAATGCAAACAGTTCACTACCTAGTTTGTCAACATCAATGAGTTATTCCCTACATTACCCTATTCTTGGAATTTTTCCATACTAGTCCACATTGACAATTTTGCATGAACTGTGTATCATTCTAGGAGTAAGGAAGAGAAAATGAAAGCATTATTGTATGCTTTTGTCTTCCACCAAAAGTTGCAGCTATGGTAGGATAGCCACAACCCCTACCTTAACAAGAACATGCACTAGAGGTAGGAGAATGTCCATCAACATCTTAGGAACATTCACCACTTGGGACCATCTAATTTTCTTTCTCATCTTGAAGATGTTATAGGAGTTATGATGTCCATTTTTATTATTGTGTTCAATTTTGTTGTCTTGAATACCAAATTTTTGTAATGATTGTAAATTTATACACTTGGGCACTTGGTGTTTTGTTTGTGTTAGTTGTATATTTTTAGTTAGTCAATAATCCCATACCTTCCCAATTTTTATAAAGAACTTGTTCCTCCTTTTGTTCACTCGAGGATGAGCTTTCATTCACTTAGCTCTATTAACTTACGGAAAAATCATCTTTACATAAAGGAAAGGGATTTTATTTCATTAACATATAAAAATATGTAATACATATTAAATAAACATCTCACTTTGACCTCATCATTGATAAAAATGATAACATAATATCCAATAGGCAATACATGAGTTGAGATATATATGCAACTTTCAAGCAATAGAAAAAATACATTTCTAAATTAAAGTCATATTTTTCTTATTTCTAAAAAAATATCCTTGCACATATAATAACAAAATAATTTTCAAAATAATATAGATTTATAATAATAAATAAATAATAATTACCAAATATAAATAAAGTTTCATTTATTGGTAAAAGTTCTTGTTGCTCATTCATAGTACCTAAAGGTTACAAGTCCCTAACTAATAGATTGATGTAATCTAAAATTACATATTACAACAATTTCAAGATAAATGACATCATTACATTAAAATTTATAATAGACTCCATTCTACATTGCATCATGCCTTTTGCAAATGTCTTAGCATAATTGAAGTTTAGCTACGAGTGCATCTAAATATCCATGTGGGTAGGATAGAGATTTAAGTATAACAAGATCATTGTATCAATATTTATTTAATATATATCTTAGCTAATTTAAATGTTAAAAGGTAACCTATCAACCACCACATTAGTGCAGCAGCTACCCAACAAGAAGGCACCTAGTGGCTAATAAAAAAAAGAGAAAATCAAATCCAATATGTGCATGAAATTGATAAAAAATTCACAATTTAATACATGGAAGAAGTTGATAAGTTAGCATAGTTGAAAAAGATAATTCCCTCACATTGAATCACATTAAGAGGAAGATATTGAATGTGTATGATTAAAGATATAAGAGAGATATGAACCAAAACCCTTAGAACCGAAAGCCCTACTAGATATGCTTAATTATGCTTTTATAAATAATAAAAAAATCAATTATTATAAATTCCAAAACTGATAAATAAAAAAATAGAAAATTATTGGAAGTAGAAAATAAATGATGAACTGTATTTTCATGGTCCTACAATGAAATCACTAGAATTGATCCATTCATCTACAACATTAGATCTATATAGATCTAGCTATCAAACCACATGACCAACCTCAAAGAACATTGAACCCAAAGCTTAAGGAAGTTGTAAACTGAGAGCTAGAAAAACTATTGGAAGCAGGGTTCATCTATTCAATAGTAGAGTGTGAATGGATTATCCCATTAGTCATTATACTAAAGAAAGGTGGCAAGTGGATGGTTTGTATTGATCTCATATTATTAAACATGGTGACATTCAAGGACCATTTTCTTCTATGATTGGTTGGCCAAGTTTTGGATACCATAGCAGGACACTAGTATTACAGCTTTCTAGATGGCTATAGTGGGTACAATTAAATTCACATTATGTTAGAAGACTAAGAAAAAACCACATTTACCAATGCATCAGGGATGTTTTCATAAAAGCAAATGTAATTTGGCTTGTGTAGTATATCCACTACATTTCAAAGACTTGTTCTCAGTAGCTTCCAAAAGTAAATTGATAATGAAGTTAAAGTCTTTATGGATAACTTCTCCACATATGGGCTAATTTTAAACAAGCCTTGGACCATTTAGAGTAAGTTCTGAAAAGATGTGTAGAAAATAATCTAAAGCTTAATTTTAAAAAAAGCCATTTAATGGTTCAAGATAATATAGTTTTGAGGCACAAAGTATTTCACAAAGGAATAAAGGTAGATCGAGAGAAGATCAAAGTCATTCAAAAAATTACTTAAAGGCCATAAATTATCAAATATGTAAAATCATTTTTGGACCAAATAAGATACTGCAAAAGATTCATTGAAAACTTTTCAAAGATTGCAAAACCATTGGTATAATTAACTAAGAAAGATGTGTCTTTTCTATGGACAAAGTAATGTGAGAAAGCATTCAAGACCTTAAGACAAAATTTAATTGAGACACCAATCCTTCAAACTATAGATTATTCAAAACCTTTTCACATTATGGTAGATGCTTCAAACTATGCACTGTGTACTAACTCAACTAGATGAACAAAAATAACCTTATTATATACACTGCACTATTCAAAGCATCACCAGAGCATAACTTAACTACACCATAACAAAAAATGAGTTAATGACCATGGTGTATGCACTTGAAAAATTCAAAAATTATGTACTCGATTACCCTAGTTATGTCGACATAGATCATAGTGCCATCAGATTTCTAATGAAAAAACCAATAGTCAATCCTAGAATGATAAGATGGCTAGTTATCCTATAAGACTTTGACATTACCATGATCAATATAAAAGGAATAAAAAATGTGGTAGCAAATCATTTATCAAGACAAATATTGCAACGCCAAGAAAATGATGAACTAGTTTTAGATCAATTTCCCAATAAAAACTTATTTACCAAAACTGTAATGGTTGTAAACTCAACAAAGAAGCCATGGCTTACTAATTACAGAACATATATTACCAAATATTAACTTCTTATTGAATGGGATAAAAAATATAAAGAAAAATTTCCCCATAAAATAAATAGATATATGGAAATCAATGGAAACCTTTATAAGATATGTGTCTATGGATTGATAAGATGGTGGATTCTAGAAGAAAGTCAACAAAGAGTCCAATAAGATACACATGAAGGATCATGTGGTGGTCACTATGAAAAATGAAGAACAACACTAAAATTGATGATGTTAGGTTACTTTTGGCCTATGATATTAAGGGATGCACATCTATTTATAGAGTCTTGTGACAAATGTCAAAGAAATTAAGGTCTAATAGCTAGAAATGAATAGTTCCAATAGTGGATACAAACATTTGAATCTTTTGAAATTTGAAAATTAACTTCATGGAATCCATCACACCAATGTCAAATGGTAGGTCTTACAGTATAGTAACAACTGATTATTGCACAAAGTGGGTAGAAGCAGCTATAGTTAAGGATTACATAGCAAAAATAACTACTAAGTTCTTTCAACAACATGTGGTGAATAGATTTATAGTATCACACATGCTTATATTTAATAACAAGAATTATTTTATAGGAGCCACATTCAAAAACCTAATGCAAAAACTTGGGGTAAATCACAAACTATCTATGTCATATCATCCCCAACCAAATGGTCAAGCAAAAGTAACTAACTAGGAAATCACAAGAATATTAACTAGAAAAGTTACTAATTATAAGAAGGATTGAAGTACCAAACATAATAATTCTCTATGGGTTTATAGATCCACCTAGACACTTCTTGTAGGGTATTCTCTATATGAGTTTGTGTATGATAAACTACCCATGTTACCAATCCAAGTAGAACTCAATACTCTTTTTACTACCAATATACTTGACCTCAATATGAGCTTAGCTCAAAAGGAATGTCTTATGAATCTTAATCTCTTATATGAAAACCAATTGGTAGCCAAAATGACTAATGAAATTGACAAAAAGTAATCTAAATGTAGACATGATGCTAAAATTAGATAAGTATCAATTAATTTAGGTGATAACGTCCTTTATTATAATCCCAACATGTCCCGCAAAAGGGTAAATTCCAAATCTTATGAGAAGGAACATATACTGTCCATGCTATATAACGATATGGTGCCATGTAGATCTATCATCCAAAAACCCCACATAAGTTAATTCTTGTCAATATTCAATAGGTCAAGCCATACCATGACTTTACTTACTCTTTCAAGGGCTCTACACTATCCAACAAATAGTTTATCGACCATTCATATTTCAAATATTTACTACTAATAATAGTCATGGGGGTATGAAAATAGATACTTAGGAATGAATTTTTCCTACTAAAACTTTTCTAGTTCCCAATCATGGGAATCCATTAGTTTATCCTCAAATAGAAAAACATAAACCATGCAAATCTCTCTTAGGTTCTGGGTCAATAGTAAACCTAATTTAATAATATATGTATAAGTCCTAGAACCTAGCCCTTCTAAACAAGAGCAATATCCAATTAGAGCTTGTAGACTAGTCCATTGCTATATCACTTGGATAAGTGGAAGATGTTATTACTACCATTAGTGTATGGTCCTATCCTAGTGACTTCTTGGTCATCCATGTGGAAAAATACAAAGGAGAATTTTCCATAATTATGAGAAGAGCATGAATTAGCATTGTAGATGCTAAGCTTGGGATTAGAGACTTATCCTTGGAAATATCTATGGAAGATGAAGCTAGAATCATTCAGAGCCATATAGTTCCAAGCATCACATACAATAATAATGGGTGCAATTGTATGTAGACAATTTGAACCATCAAAAATAACATCATCATAGCATGCAATGGATGTATAGAAGACATGTTTGTACCAAAGTACCTATATGAAACAACCACCCAACAAAAGGCAACCAATGGTTGTTAACAGAGGAGGAAATCAAATCCAATATGTGCATGAAAATGGAAAACAAAATTACAAGTGCCTATATGGAAAAAATTGATAAGTTAAAATAGTTGAAAGGACAATTCCTTCACATTCAATCACATTAAGAGGAATATATTGAATTTGGATGATTAAAGATAAGAGAGAGATATGAAAAAAAATCATAAAACTAAAATCCCTATTGGATATGCTTGAATATGCTTGAGTAATAAATTTTTTCTCCTAACACTTTTCTATTTTTTAACTTTTTACTCTTCTTAGCAATTTTGACATTCTTTAATATTTTTTTCTATTTCTTAATCATTATCTATTTTTTAATAATTTTTAGATTCTTTCTACATTTTTCAATTTTTATTATTTTTTCTATGATTTTTCATCTTTCTTATACATATTTTTGTTGATTTTTCTAATAAAATGCAAAGGAATAAAATAATATGTAATCCTAATAATGAGAATTTGACGCTATATTATCAAATCATTGGAGAACTGATTCTATATAAAATGAGACCACATTATCCATCCACACATTTTCAATAATAAGAGGTTCTTATCTAGACATAATTAGATGCTTTTCACAAGAAAACTAGAATAAATTGATATCATTATGTCTATATAGAAAAGTGAAATCAAGGGTATTTGAGGATTCTCTAAGGTTGCTACTATCATTTTTATCTTATTATTAAGTTATATTATTTATTTGACTTCTAATGAAAAATGGAAGTATATCCAAAATAAGTGATGCCTTACCATGTCACTAGAATGACGTGTTACCCATGCCTAAAGGTAGTCCTCTAGTCAGGTTTACATAGTAATACTATAATACATGCACAAAATAAAAATTTCTAGATTTTCCACTAAAAAGACATGTTATGCAGCCTAAAGGTAGGTGACTTCTTAGAAATTTCAAGGTATCTTGGAATAACATTGGTTATAGAGCTAGAAAGACATGTTACCCATGCTTTAAGGCACTCCTCTATCCAATGTTAAAGTATCCTTTAAAAAAAGTGTCATTGGTAAGTGGTATGGAATTGGTTTGAATCTTGGACAAAAATGCTAATGATTGTTTTAACCATAAATTATACACAGAATTTATTATGTCTATGGTAAGACATCTCATGTTCCATTTTCTACAATCCCTACTATTCACATTCCATCTAACTATAATGTATAATCATACTTTAATGGTTTTGAATAATATATTGTTATTTTCTCATCTAGGTGATACTAACATGTACATTTTGTTAGACATGTATGTTTAACATTCAACTCCTTAAGTGCCTATGAACACTTGTAGGTGTGGTTATATAAGGATACTAAAGATTGGAGCCTACTTTGGGAAAACCCCATTTGTATAGCTCTTGTGCTTCACACCTAATGAGAAATTCCACATCATCTTATGCCTCTAGAATAGTTAAACCATTATTCTTACTTTCTTACAAACTCATGACCTGATCATACATTTAGGAATTCATATTAACCATTTTCAATAAATCTAACCAACTTACATTTCCTAATATTCCTTCTTTAATAAACTTCTAATGACAAATTCTCATATTCTAAGCATCATCCTTTTTCCAAGATCCTCTAAATCACTTCTACATCTTTTAAACTATTCATTTCACTCAATTTTCTCATTAGAAATTACTCAAAATCTTAAAATTTTTTGTTGGTGATGTCATAACTATGATATATTAATAATTGAAAGAGTACATTAAGGGTAGGAATATTAATAATTAATTAATTAAATAAATAAATAATAGCTAATAAACTCAATCATTCATCCTAAGTACCCATTCAAATACATAGTAAGTAAGAAAATAAATAACAATTATGAGAGGCCATATCAATTAAAAGATACAACAAATAAGGTTTAATTTTGAAATTTTTATAACGCTATAATCTTAGTAAGAGCTATAAGGTAATAATAAGGATAAAATTTAATCAAATTAAAGAACTCAAGAGAGGATTATAAATCATTAAAAACCTATTTGAAATCCTTGGGTAATCTCAAATGATCTTTTATGATTGTAGATGGTTCCTAAAAGATCCACAGCTAGTGGACCCTCATTGTAAAGGGGTAAGAAATCTAGAGGTAGAGGACAAGTTGAAGAATAGACTTCACAAGCTGAACAGGAGGATCAATCCTTTAGCATACATTATAAAACATTTGTAATGGAATATTCTACATATGTAGAGGCTAAACTACATGTAATGAAAAATTCTAGGAAAACATGGCTCATTTACTATTTCTAAAGATTCAAAGAATGTTTAAAGAGAAGAAGGTAAGGAAACTCACTTTTCCATTCCCTTACCGCATTAGAAGGCTATGCAAGAAAGCTAGGATTCTAGGCTATACAAATGATGTTTTACATAAATCTCATAATGCATCCTATGTAGAAATGTCAAAACCAATGCCTACTAAGAAAGATCAACTAGAGAAGACATCAGGCACTAAGGAATCTATAGGATCCACATCAACAAGAAACATCCTAGCTATGGGATAGAAGCAAGTAGGACCTAGTGGGTTAATGCTAGTTGGTGATAGACCTAGATTAAGTGATCCATAGCATAATAGGATCATAGGCCTTCTATGAGCCATCTACAATAAATTACAAAGACCATCAACTAGGGAAATAGAGAATCACATGTATGTACCAAGTTAAGGACAATCCTGTAAGGCTTGCTGATGGGATGCGATATCGCATGAGCCACGATATCACGTACATGATATCACAGTCCACCGTAATGTCTATGAATAAGAAGTAGCTCTCCCTTGTTTATCATCCTAGTTTAGATTGTCGCAAAACTCTAGTAGTTTGATCCCTCCAGATAGATTATTTTCCCGTGTCTACCTGCAATGTGGTGAATGTAATTGTACGACATCCTTTATTCGAGTGTGACGTACTTGGACATGCACATGACTGGCAATAAAGATCGAGATTACTTCATCATTGTAGCATTCACTTTGTTATTTATTTATTTATTTAAATTTTATTTATTACTTTCATAGTTAATCTCTCTTACCCTTATCTCCTAGATCACAGAATGAGTACGACTTGATTACAAGCATTTAAGTGTGACTACTTGGTAACCCAGTGGCATACCTAGGATCTGCGCTTGGTAATCCCAGTGGTAGTCGTCCATGAAGTCCAAGATGTGTACAGATAATCAAGGAACGTCAACTCATCACACTTAGGCTAGATTATATTTTCCTACCCTTTCCTCCTAGCTTAGCGTAGTTAATATTATTTTCCACTACCTTCAAGAGTAGCATTAGATTAGGAACACATACCTCACACTGGACTAAACCATAAATGACAAATATAATACTAGTCCAGGTGGGAAGACAGTGAACTGTGACCTAAGGTTAACTATCTAAGTGCCACAACTAGTCCATCTGCGGAGTTCGACTAGATCGTGTGTGAGAATGCTCGTATTCATATGGTTGAGTGTAGGGGTACCTCACCACTCATCATTGGCACCGTTGCTGAGGACGGTGCTAGTTATCTAGATTAGTTATATCATACAAGGTCATTGTATAGGACTTAATGATATATATTTTAAGAATAAATAATTATTAAAAGTCACACATAATTTCACACACAACTTCACAACAATGCCTCTCCTACAAGATGATAATAATGCCACACTTAGTGAGGAAGTTCATTGGAGAACCAACGAACTATATGACGATGAAGATTGGAGTATACAACCTGAAGTGGGGGTTTCTTATAAACATGAACAAAAACAACATCATCCCAACGCATGAAATCATAACTTACCTGATGACGATGAACCCCCACTGGCCACTACAAGCCTAACGCAAATACAAGAGGCTATTTGAATCTCACATAGGCATCGTAAAGAGAGCCAAATACCCAGGTCTGATTTAAAAAAAATTTCCTACATTTTCAGGAGGTTATGACTTAGATATGCATCAACATTTACAAGCCTTCTATGATGCCTGCACATGGAATAACATTGATAACGGGTGGCAAAAACTTAAGCTCTTTCTTATGACACTCCTTGACCAAGAAAAAGTAGGGTATTGATCGTTAAAACCAAATTCAATACAACGCTGGTCAATAATGGTAGAAGTCTTTAATGAAAAATATCAAACCTATGCAAGAGTATCAACCTTAAGGAAACAAATCCAAGAGTGGAAACAAGCACAACATGAACCCTTGGACCTAGCCTTAGAAAGATATTATGAACTGTTAAACAATTGTCTGGGCCATGGGTTTTCCAAGGAAAGGCTAATGTATCATATCATTGATGGGCTACGTAATGCAACAAGAGAGACCTTAGGAATATATGCCCAAGGTCAACTATATGAACTATGAATCCATCAAGTCCAAGAGCTTATTAAGTGGGTAGCAAAAGAAGAAGGAGAATTGGTTAGATGGGAGAGTGTTGAAAACCATCAATGGGACCAAAATCTCAACTTAAAAAAGGTCCATGATCATAAAAAGAAGAAATCAACCAATCTCAAGGTGGAGACATCATCTTTTCCAATACAAAATTTGTTAGAAGAAGTAGAGGAAACCATCAATAAGATGTTGGAATGGATGTATCAAAAGTGTGGAGAATATATCAACACCATTGGAGATAGAGTTTTGACAACCCCAGAAGCAAGAAAAAACAATAGACAATTGGAAAAAAAGAATGAAGGGAATAAGTGCTCAACTACCAATCCTACGTATGAATGAAACATATGCCTGTACAAACACCTCAAAGGCTAATGCCCAATACTGTTACATCTACATGAGAATTGGGGAAACACGTTACATCCAGAGTTCGTACAGAGGTACTGTATTCGATCACAGTGGCAACAATCCTAGACGTGGGGGAGATCACCATTAGACTAGAGGCACCCTTCATATTATCTGAATCCAAATGCTTATCTTTCTTAACATCCTGTTTCTCCAACTGAACTACCACACTTTATCTCACAATAGTACTATTCTCCACAATACTATTAGTCCATTCCTCCAACACAACCACCTTGTGCACCTTATTCTCCTCCTAACTTTCAACATTCTCATCCTTTCCCTCCTTCCAAAATGCCACCAATTGTTCCTAAGGTGCCTTCACCATAGCAACAACCCATGAACAACACTTGTGCTACTACTAGCAATAGCAGTGAGAAACCTCCTCAACATCCAAAGCGCCCCTTCTTTAAACATAGTCGTAAGAAGGGACAACATAATTTAGAGGCCACTGCATCCTCCAACCCACTAGAAGTCCCACACTGTGATTCACCCTTACCTTCAAATCTAACGCCTCATGTAACTTCATCAGGGCCACCAACTCACACTGCAATAACCACATGGCCCAATGAACACAACCATGGGAGGCATCATCCTAATCCTTGCATACCATCTAATGGTCACGAACATCATAGTGGGTCAACTCATTATCCGGGAAATACATCATATAAATTACCCCACTATGCTCATTATAATCAAGTCTATGAACCTCGATGGGGTAAATATGACCAAGCTAGAATATTTTCAACATGCAAGTATCCTCATCCTTCATTTGTTATTCCTTGCTATCCTCAACTGATTAGTTATGGGGGATATCCCCCATTTTAATAACAAGCAGGATTAATAAATATTTTTCATTTTCTTTAATTTAACAACTTTTTTTTTCAGTTTTTCATTTTTCAACTCTTTGTTTTACCTTTTTATCTTTTTGTGTTTTTGTCTTTTTACATTTTTGTAAGTAATCTCATCTACGAATAAACCACTCATGTGGATCATTGGTTGAGGTGTGTTCTATGTAATTAAGACATGAGTGATCAATTATTTGGACAGTGATCCCATTACACCCACTCATTCATTCTACAAAAAATAGGTTCTATTCGAGGGTGCAGTGATATTCTTGATATTTTTAGAACTTAAAATTAATTTTGTGCTCATTATACCTAGAATGAATAAGGATGGAGCAAGAGGGAATGACTAGGGTGTGACATCAAGGGGACTTGCGGATTCTCTTTGGTGACTTTTGTGGGGATTATCATGCAACGTGGTTATACTAAGATCCTTGTAGATCTAACAAAAATGGGAGTAAGAGTAATCAAAAGGGCATTCGAAAATCAAATGCTATTCTAGGGGTCCCACTAGAAAGACATGCACCCATGCCTAAAGGTTGGTAGCTTCTCTAGATTTAGTATTCAAAAAAAAAGATGAAAAGAAAATGAAAAGAAAAGTGCCATAAAACAAAAATCACTCCTCCCTTGAATAAAATGCCAAGTGATCATACGCCTTGTTGTGATGGTACTCTCATAGTTGTTCATCATGAGATGAAACGATGCGATGTCATTGATTAGAAGGATGGACTTGGTCCTGATCTTGGAACGATGGGTCAATGACACCTTAATGATGCTTTATAGATAGGATTCACTGTGCCCTAGGTTAGTTACCTCATGTCCCAATCTCTACGATCCCTTCTCTACTTCGTCTCATCTCACTGTTTGTGTAATTGTAGCTCATGTCCCATATTGCATAGCATTCTCACCTCATTCCGGTGATAATTACATGTGTGTGTTTTTTGGAGTTAGTGCAGATTACATTTAACCCTTCTAGTGCCCACAAACACTTTAAGTGTGGTTACACAAGGGAATTATAGGTTCAAACCTGCTTTGGGGAGGATCCACTTATGTAATCTTTTGTAATCTTCTCTTATGACATAGCTCACACACACAATTTTTTACCCTCATCTTAAATTTTCAATTGATTTTCTTTCCCTACCATTATCCCTCTGAATTTTAGTATTCCAATGTACCATTATATACCCTTTTTCTTAACCACCCAAGGTTTTATTGATCAAATTCACACCATTATCATTAATGGTGCCTTTACAATACATGAAATTTCCCTAAGAACATCTTGATCATAGTCAATGTCCTCAATTTCCAACGTTAATTTCAAGAAAATCATTTAAAACATTGGTATTTTCATGGTGTCTCACATTACTAGGGACGCGATGTATCGTACACGATATCGCATCCCCTCCACCTATAAATAGGTACCCCCTCCCCCGTAACACTTAGCATCTTTTTTTCATTCACGTGGGGGGAGTTTTTGAAATTTTTCTTTGCAACTTGCAACTGAGCGATCCTTTCTTTTCTCACTCTATCTCACTCGTTGGTGTTCCGATTTTAATTCTGTTTGAACCTACTTGAACTCGGAGTGTTCAACTTAGTCGTGGGGGAGGGACACTTGCCGAAAAGTGCCTAAATTTTTTGAAATTTATCATTGCCCAAAGGACATCAATTAGGGTAATTAATCTAACACTTAGAATAATTGTGTCTATAAATCATTTAACCCTTAGGTATACCGGAAGACTAAAATGACAACCACCTAAGTCACAAGACTCATTATTACAAACTTTTGGGCATGATCACACGTTATAACATAAGATATTTAATTAAAACAAGCAGTAAGGTATAACTTGACTTTGAAAACAACCTTACTAACACTTGACCCGTGTGATTGCAAATGATCCCAAAACGTGCACAGCAGGAGGGTCCTGTTTGAGGTGGAAAGAAAAAATCTTGGAGAGGTGGAAGACAAGGCCCTAGCAGACAACATGCAGAATAGGAGGAGCAATCATTTAGCATCCATCAAGATGAACCTCCTACTAGACGGTTCAGGTAGGTAGAAGGAGGAGCTGCTGCTGCACCTGAACTAGGACAACAACTCACATTGCCCTTGGAATGTGTTCAAGCTATCCATGAGAATTCCACATTCCCTGTGGTGATTGTGGAGTTGAACTTCGAATCCTTTGCATAGTGCGCTCCTGAAGCTATTAGGGATCACCTTAAGGAATCTCCCTTATGGCCTATCATCTCTAAAAGTAGTGCCTGGTACCTAGGAGAAACGTACTAATTTTGGCACAATAGGAAGCAAGGCACCACTACTAACATTTGTGGTGTGATAGTTGACTTCTCTACACAGGCTATTTCAAAAGTATTAAAACTTCCAAATATAGGGCCCCAAGTTGCTCGGTTATCCACCCATTTAGACCCTGATGTGCAAAAGGATTGGTTGGAGAAGGCTTATGGTAGAGATAAAGTATTTGGTGAATTAATGATGGAAGATAGAGTTTATTTCAAAATTGGAACATATCACTTCTTCCCTAGAGAGGGCCTAAAAAGAATATTGATGTATGAAGCTAGAGGATGTGCAGTATCGATGAGAAAGGTTAACGCTAACCTACCCCATCTATATTTGATGGATATCCTAAGGTAGTTTGAAGAACAAAAGATAGAGAAGATGGTGCTCCCTTTCCCTTGTCTTATCAGAAAGTTGTGCCAACATGCTAGTATTTAAGGATACACCAATGATGTCCTCCAAAAGCCTAGACTACTTCATATGCTGAATTGCTAAAGGTGCCAGCTCCAAGAAAAAGCACTGGCGAAGAGCTGAAACTGCAAGTAAAAGAATAGATGACTAGACCACCTGTAACTCAACTTGCAGGACCCAACCAACCTCCAGCCATGGGTCCCAGCCAACAATAAGAAGTAGGGCCTGGCATCGGCCAGGATCAGCTACCACCACTGCAAGACTATTGACCGTCGATGATCCATCTTAGGGCCATCGCTGAGATGGTCAGTTGGGGAAGTTGTGATGACGCAATCCTCTTTCGCGTCATCAATGATGTCACATAGCATATAGTTTCATTAGATCGCACAAGGGGCAAAGTATCCATTCAAATAAGAGGAGAGGAAAGTAGATGGTCGCAACAGATCTCAGGAAATGCGACATCTTTTCAAGTGTAGTTAGAGACTGATGAAGGGTCCATAGTGGTGGTCATGCAACACCAGAATGCCAAAGCTGTAGAAGTAGTCATAGAGCACATCAAAGAATCCTTTAATGTACCTGTTGTGCCACCAGTAGATCTCTCTGGAGCACGAGATGCTCAAACTCTGGCCGGAACCTCAATGACTCCTGCGGAACATGAGGATGTTCTTGATCGATTGATTCAAATAGGGCAAGTAATGATGTTCCTATTTGATATCCCTTAGGATGTCACAGAAATTCAATAAGACCTTATTTCCATAAATGGAAAGTTGGTCATATCCGAAGTAAGGGGTGAGCATGTTGAAGCTGAAGTGCAAAAACTCCAAGACTAGCTCGTGGCCTTACAAGCAGCATAGCGAGACCCTCTTCAATTTGTTCCCATAGACTAGCTAGAAAAATTTAGAGTTGAGTAGCTAATAAAGTTAATTGTAGAGAATAAAAAAGTGAAAAAAATAAAAGGAGACGGTTGTTTGGGATGCCTATGCATCACAGGCACAAACCCATGTGCATCTTAAGGCACTCAAGGCCTTAGAAGAAGAAGAAAAATAGCTAGTTGCAGACAAGCTTCGGTTGACCACTGTAGAGAAACAAAAGAATGTTCTTGATGAACACTTTCAAAAATTATTAGAATAATTCATCCAAGTCAACCGATATGTAAGCCATTTAGCTAGAGAAATCGAACCCTCTCAAAGAAGGAGGTACACGCTATTCGCCAAAAGTTAGCAATTGAAATAAGCATGTGGCAGAATGAGGCTAAACGACACAAGAAGCTAAAGGAGCACTTCTGTCATCATGTGGGGATGTACAAAAAAATCTTGGAGAAGGATATCCATATGGCCAAGGTCCAAATCAACACTATCAATGCTCAACACACTCATTGGGGGGCCATATTGGACACCTACGCCTTCGCCCACAAAGCGGAAGTTAACAATCGGGACTTGTAGATTTAGGACTTGACGAAGTACATGGATTTGGAAAACCTTAGATATGCCAACCTTGTCATGTTAACAACAGGGTTCGTGAGAATAGAACTCGAGCAACAAGTAGCTTCCACCCACATCAAATACGAAGTAAAATTTGCAAAATGCAAAAAGATGGCAGAAAAACTAGATGTTACAAATTATGAACTTGAGGTGGTGAAAACTAGCTACCAAGGGAAAAAAGATGTCGCAACCAATTTGGCTTGATGGCTGATGAACCTTCATCAATACAAAGATAAAGCCAGAGCCTATGAGGAGGAACGACGGGTGTTCATGGCATGGTATGTCAAAGCCAACCAAATGTTCCCACAACTACCCTATCCATGGGAAGTGTCGACTCCATCAAACATTGGAACATTAGCATGGATGGCACAAGATCCTCAGACCAAAGAGGAGAAGCTCCAGGCCATACTTCAACACCATCAAGCTTCAAAGCCTGGGGCACATGACAAAGGGAAAGTGCTGATGGAGGAGCCATCGCCACCAGGAACTACATGAGTTCCAAATTTTTGTAGTTGTAGCATTTTTCTATGTTGTGTCTTCCCACACTGTGGCATCATTTAATTTTCTTCCATCCAATAATCCCATACCTATCCACTATGTAATCACTGTAACTCAAGGACAAGTTTTTATTCAGTCGTGAGGGTATGATGGGATGTGATATCACGGAGCCGCGATATCGTGTTCGTCATGATATCACATCCCCCGCAATATTGTGTACGCGATATCACAGTCCACTACAATGTCTATAAATACGAAGAAAATCTCCCTTTCTTATCATCCTAGTTTAGATTGTAGCAAAACTTTGGCAGTTTGATCCCTCCAAAGATAGATTATTTTCCCATGTCTACCCACAGTGTGGTGAATGTAATTGTACGACATCCTTTATTTGAGTGTGATGTACTTGGACACGTACATGACCGACAATAATGATCGAGATTAATTCATCATTGTAGCATTCACTTTGTTATTTATTTATTTATTTAAATTTTATTTATTACTAATCTTTATTACCCTTATCTCCTAGATCACGGAATGAGTACAACTTGATTATGAGCATTTAAGTGTGACTACTTGGTAACCTAGTGGCATACCTAGGATTTGTGCTTGGTAATCCAAGTGGTAGTCATGCACAAAGTCCAAGATGTGTACGGATAATCAAGGAATGGCTGCTCATTGCACTTAGGCTAGATTAGATTTTCTTACCCTTTCCTCCTGGCTTAGCATAGTTAATATTATTTTCCACTGCCTTCAGGAGTAGCATTAGATTAGGAACACATCATACACCTCACGACGGACTAAACCATACGTGACAAATATAATACTAGTCCAGGAGGGAAGACATTGAAATGCGACCTAAGGTTAATGATCTAGGTGCCACAACTAGTCCGTCTGCGGAGTTTGACTGGATCACACGTGAGAACGCTCGTATTCTTATGGTTGAGTGTAGGGGTACCTCGCCACTCATCACCTACAATATTAAAAGGACCTACTAGTGATTAAATATCCTTACAAGAAAGAGAAGATGAGGACTAGACATAGAAAATATCAAGGAATGTTGCATCCTTTGAAGTTATGCTAGAGATCAAAGAAGGAGCTACAATTGTGGGCATGCAGCCCCAAGATGTAGCAAGAGCAACTAAAGTTATTACTAATCATATCAAAGAATCCTTTAATGTTTTCATTGTGTCACCAATAGCTATGATTGGAATCAAAGACATTGAACCAATAGCTAGAACTTGCATGGCCCCACAAGAGCATGAAGATATCCTAGATCAATTGCTACAGATAGGAAAAGTGATGCAAAACCTTTTTGATATCCCTAGTAATATTACTAAAATGTAGTTAGAGCTTATTTCATTAAATGGAAAGCTACTACTAGCTAAAACTATAGTTGAACATAAAGAGAATGATGTGTAGAGGTTGAAATCTAAATTGGCAGCATTAAGGGTAGAGAAAAATAAACCTACAAAATATGTAGTGCTAGACTATATGGACAAATTCAAAACTAAAAAAGTAGCATAGCTAATTCCCAAAAACATTCAAGTGGAAATGGAGAAGGAAAACGTAATGTGGAATGCTTCAATGGCTGAAGCATAGACATATGCACATGTCAAAGATCTAATTATTCTAGAGGAAGAAAATAAGAAAATTGCTACAAAGAACATAAATTTGACTGATATTGAAAAACAAAAGAATGTCCTCAAAGAGAGTATCCATCAGCTTATAGATCAACTTGCAAGAGTTAACCAAGACATGCAAAAATTGACAAGGAAGAACATAATCCTATTAATGGAATAATTTTGTGCAATCCAATAGAAATCAACTATTAAGATTAGTGTCTGGAAAAAAGAAGCCAAGAATCATGAAAGGCTAAAAGAGCATTTCAGAGACCAAGTGGACATGTATAAGTAAACGAAAAAAAAATCCAAATATGTACCAACTATAATCTCAACCACTAGAAAGCTAAGGATCCTTAGTCGCGAATAGTTTCAACCTCAAATCCCTAGGGCCTCTGAAGAAAAATGGAATTCAAGGTATCTTGGATGGTTCGGTAGATCACCTAAGGACTTATGAGGTGCAAATAGGATTATGAAAAATGTAAAAATTATAGAGATAAAAACTCAAAATGAATACAAATTACACACAAAATGAAATTATAGACTTTATTAAATGAATAAAGAATGGGTTTAGAAATGTGTACAAAAAATGCTTATAGGAGAGTAAAGAGGGGTTCACGTGGGTGCAGATCTTAAGTCCATTGAAGCTAATAGAATCTACTTCATGAATCGGATGCACAGCCACTCTAGATGTTATTGAACCTTATCTATTTCTACTTAAAACTTCCAACATTGGTCACTGCTAGGTTTGAGAAATGTGAAGGATTGGTGTTGCCAAAATGCTCTATATTGGGATTTAGAGATCCTACAAGGGTAATGTTGACACCCAAGGCTCACAAATCCTAAGTCAAGGAATATGGGTAATAAGGCTACAATGGTTCTATGCTAGAAGGCTTCAAGAAGTTTTGTTTCTACAAGGTGGAAAAAGCTCTTGAATGCCCAAAATGCCAAATGCCAAGAAATGCCAAAAGTGTGGAACCTTGAAATGTTGTGGGAATTTGGTTTTTATAGGTTTTTGGCCATGAAATGGGCTGAAAATTTGCTACAAAAGGATGACATATTAGGCTGCAAATTTCTACAAATTTCTACCATTGCATGGGGGTAGGTGAAAAAAATCTAGGGGGGAGGTGAGGGGTTATCATATATGGAAAGTGTC
This sequence comes from Gnetum montanum, assembly GCA_015680685.1. Classification (NCBI taxonomy): domain Eukaryota; kingdom Viridiplantae; phylum Streptophyta; class Gnetopsida; order Gnetales; family Gnetaceae; genus Gnetum; species Gnetum montanum. Next base: position 780,030 of record MNCI01023453.1, on the reverse strand, counting down.
ATATCCCCATGGTCATTCCTTTTACCAGAAATTGTAATGGGGGTGCACCTTCCACACTGGCTTTACTTCGTCCACACTAGTATTATAGGGTTCTCACCAGAGTTGATGTGATGTTAATATCTTGGTCATGTTGCTTCCACATTGGGGAGGAGGTATCAATGTTGGCAAGATGAAAGATCAATGAAATGAATGAAAGCCAAACCCTTCCATGTTGAGCATTACCCCATCGCTCCAATGTGGTTAGTTGGGGAAGTCGTGATGATGCAAACCTCTTCCGCATCATCGATGATGCCACATAGCCTATAGTTTCATTAGATCGCACAAGGGATGAAGTATCCATTCAAATAAGAGGAGGAAAAAGTATCTGGTCGCAACAGATCTCAGGAAATATAGCATCTTTTCAAGTGCATTTTGATACTGTTGAAGGGTCCACAGTCGTGGTCATGCAACACCAGAATGCCAAAGCTGTAGAAGTAGTCATAGAGCACATCAAAGAATCCTTTAATGTACGTATTGTGCCACCAGCAAATCTCTTTAGAGCACAAGATTCTTAAACTCTGGCTAGAACCCCAATGACTCCTATGGAACATGAGGATGTATTTGATCGATTGATTCAAATAGGGAAAGTAATGGTGTTCCTATTTGACATCCCTTAGGATGTCACAACAATTCAATAAGACCTCATTTCCTCAACGGCGAAGCTGGTCATATCCAAAGTAAGGGGTGAGCATGTTGAAGCTGAAGTGCAGAAACTCCAAGTGCAACTCATGGCCTTACAAGCAGCATAGCGAGACCCTCTTCAATTAATTCCCGCAGACCAGCTAGAAAACTTTAGAGCTGAGTAGCTAATGAGGTTAATTGTAGAGAATAAAAAGGTGAAAAAAGAAAAGGAGATGGTTGTTTGGGATTCCTGTGCATCATAGGCGCAAACCCATGCGCATCTTAAGGCACTTAAGGCCTTAGAAGAAGAAGAAAAATAGCTAGTTGCAGACAACCTTCGGTTGACCACTGTAGAGAAACAAAATAATGTTCTCAATGAACACTTTAAAAAATTATGAGAATAATTCATCCAAGTCAACCGAGATGTAATCCATTTAGCTAGAGAAACTGAACCCTCTCAATGAAGGAGGTACACGCTATTCACCAAAAGTTAGCAATTGAAATAAGCATGTGATAGAATGAGGCTAAACGACACAAGAAGCTAAAGGATCACTTTCGTCATCATGTGTGGATGTACAAACAAATCCTGGATAAGGAGATCCATATGGACAAGGCCCAAATCAACACTATCAATGCTCAACACACTCATTGGGGGGGCCATATTGGACACCTACGCCTTCGCCCACAAAGCAAAAGTCAAGAATCGGGACCTGCAGATTTAGGACTTGACGAAGTACATGGATCTGGTAAACCTTAGATATGCCAACCTTGCCATGTTAACAATAGGGTGCCTGAGAATAGAACTCGAGCAACAAGTAGCTTCCACCCACATCCAATACGAAGTAGAATTTGTAGAATGCAAAAATATGTTAGAAAAACTAGATGTTACAAATTATGAACTTAAGGTTGTGAAAGCTAGCTACCAAGGGAAAAAAGATGTCGCAACTGATTTGGCTCGATGGCTAATGAACCTTCATCAATACAAAGATAAAGCTAGAGCCTATGAGGAGGAATGAAAGGTGTTCGTGGCATGGTATGTCAAAGCCAACCAAATGTTCCCGCAACTACCCTATCCATGGGAACTGTCGACTTCGTCAAACATTGGAACATTAGCATGGACGGCACAAGATCCTAAGACCAAAGAGGAGAAGGTCCAGGCCATACTTCAACACCATCAAGCTTCAAAGCCTGGAGCACATGACAAAGGGAAAGTGTTGATGGAGGAGCCACCGCCACCAGGAACTACATGAGTTCCAAATTTTTGTAGTTGTAGCATTTTTCTATGTTGTGTCTTCCCACACTATGGAATCATTTTATTTTTTCCATCCAATAATCCCATACCTATCCACTGTGTAATCACTGCAACTCGAGGATGAGGTTTTATTCAATTGTGGAGGTATGATGGGATGTGATATCGCATGAGCCGCGATATTGCATCCGTCATGATATCACATCACCCGCTATATCATGTACGCAATATCGCAGTCCACCGCAATGTCTATAAATAAGAAGTGAATATCTCTTGCTTATCATCCTAGTTTAGATTGTAGCAAAACTATGGCAGTTTGATCCCTCCAAAGATAGATTATTTTCCCATGTCTGCCCGTAGTGTGGTGAATGTAATTGTATGACATCCTTTATTCGAGTGTGATGTACTTGGACATGCACATGACCGGCAATAAAGATCGAGATTACTTCATCATTGTATCATTCACTTTGTTATTTATTTATTTATTTATTTAAATGTTATTTATTACTTTCATAGTTAATCATTCTTACCCTTATCTCCTAGATCGCGGAATGAGTACAACTTGATTATGAGAATTTAAGTGTGACTACTTGGTAACCCAGTGACATATCTAGGATTTGTACTTGGTAATCATAGTGGTAGTCATGCATGAAGTCCATGATGTGTACAGATAATCAAGGAATGGCTGCTCATCGCACTTAGGCTAGATTAGATTTTCTTACCCTTTCCTCCTAGCTTAGCGTAGTTAATATTATTTTCCACTGCCTTCAGGAGTAGCATTAGATTAGGAACACATCATACACCTCACACTGGACTAAACCATATATGACAAATATAATACTAGTCCATGTGGGAAGATAGTGAACTGCGACCTAAGGTTAATGATCTAGGTGCCACAACTAGTCCGTCTGCGGAGTTCGACTGGATCACACGTGAGAACGCTCGTATTCGTATGGTTGAGTGTATGGCTACCTCACCACTCATCACCTACAATATTAAAAGGACCTACTAGTGATTAAATATCCTTACAAGAAAGAGAAGATGAGGACTAGACATAGAAAATATCAAGGAATGTTACATCCTTTGAAGTTATGCTAGAGATCAAAGAAGGAGCTACAATTGTGGGCATGTAACACCAAGATGTAGCAAGAGCAACTAAAGTTATTACTAATCATATCAAAGAATCCTCTAATTTTTTCATTGTGTCACCAATAGCTATGATTGGAATCAAAGACGTTGAACCAATAGCTAGAACTTGCATGGCCCCACAAGAGCATGAAGATATCCTAGATCAATTGCTACAGATAGGACAAGTGATGCAAAACCTTTTTGATATCCCTAGTAATATCACTAAAATGTAGTTAGAGATTATTTCATTAAATGGAAATCTGGTACTAGCTAAAAATATAGTTGAAAATAAAGATAATGATGTGTAGAGGTTGAAATCTAAATTGGCAGCATTAAGGGTAGAGAAAAATAAACCTGCAAAATATGTAGTGCTAGACTATATGGACAAATTCAAAACTAAACAAGTAGCATAGCTAATTCCCAAAAACATTCAAGTGGAAATGGAGAAGGAAAAAGTAATGTGGAATGCTTCAATGGCTAAAGCATAGACATATGCACATGTCAAAGATCTAATTATTCTAGAGGAAGAAAATAAGAAAATTGCTACAAAGAACATAAATTTGACTGATATTGAAAAACAAAAGAATGTCCTCAAAGAGAGTATCCATCAGCTTATAGATCAATTTGCAAGAGTTAAACAAGACATGAAAAAATTGAAAAGGAAGAACATAATCCTATTAATGGAATAATTTTGTGCAATCCAATAGAAATCAACTATTGAGATTAGTGTCTAAAAAAAAGAAGCCAAGAATCATGAAAGGCTAAAAGAGCATTTCAGAGACCAAGTGGAAATGTATAAGCAAACGAAAAAAAATCCAAATGTGTAGCAACTATAATCTCAACCACTAGAAAGCTAAGGATCCTTAGTCGCGAATAGTTTCAACCTCAAATCCCTAGGGCCTCTAAAGAAAAATGGAATTCAAGGTATCTTGGATGGTTCAGTAGATCACCTAAGGACTTATGAGGTGCAAATAGGATTATGAAAAATGTAAAAATTGTAGAGATAAAAACTCAAAATGAATAAAAATTACACACAAAATGAAATGATAGACTTTATTAAATGAATAACGAATGGGTTTAGAAATGTGTACAAAAAATGCTTATAGGAGAGCAAAGAGGGGTTCACGTGGGTGGGGACCTTAAGTCCATTGAAGCTAATAGAATCTACTTCATGACTCGGATGCACAACCACTCTCGATGTTATTGAACCTTATCTATTTCTACTCAAAACCTGCAACATTGGTCACTACTAGGGTTGAGAAATGTGAAGGATTGGTGTTGCCAAAATGCTCTATATTGAGATTTAGAGATCCTACAAGGGTAACGTTGACACCCAAGGCTCACAAATCCTAAGTCAAGGAACATTGGTAATAAGGCTACAATGGTTCTATGCTAGAAGACTTCAAGGTAGCAAGAGCTCTTGAATGCCCAAAATTCCAAATGCCAAGAAATGCCAAAAGTGTGGAACCTTGAAATGTTGTGGGAATTTGGTTTTTATAGGTTTTTGGCCATGAAATGGGCTGAAAATTTGCTACAAAAGGATGACATATTAGGCTGCAAATTGTTACAAATTTCTACCATTGCATGGGGGTAGGTGAAAAAAATCTAGGGGGGAGGGGAGGGGTTATCATATATGGAAAGTGTCATATCCCCATGGTCATTCCTTTTACCAGAAATTGTAATGGGGGTGCACCTTCCACACTGGCTTTACTTCGTCCACACTAGTATTATAGGGTTCTCACCAGAGTTGATGTGATGTTAATATCTTGGTCATGTTGCTTCCACATTAGGGAGGAGGTGTCAATGTTGGCAAGATGAAAGATCAATGAAATGAATGAAAGCCAAACCCTTCCATGTTGAGCATTTCCCCCCCCCCCCTCTATGTTGGGGATAGGTGACATCCACTTCCCTACACCCCTCCATGCTAATTTTGATTCCTTTACACTAGGGGGTAGGTGATATTTGTCCCTTGCTAGTGTTTCCAACATAGAAAAGTGTATACCCCAAATAAAACTCATAAAAGTACCATTTTTGACATCCCAAAAGGCATCTTTGACCCCCTCCCCCAAGCCCAAATATAGACATCAGGTAACTCTTTTCTCATGCAGAATGAGTCTTTGACCACTTATGAGGCATTTTTTAATTCCAAAAGTATGAAACATGTGAGATTACCCTTCATGGATTACAACTTTCACATTTACAATGAATTTTTACCTCAGGTTTCATGGGATGGGGTTACAAAGGTTATAATATGAAAATTTGGTGATGTTTCATTGGTCCCTCATTATTGGTGTTAGGAGGATTAATCCAAGAGGCACCAATAAAGAATACAAAACACCACTACATGTTCACAATCAATGTTCCCTCTCTTTGCTTGATCTAGATGTCTCAAACCATGCTAAAGAGTACTTGTGATGATGGAATAAAGCTATGCTGAGATGATGGAAATGGTCATTAGGGAGATGGTCATGGATGCCAAAAATGCATTCCAAGTGTTGTCATCATGGCTATACGGTGATAGTGACTTATTTTAAGTGTTGATCACTCAGCAAGTGTGTTTGAGAACCCAATCACTTCAATCCAAGACTTATTTGGCCATTGGGCTTTAAGGCTTTATTGGCTGTTAAACCTATTGGTAATTTGATTTTCCTTACTCTTTTCTTTTTGTGAGGTAAAAATTTCATTGGATCTCATTGCCAAGGCCAGTTTGATATAGCTTTCTCATTGAATGAGTTGTGTTACACTCAAAAGACTTAGTTTTCCCATCGAACTAGTTGTTTTTGATGGACTTAATTATTTTTCAATTAAATAAGCTATGTTACATCCAAGTGGACTTGGGGATGAAGCATGATGAAGAGATATCACCTAGCCATAGTGCATGAGTGGCAAGCATATGTTAATATTATTTCCCAATGTATGGAAGGTCAAAATAAGGCTATGGGGTTGGGCTCAATGAGCGATGCTAGATGGAGGGAAATGGTAGAAGCACTCTTGGTGAAGTAGGATAAACTCACCAAATCTTGAACATTGATGTCACATAGTGACTCGCTATTATAATAAATTACACCCTTACAATGACTTCAAGCTTCATCATGCAAACACAACTCCAAGAGGACAATAAAACAAAGCAAATAGAACTTATTATAACATTACAATGCATATAGACCACATAAAATGACAAAACCAAGCTACCCAGATCACCAATGTTTCCAATTTAAAGCTATTCTAGGCCACAATACTAGTTTAAGGCCCTAGTAGGCCATGGTGTCACTTTAAGATCATAGTGGATCGTGGTGCTAGTTTAAAGCCCTAGTAGGCTGTATTACTAGTTTAAGGCCTCGATAGGACATAGTAAAGTACGCTCACTTGATGTTCATCAATATTATGACTACTATAGGCTACATGTAATTCACATGTAATAAGGCTTTAGATAGGAATGGTTCACCAAATAAACCAAACCATTCCCATCCATGTTTACGATCCTAAATGCTCCATTGCCATAGGCTCTTGTGACAAGAAAGTGCTCTTTCTAATTGGTTGAGAATTTATCTGCATGCTTGCAAATGGCTTTAAGTACCAGGTCACCATCCTCTATCTTGTGCTTGGTCATGTTATGGTGGTGCTACCATTTCTACCTCTCTTAATACCACTTGACATGAGCAAGTGCTTGCACACATTTCTCGTCCACTAAGTATAGGTCTACTATCTATAACTCCTTACTTTTCTTAGCATTGATGAAGTTAGTTAGAGCTACTCAAAGTGATGGTACATGCAAATAAAGAGGTAAAATAGCTTCAAAAGCATCAACCAAGCTATAAGGTGTTACACCAATTACCTTATGATAAGTTGTACAATTGGCGCAAAGTGCATGGACAAGCTACTCATGCCATTTGCACTTGCTATTATTATGCAACTTCTTGAGCAAGTTAATGATAGCCTTGTTGCTAACTTCTACTTTTCCATTGGCTTGAGGGTAATATGACAATGAGAAATAATGCTTAATACCTAAATCATGACAAAAATCCTTTATTTCTTAGCTACTAAACTATGATCCATTGTCTATAACTATGGTCATGGGTATGCTAAAACAAGGTACAATGTTATCTAAGATAAATTTATAGACTTGTTTGTATATCATCTTTCTTAGGGGAATAGCTTCAACCCACTTACTAAAGTATTTAATTGTGATAATGATGATGCTATGCCCTACTCAAGACTTAGGTGTTATAGGCCCAATGATATCCAAACCCCATTGCTAAAATGACCAAGTTATTTGAGTGGTATGCAACTCAGTTGGTGATACGTGTATGAGGTTTCTATGTGTGGTGCCCAAAAATGTCAGAGGCTAGAATGGTATACAAAGAGGTTTGTAGTACACACAATTTGACCCCACATCTATGTGAGGGCCTACTAGAAATGTAGATTAGATGTCCAAAATGATCTTGTTGATCAACCTGGGACTTACAAACTGTAATTTCAAAGAGAATGCTAGGTGTTTGCACAATGTTTGCAACATCCAAGATGTCAACGAAGGTAGAAAATATTTTTGATGTAAGAAAAAGATGCAATTGTGTAAGTATGTGCAGAAAATAGCAAAAAATGCAGGAGAAAATGCTAAAAAAGCATGGAAAGTGAGTGAGAGACAAAGTAGCCCCACCCTAAACCATGGAGCGTAGTTAACTACAAGAAAGGTGAGGAGGTATGTAGTGTACAAATAGGCATAGTAGGTATCATAGTCACAATCTCAAGGTGTTTGGGCTATGAAGCCTAATGTCTACTATGAAGTCTATGCTTGCCCTGTTGGCTGTGATAGTGTCCTATGGGCTGTTGTGGTCTACAGTGTCCTAGATGATGTGCGGCGGTGCTAAGTGCTTGCTTGGAGTCTACTAGAATGCCAAGTGCACTCAAATGCAAAGATTTCCAAGAATGACAACATTCAAATTTTTCAACCCCTAAAACTTGAAGCACTAGGGTATTTATAGGGTTAGGGTTGTTGTGAATTATGGATCAAGCACCGCATGATAGAGGGGTTGTTGGGACTATGCTACATCCAACTACACTGGTGTTCTAACCATATTTTCGAATGGACCCTATGAGATTGCTAAACTATGACTACACTACCAAACTACCTATGCAAAAGCTAAACAGACCACAATGTACCTAACAATAATGCAAAATGGTACAATTTTGGAGACTACACTTTATAACTATGTGATCCACTCTCTCAAGTGGTGTCAAGTGTATGTACAATTTTGGAGTAAATGGAGGTGCAAAAAGGAATCGAAGTTGTTGATCTTGCTTGCTAGAGAGGCATTAGAGCTAAGATGAAGGTAAATGCTACATTATAGAGGCTTTTTAAGGTAGTTTTTGTATACTACATTGACTATGCTCTAAAGCATAGTCTTGACAATTAGAAAAATTTTGTAAAACTTATGTTCTAATGCTAACTATGCTCTATAGTGTAGTAAGGAGTGTTTATAAATTTTGCCAAAATGTTTTTTCCATGCCAAGCTAGCTTGATAGCTTCTCACTTGACACTTAGGAAAATTTGCAAAATTGGTGTTTTTAGGTAGACTACATTGACTACACTCTAGAGCATAGTAGGAAGTGTAGTCATAGTAGTTAGACATTTTGCCAAACTATTTCTTTCATCCCAAGCCAACTTGATAGCTTTTGGCTTAACACTTAGGCAAATATGAAAAACTAGCCACTGGTGTGTTGACTCTACACTCTAGAGCATAGTCCTAGTAGTGAGAGCATAGTTTCCACACTTAGAAAAATTTGTAATTGTTGTTGATAGTTAGAAAAATCTTGCAAATTTGGACTATTTGTGTCAAATATGCTAACTATGCTCTGGAGCATAGTCCCAATAGTGGGGAGCATAATCTCAACACTTAAAAAAAATTTTCCTTATGTTGACACTTACAAAAATTTTTAGTTGAGATGAGGTGGCTCAAATTTGGTGGTGTTTCATTGGCCCCTCTTTGTTGATGTCTAGAGGACTGGCCTGAGAGACATCAACAAAGAACAAAAAAACATCATAGCAAGCTTAGCACCAACATCACTCATCAATACCTGACTAGATGTCACTACACCATGCTCAAGAGTGCTAAGGGTTTTAGTATGCTAAAGGGAAAGGGTGTAGGATGGCAGGGAAGGCAAAATTTAAGCAAGATTTAATGCTCCAAGATGCAAAGTCAACATAGTTGATGGTCATCATGGCACCAAGTGGCTTGCTACAAAAATGATGACCTCTAATTAGAATGCTTATAAGAGAGCCAACATCCATGATACTAGGATGGCTTGCCCTTGAAAATGTGATCTCTTGTTAGAATTCTTATGAAATAATTAGCATGGATTTAGGGTTGGACTCATTGAGAAATTGTAGCTCTAATGATTTTTTCTTGGGAACATGTTTTGCCCCATTTTCTTTTTTTCTTAACTATGAGACAAACTTTGTTTAGGCTCTACATATTGCTGACTACTAGCTGGGATATGCTTTCCATTAAGTGGACTACATGCTAGCTAATGGTCTTTGCTTTGGTGCAACCAAGTCGCATTTGTAGGACAGGTGTTTCCTCCTAGGGATGAGTTGCATTACATCCTCTTAGGCTTTGACTATCCCACAAAGGCTCCCCATGGAATGTGTTGCATTACATCTATCATGGGTTCTATGATTAACTTAAAGGATGTCATGTGCATCAGAAAGGTTTGCAAGCTTAGTGATGTAGGGGAAGGTATGGAATGTAAGGTGAAAGGGGTAAATGCAAGTAGGCTATAGTGGGGTAATAGGGATCTACACTCTTGAGTGTCTTGGCTAGTCCCATCATGTACATCAGAGAAATTTGGTGACTTCCCATTGTGATGAGATGCACCTCTACATGACCACCTCTGGGGCTTCATCATACAAGCATAACTCAAAGAAAACAAGAGAAAAACCACACAACATGAGATGTAAGTAAACTGCTAGATGTAAGGGTGCTGCAAGTGTTGCAATAGTTGAACTAGTTACAAGTGTTTGAAAAGCTAGTAAAGGTGCCAAGGATGATGATGTTGTGGGTTCTCAAGAGTCCATGTCATTGATAGGAGCTTAGGAGACTATCAAAATGATTGTGACCCATGACACTGTAAGTGCTTCCAAGCTCAAGTAATGCTAAGAGCCTAAAAGAACTCAACCAAATGGTAAGGGGTCATAATGCTACAACTTCTCCAAACCATGTCTCACTAGTAGGAGCTTAAGGTGCCAATAAAATTCTTAGAGCTAGTAGTCCTACAAGTGTTTCCCAGAGCTAGTAGTGCTGGCATCGATGATAGCACCTCTAGAAGATCAGAAAAATGTTGGGGGTAGTAACATTGCAAATGTTCTAGAGGCCTCTTCCTATGACAAGAAATCCATTATGGGACTACAGTGTCCCCACATTATCCATGAGATGTAGATAGACAAGAGGGGGTTGGGGGAGGGAGGATTTGGAATTATTCTCACTTACTTACCCATAGCACTATGTGTGGTGAACTATGAACCTAGTTTAAGGTCTTGGTAGACCATATGCTTTGCTAGTTTAAGATCCTAGTAGATGGTGGACCTAGTTTAAGGTCTTGGCAGACCATGATGTGTGCTAGTTTATAGTTGTAGTACACTGTTATGTGCTACTATGTGAGTTTAATGTCATAACCAAGGACAAGTTGTGCCAAATTAACATCATAGCAGACAATCTGTGCTAATTTATAGTCATAGTGTAATTGAGGTTTTGGTGCTAATTTAACATCATAGTGAACAAATGATTTGCTAGTTTATAGTCATAGTGGACTATTTGTGTTAGTTTATAGTCATAGTGGACTTGCTATGCTAGTTTATAGTCATAGCAAACTTTTGTGATTACCTTGCTTTGTTGAGATGCAACACTACATACTAAGACTAGTAAATATTCAAATACAAGTGGCTCACTAGATTGGCAAAACTCATTACCATCTTGATCAGCAAGATTGAATGCTCCATTTCCGTAGTCCTTGATGACCAAGAAAGGTCATTCCCAATTGGCTAAGAATTTGTTTGAAGATTCGCAAACAACCTTGAGGACTAGGTTCCCTTTATTTATTGGGTGTTGATGTTGATTATGATGATGCTTTTACCTTTTCTTTTCATAGTACCACTCAATGTAATCAAACATCTATATATGCTCCTCCTCTATTGAATCAAGGTCCACAATTCTCAACCTATCATTTTGAGCTTCGTCGATGAAGTTTGAGAGGATCACATGGAGAAATGGAACTTGCAATTCAAGAGGTAAAATTGCTTCAAACCCATCAACAAGACTATATGGCATCCTACCTATTGTTATTCTACATGTTTTGTGGTAGGCCCAGAGTGCATAAACTAATTACTTATGCCATCATTGTTTACTACTATTAAGCATCTTCTTCAAAAGTTTGACAATGATCTTGTCCATAGCTGTCTCTTGGCCATTCGTCTATAGGTAGTATGGTGATGAAAAGAAATGTTTGATACCAAAGTGCCCACATAAGGCTTTAGTTTTAACACTACTAAACTATGGCCAATTGTCAGTTATGATGGTCATAGGTAAACCAAAATAGGTCACTATGTTGTCAAGCATAAATTTGCAAACCTACTATGATGTTGTCTTCCTAAGGGAAATAGCCTCAACCCACTTAGTAAAGTACAAAATTGTGGTTATAATGAAGCTATTCCCTATAGAATACTTAGGCATTATAGGTCCTATGATGTCCAACCCCCAACATTGGAACAAACATGTGATCTATGTTGTATGTAGTTCAATCAGTGGTACATGCATTAAGTTACCATGCCATTGACAAACATTGCATGTATTGACCTTGGAGACATAATCGTGCTCCATGTAGGGCCAATAGTAGCCTAAGTATTTGATTTTTGTCACCATCATCCTAAGTGATATCTGACCTTCGCACAATCCCTCATGAACTTGTTCAATGATCATTTGTGCTTCACTATTGCTAACATAGGTCAAGAGTATGCCATCATAAGATCTATGATATAGTGTGTTATCTTTGACAATGACGTATTATCATGATTTTTTATGCACTATGTCCTTTTAGGTAGTAATTAGAAGCTGTGAAAGTTCATCTTGTTGAAGGTACACTTTAATGTCGTCATACCATTCTACTATGTGGGTTATGCTAACTGTGGCTATGGATGCAATGTTAGTGGTTTTTGTGATAGTCATAGTGCAATCCACCACCAAGGCAAGTAATGTGTGAAACATGTCAACTTCAATACTTAAGGCTAATGTTGCTAATGCATCAGCTATGATGTTCTCGTTATGGGGAATGTACCAAACATCAACAGTTGCAAACTATTTAAGCAAGTGCTTTGCTAAGTCACAATAAGGTTGTAAATGTTAGGCTTTACAAGCATAGACCTTTGTTACTTGGTTGATCACTAACTGCGAGTCACCTTCGATTACTATGCTTTGAATTCCTAGGTTGCATGGTGCTAGGATACCTTTGATGAGACTTTCATACTCTGCCACATTGTAATTGCATGGAAATGCAAAATGATACATGAAGGGTTGGATCTCCCTAGAGGGAAGCATGATAACAGTAGTAGTTCCACCCTCTTAAGAGGTTAAAGCACCATCAAAGTGTAAGAGTGCCTCAAAGTTTTCAGGCACTTGGTTGACACTATTAACATGTTTATCTAGGAATTCTAGATTTATTGTTGTTTGATTATTGATAGGTAAATTCGTAAGTTTTGTAGCTATTGCTTAACCTTTTGTTGAGGCTTGTGCAACATAATGTAGGTCAACAACTACTGTTATTGCTTTCCATTGTGCAATGCAACTACCCTCATAGATATTGGTTGTAATGGATCAGAGTACATTAATCTTACAAATAATGTTGACTTGACTATGGAAAAGATAGTGCCTCCATTTATTAAGTGCAAAGACCAAGGTAAGGTAATTATTTTCCACATCATTATACTTTGCTTCATGGGCAACCAATGCATGGCTTAAGTAGTATAACTTAACTGCTATGTTTCGAACGTAATCATTAAGTAAACCTAACATGTAATCACTAAAAATATACATCATTATGTATTGATAAGTTACTCCTATGTTCTTTAGTCAAAAATGTATCATGGTATAATAAAATGTCCCAAAAGTCTATGCAAATGCGTATACTCCCATTTCTCTTGGGCATAATCATAATGTTAGAGATCTAGTCTGCATAGTCAATGGCCCAAATGAAACTAACCTTGTAGAGCTTGGTGATTTCATTGCGAACTACCAATGCCACCTCAAGCCTATCCTTACATGCTTTTTGCTTAATTAGCTTAATGTTGGGATTTTGAATTATGTTATGTTGTACTACGTGAGGATCTAGGCCTAGCATGTCTTTATAAGACCATGTGAATGCCTTGAAGTTTTCATTGAGTACTCTAGCGATGTTTTGGGCATGTTGAGGTTCTAGTAAGGAACGAAGTTTCAATGCCTTTGCCTTGCCACTAGGCATTGCTATAGGGATTTCAATGAGGAGATCCTCAGTGAAGTCACCTACTTCTAGATCTAGAGCCTTAACTAGATGGTTTGGCTAGTCTAGTAGTGCCTCTATGTATATTATGTATTCATCGTAGCTATTGGCTCAAGTCCTAAGCATTGTGGATCAATGCATCGCATGAGATTACCATGGGGCCTGGTGAGAACCAAAGGTGAGTGAAGATACTCATATTTAGTCATGTTGTATTCCTAGGAAAATCTTGCAAAAACAACTAGAAAAACATTAAGCCACACTTATCTCACTGAAGTCAATATGCCTGACATGAAACAAAGCAATGCAATAAAAATTTTGTCTAAGTATGCACATACAAGAAGGTAGACATGTTTGTGCCAATTTTAGGCCTTTTCAGGCCACGAATGCCAGTTTAAGATCTTAGTAGATCATGGGATGCTAGTTTAAAGTCTTAGTAGACTATAGGATCCTAGTTTAAGGTCTTGGTAGACTATGGTATGTGCTAGATGCATCGTTTTGGGCAAGACCAGGAGTGCTTGGGATGAAAAGTTAGATTGGGCATTCACTAGGCAATGAGTAAAATGTAAAATTTTTCTAAGTTCAGGGTGGGCTAGAAAAATCAAAACATTTTCTAACTTTGGTTGACTACACTCCCACCCAACTATGCTCTATACTAAGCAAATAGTGTTAAGCATAGTCCCAAGGTTGGTAAATCATTAAGTGGTCCACAAGGATATAAAAGCACATTTCACCTTGGGTAAGTCTATTATATTCAAAAGTTAAAAAAGAAAAATTTTAGAGGATAACATACTATTCATGAAGAGTGTAGTCACCACCAATATGACTTGCCAAAGTGGACACCTGCTTCCTAGACTGGAAAATGTGAATGAGGGAGAATAGGCATTGGGCCACCTAACGTAGGAACATGTGGAGGAACAAAGGACACCATTGTCTACCAAGTAACCTAGCTATTCCATCCCATTTTTTCCTTTTTTCTTTTCTTTCCTTATTTCTACATTAAGGGTTTAGGGATTTGGGTACCTATGGCACCTTATTATGGCAAGGGCTACCATCACATTGGTCATCATAGGCATGCACATGGGGAGCAAGGGTTTTGTTTGTGATTGTGTGGGGGATCAGTGATGAGGATGAGGGTTTGGCAATCTCAGCCATAATTAGGCTTTTGTTTTGTAGGAGAGTTTCATGAGGGACATCACTACAGTGGTGGTGGATGTGGCCATGGATGAGAAGGGTATGGAGTTTCTAATCCCTCTTTTTCTTTTGCTTTTTTCAAAATTTTTTGTAGCATGGGTGTAAGGATTTGGGTCTTAGTGCATGGCCAAGAATGGTTGGCTACACATGTGGAGTTCTATAAGAATTTTTTTATTTTTAGGATTTTTTTTCTTTTTCTACATAAGGATTAGAGCACCGGTGGTGACTGTGGATGGTCTACTGTAAGGTGGTGATAAGGACTTGGTAGTGGCTGCCAAGAGCCACCACCCACAAGTGTGAGGCTACAGTAAAGGGTCTCTTCCATTTATTATTAGTTTTATGAAAAAGTTTCTACATAGGGTAGGGATGTAAGTGCTAGTAGTTGTCATGAGCAGCCCACTGTAAGACAAGGTTGCATCAAGGGCTTGCCCTCTAATTTTTCTTATTCATTTTTTGGTGAAAAAAGGGCTTAGGAAAGGGTTGAGTGCATTGGGGGTCACAGAAGCCATGAGCACATTATTCCCTAACACAGCGAGGGCTAGAGGGGAGACACAATGTCCATGGATGCATTTCTATTATTTTTCTACATGGTGTGAATGTGTTTTCATGGATACAACCACAAGGATCATGACTGTGGTTGGGGTTGAGCACATAGGGCATAGTGAAAGTGATGATAGGTAGCACCATGGCAAGGCATGGTGCCTAAAGAGGCAAGTGAGCAATGCACAACACCATAGCAAGGTTTGGTGCATGGACAGAGCATTGGGACAACAATCAAACCTCAATTCACTAGCCATGGCCAAGACTATGCTCCCATTTTGGAGGTGTAGTTGATGCTAAGTGTTCATCAAAATGGCTTATCCAACGATTAGATTTTGTTATTTTTTTTTTGTCACTATGCTCCATGTCGAGCATAGTTGCCAATTAGAATTTTTTCTTTTCAACTTGGAACTACACTCTATGATGTTCTAGAGGATAGTCAGGGTGATCTAAAGCTTTAGAGTTAGAAAAAAATTGCTATTTTCTAGACTGAATTCCTCGAGGTAGCCCAGAGTTAGAAAACATTTGCAATGTTCTCGACTACATTGTTTAGAGTTAGAAAAATTTTTTCAAAAATTTTGTAAATCAAAGCCAAACTTGTAAAATGCAATAATGCCAAGAACACAAACTTCCAACAAGGCTAAACTTACAAGCTAAAACAATGCTAGACTACCCAAAACATTCAAACTATGATAATGCTAAACATGCAAACATGCGAAACAAGATGCCAATGTTATGCAAAACATGTTAGCCAGTGAATACCATGTGTGTTAGATGTATGTGTTGATGTCCTATACCCATGGGGCCCTAAGATATTTTTGGTAATTGGTGCTATGTTATGCTAATTTTTCTGAGTTACATTTAATATATTTTATCAAAATTTATATTCAATGTGTTCATACTAACACTTTGTTTTTTTGCTTTTGCTGCTATAGGGTGTTACTGAAGCCCATTCTAATTATTGTGGAGCTCATTGGCATTCTCTACTACATGGGCGAGCCTATGCCCAACACACCTACAATAGATATGTAGGTGGGTTATCAGGTAGTGTGGTTCTATCTAGGATCATGTGAGTTCCTAGAGTTTCTACTACAGGGCTTCAGTGTGATGATGTGACACACTTAGTGGCAGAGGCTATAAGCATCATCAGCAAGACATTGCTACCTACGGCTAACCATAGCATTTTGAAATTTATGTCCAATGATCCTACTACTAATGATGATAGAGTAGGTAATTTGGGCAGAGGCCCCAGGGGTGCTCAACCTTTATCCAAGATCTGGCATATGTCAAATTTCTCTTGCTACAACAAGATAAGCATGCTCTTTGTTACTCTGCATGTGCACACTTTCTTCTAGAACCCACCTAGAATGGTATACTACACCAGAAGCTAAGTGTTCTTATGGTTTTTGCATTATGTTCTTTGCTACTAGCTCACACTAAGTTGATAACTTCTCATGCCTACTGCTAGATTCAAAGTTAATGAGCAAGGTCTCCATGATGAGAAGGATGCTCTTGCCTTGACTCATACTGCCCTAGAGGTATTCTCCTCTAGTCCAAACTTTTAGAAGGTGGTACTTGAGTAAGTGGAAGCTGATCTAAGGTCCTACACCACCTGATACCTAAGGGCATTTCAGTGGTGCAAGACCCATGATTGGCTAGATGAGGAATGGGCTAATGATGAGCTCAACCTCGAGGAGATGGCTACATCATCACCTCCACCTCATACACCATTTGTTCTATGTAAGTGTCTACTGTGTTGGCTCTTATGTTTGTTCACATATGCTTGTTGATTTTCCATTACATGATGTTAAAACTATTTTTTTTCCTTTATTATAGTGGCAGTTGCTTTAGGAGAGGTGATGGTGGTCACCATAGGCCACACTGAGGCCATCCTCATCATGAAGTATGCTAATGTAGAGGGTTTGCAGCATTGGCTGTGCCACCAAGCCTCAAAGGTGTTGACCAATAGGCTAACGCATGTTGGGTTGATGGACCTTTTCTTGGTCCTTAGCCCAAGCATTATGGTGGCTGAAATGATCATGATCATAGACTCATTCAATAGTGATGTCTGTTGCTTCATAACCCATGTGCACGATGTGAGGGTAGTTTTGGACCTCAATGAGGCCTTCTTCATCAACCTCTTTAGCCTCCCTAACAATGGCCCATTGGTTATTGACAAGACCAATAGGAAGGTGGACTATAGAGGAGAGATTGAGGACTAGTTGGTAATCACTTGATCTCACAAGGGCATCCCCATCAAAGACATGCTTGTGTTAGAGGTCTAAGAGATCTCCCCTCTTTTTTGTACCCATGCCATCTTGAAGTTGCTCTTCCAAAGAAAACTCCTTAGGGTGGAGCAAGCATAGGTGATGAAGGAGGTGCTAAAAAAGGGCATGTGGTTCAATTGGACTTGCTACAACACCACTGGCCTACACATAGAGATCACTAGGTTGTGCTTCAACCTCCAAGCAAGGTCTCACGTGCACTTCACATTCTTTGCAGGGCATCTACAAAGGTTTGCAAAGCTCATGGTGGTCTATGATAGTGACTGATGGATCATGTAGGACCATAATCAGTTATCAAAGCCTTGGGTAAAGCATATGTTCACAACCACTCATGCACAAGACCTCCCGAAAGGAATCAATGAGTCCGATTTAGTAATGACAAAAGGTCTCCTGGAGTGGTCATACTATTCACATGATAACACAAGCGAGGGTCCCCTAGTTGTAACTGGGGATGTGAACAAGGCTAACCACTATATTGTGGAAATGGTGGTACCACCCAAGGTGAAGATTAAGAGGCCATGCCCTATAGAGGATGCTACTCCTGAGGTTGGAGTATCAAGCATCAAGAAAATTTACCTCAAACTTCCTAGCTTGCACATAGATGTCACAGGTTAGTATATGTACATTTATAGGTGCATTCATTATGTATTTTTTATCTTTATATTTTTATGTTTTTTGCTATGTTATATTAATGCTAACATGCTATATTCGTAAATTAGGAGAGAAGGATGCTAAAGCAATGGTGGTAGCATTAGTAGAGGCAACCACTCCTTAAGCTGAGGATGGGGAAGTGCATGAGGAAGACTTTCATGAGGCCATATAGACCCTTCAATAGTTGGTGGAGGGGCTATTCCACCTAAAAGTGGGTGATTTTAACCACCTTTTTAATAGTATGTAGCTAGGTGATCCCCTTGCTCTCACACCTGAGGGCTTGCTAGATAAGTGCCTTAGATTTCCATCTATTGCTGCTCTTTTTCTCTTGCATCTTCAATTGTTTAGTTATTACTTATTGCATTATTATGTCATAACCCTAGATGAGGCTACTAGTACTCCAATGTCCCTGTCTACCTACCACATGAAGCAATGGGTGGAAACACATGACAAGTTTGCCTTCATGGACGACATCATGGAGGACATGGTTGATTGCCTACAGTAGGTAGATCCTAAGCTTGGTATGCATATGATGTTTCTTTTCTTATGTTTCCTTATCAACTGATTTACTACTTAGCTCATTACCAAGGTTGATTTTCTTATTACATGCCAATAGGTTCTAAGCTTTGCTAGGATCTGAGTAGGGTGTCCAAAGTGAATGCCATCCTTAAGTTCCTTCTTGAACTGAAGTAGGTTCCTCATCCTATATTCAAGGTAGTCAACAAGTGCATGCTTTCTTTCATGAAAGTGTTTTGGATCTGCAGGCACTTGAATGAGAACCTTGGAAGTGTGTGCACAAATGTTAATAGAGGGTGACAAGCCAAGACACAATGATTGTGGAACTTCAATCCCGATATGACTTTTTGGTGGCTTGGTCATAGGGAGATAGTACCTAGAAAACTGTAAAGATCGATTATGCTAGGTACTGGTTGGCCATCCATTGGAAAAATGAGGTCACTAGAGAGATTATTGAACAACAACTATAGATGGATCTGCTTATCCAAAAGAACCAAGATTAGAATAAATTTAGTACCAAGGTGTATAAGTGGGTGAAAATGCAAAAGAACCATAAAAACCACTATAAATGTGAGTGAGACATGTATATTCAATAGCTCAAAGAAGAGTCCATTGAATGTTGCCACCATGAGATGTTTCTTGAGGCAACTAGTAAGAGATAGGCCTATGATTTTTTCACTCACCATACAATGGCTAGTGATCCCCCATAGAGGCAAATTTTTACATCCCTAGGAGAGCTTTGATATACTACATTTTCCATGGAGCCACCCACATGAATCATTGTGGATAAAGGGAAGATCCTCATGGGAGTTGACTTTGGCTAGAAGGACTAGATGCAGTTATCTGAGGCCAAGATCCTCCAATGCTTGTAGGAACACCTTGATAGCTTACCTCCAAACAGGATCAATGCTAAGGTTAGCATTTTTTGTTGCTTTTATGCATTTTTCATGTTAGTTTCAATATTGTACATTTGCTTATAATTTTTTTGTTGTTGTTCTTAACAAGCTCCAAGCGATGGTGCAAGCCCTAGTGGAAGGGCAAAGGAAGAAAGGCCTCCACCCACATCTAGTACCACTAGTTGACCATATCTTGATGTAGCCCTGATATTGGGTTTTTTTGCATTCTTGTGTATTTTTTGTTATATGGTGTGAATGATCATGCTATGTGTTATTATTTATATGAGATGAAATGGATGTTGTTGCTATGGGATGTATGATGCGTAGACTTTTGCATTTATTTACTATGTGTTTGATGTTAATAATATGATAAATTGATACAACTAGGTAATTCCAAGCCTCATGCTAGATTAAGGCCATGGCGAAAGGGCCAATGTTATTTTTGGACCATTTAAGGCCACATGGTTGCTAGTTTTGGGCCATTTTGGGCCATGTGTTAAAAGGAAAAGTGTTTCCATATTTAGGCCATGGTAGACCATGCAATGCTAGTTTAGGGTCATGGCATGCCATGTGCTATTTTAAGGCCCTTTTAGGCCATGGTTTTCTTGTAATTTTAAATTTTAAGATTTTTATTTATTTTGACATTTTTTCATGTGTATGCTAAGAACTGCTAAAAAGTAAACTATGCACAAAGAAAAGAAGTAAATGTGTAAATGTGTAACAAAGTAAACAATGCAAAATGCAAACAACTAAGCTAAATATAAACACACAAACAAAATGCAAGCAAGAGATGTATGTAGGAGTGAGGGGCAGGTAGGAACCTAGCACACGTTAGACTAAGGGAATGCCTTAGTCATGTAGTTGCTTCCTAACATGATGTGGGTTAGGGGATGCATAGGGCTTGGACAGTACTATGTAGTATTCACCTTGACCATCATCAACTATGTCAAAGGGCAAATCTACCCACAAAGCATCTTCTAAGAGGTCATTTGCTTCCTTTGGCTACTTGGGTTTGCCTACCTCACATGTCTCACCCTCATCCTTCATGGGAGGCACGTCATCAAGAAACTCTACCTCTAACCCTTGTTTCATGTCGATGTTGTTTATGGTTAGAGGGGCTACATTATCACCATAAATGATAACCTCACCACCTTCATATGGATTTCTTGGTGGATTGGGGAGGATATGGCCTATAATTGAGCTAGCTAAGGCCTTCCCAAGATTAGGTTCAAACCTGACATCTCCTTGATTACAATGAATTCTATAGTGCTGGGAATTGTTCCCCTACCAAAAAGGCTATCATGAGTATTCCCCTTATGAAAATGTGTGACCGATTGAAGGACTTTCGGCATGTTGTCTTTATGGGTTTGATTTAGTTGGCAAGACCTAACTTGTCAACAACTATGTATGGGATGACATTAGTTCTCACCCCATCATTGACATGCACCTTGCATATTCTACACTACGTTATGTAGATGGTGATAATCATTGGTGTTGTACTGACCTAACCCTTCTTAGGATCAATCATGATTTCCTCATTGCAAAACACCGGAGGCATTGAGCTCAATTCCTACAGTGTAGAGGGAAGTATCATAGCATGGATGCATTATTCATCCACTAGGATTTCTTGTATAATACGAATGGAGATTTAGTTCACAGTGGGTAGACAAGCTTATGATTAGTTCATATAGGCTCAATGTAGTATTATTTTATTTGACATGTGCTAATGCATCTAGATATTTTGGCTTTGCTTCCCTTGCTTATTTTTTAGCCTCAATGATCGGTTGTTGATTGCTTGTGGTGGCCTTATTGGTTGATTTGGCCATGGTGACAGAGGACAAGGGGATAAGCTTCAGTGGGCCTAGCACCCTTTGCTCCCAATACTACCTAATCATTTTTTTGGTGAGTTGTTTTATATGACTCCTAAGTTTCTACCTCAATTGCCTATTGGGCTCGCTTACAGGATGATCCCTTGAACAAGTGGGGACTAATGTGTGGCCCACCATTGGACTCCAAGTAGGTGAGGAGTCTGCACGTTGTGACACCCTAACTATGGAGGATGACTAACTGTTACTAATACAATGTGTTATGGGATCGTAACCACAAAGGATGTTATAGGTGCCCGAGGTGGTGCTTTGACATCAAAATGGATCCTCAAACTACTTGATGTTGAGGGGGCCCCAACATTGCCAGAGGGCACATGAACCATGAATGGCTCTTGCATTCATTCTAGGTTGTCAACAATGCTGATAGCATTGATGATGTACCCTACATCACTCATGTTAAGAGGGTCCTTACAGATCCTCATTGGTTTTCGGGGTGAACTAGGTTGGTTGCATCAATGACTATCTCACCCCTGTTAATCATGTATTGTATATCATGCTACAGGTCCATGCAAAAGTTTGTATCTTTTCCAAAAAATTTATGGTAGTGGTAGAACTAATTTAACCTAAAATGTTTAGGGATTGGAGGCTTGTTTGGTGCTACAACCAAGGGATTCCTAAGGAGCTCACAATATCAGTCCTACCTCTTGCGAACCTCCTCAAACATCTACTTATATTGGATTCTTCCAGCCTTAAGTAGTTTGTTGAGGAGTTCCAATAGCTTGATGGGAAATGGTGTGAACTTTGAGTAATTCTTGCATTCAAAGTTTGGCCTTAGGGTAGCTTTCCCCATGATGAAGGTTGGTTTCTTACTATAGTGCTAGAGACAAAAGCCTTTTTGTTGGTTGGGGCTATGGGAGGCTTAGCCATTGGTTTAGTGTTGGTTGGCTTGGCCTCATTAGCCATCATTGGTATAGTTTTAGTTGCTTGTTTTCCCTTATCCTTGTTCTTTTTAGCATGCAAGTTCTTGTAGGCCTCATAGGTTGGGTCCTAATTAGCCTCTTCCACATCCTAAATGCTCTTAGTTTGAGAAAATTCTTGGATTAAGGATTGTAGGACTAAATAATACATTTTTGACTTAATAAAGTCATTCACTACACCTCTAAAGATTGCCAGCAAGTGTGTTTCCACAATGGGCTCACAAATTTTGTTGAGCGATGCGCTCTAGTGTTGAATGAATTTTTGCACAAGCTCTAAGTGGACCTACTTAAATTACATTAACTTATCCAAGGTCACCTTAGGCTTCAAGTTATACTTCAAGCATGTGATGAATTGGCTAAGCAAATCCTCCAAAGAGGACATGGAGGCCCTAGAAAGTGCATGATATCAATCTAGTGCTTTGCCAATAAAGGACATGATGAATACACATATGATGGGATTTGCTCATGCTTATAGTAGAAGGCATTCAAACTTGAAGGTTACTAGGTGAGCATTGGGATCCCCTTCACCATTGTAGTTGGTGACCTAGTGTAGCGAGACCTTGGTAGGTAGAGTTAGTGGTGGAACCATGGGATTAATTGGATAATCCTAGTAGAAATCTATCACATGTATCATTTAGAAGGAGGTGACCTTGAGTTGCTTAACCTCCTTAGTGAGAGTCTAGATGAGTTTGAATACTTGATCCAAGTTTAGGAAGCTTGTGGTAGGCTACATCAGTTATGCTACCTACTATGCCATTTAGGTGGTCCATGACCTGGCTATAGGTTGTGAGGCCATGTGTGATGCTTGTTGTGTGGGCTATGCCATGGAGATAGCAGCAGGGCCCCACCATGCATTTGTGGGTTGGGTTTTTGTGAAGGGGACTAATGCGATAGGTGGAACATATGATGCCTAAGTCGCTTTCAATGGAGGAATGTGCACAGTATGCACATAGAGTTGTGCTAGCATGACAATTACCAGCTAAGAGGATTGAGCAGGTTGTAATGGTATGATGAAGGGTAGACTAACAGGATGCACTACATCTTGGTATGTGCACCATGTGTGCTAGGTTACCACTATAGGCATAGATCTTGAAGGTGACACTAAGTTTATAACTATCGGAAAGATAGGTGTTGAGACTGTGGATGAACAAAGGTGAAGGTTGTCCACTGAAAAGAGGTGTGGAATGAGTCCTCATGCTTTGAATGAGCCTCAAACTCATCCTACTCTCCCTACAGGGGATTCTTGTAGTTGGTCCCTACCTCACACTTGTTGGCTTGGATGAGCTAGATGAGCACCCACTAATAAGTCTTGGTGAGTGGAATGAAATCCATAATGGTGGGGAAGTATTCCCTTCCATTCCGGAGTACGAGCTCATAACTTCATTTAGCCTCCATTTCTTGGTGATCTATGAATAGAATTGTTTGGAGCTTCACACAAATGAATTCATACTACTCTTCATTTAGGATCATGCATGTGGGAGATGGGTTGTGCAATCTAAGTGATTGCCTTTGTCCTACCATGGTAGGATTGGTAGGATGGTAAATTTGGATCTCTTGCTGAATGGGTCGGGCAACAATCACACTTAGAGTGGAGCTCAAAGGTTGCTTAGGGTTCATGATGCAAAGAGTAAATGCAAAAGTTATCAGTTGAAAAAAATAGCTAAGTATGAAAGTTTCAAGAAAAATAGCTAAGTGTAAATTTTCTGAAAAATGACTAACTTTGGAAATTGCTAAAATGGCTAACCCTGGAACTATGCTCACTATGCTAAGAGCCAACTATGCTCTAGAATAATAGTCAACTACACTCTTATGACCACCCAGAATTTAGCTAAGTGTAATATGTAGGTTTTAGAGGTTGTCGAGTGAAGTTCCAAGGGAACCAATCATGGGATCAAGTCTACAATAATCAATTCATAGACAAATCCTATGCTGCCCTCAGACCTGGCTACTACCATGGCAGGTTCATAGGGGTGTTGAGCCTAAGTTAACCTAGAGCTAGCAATAGTAGTGGAGGGAGCATGCAAGATAACAACCAAGGAAGATTGTAGAAGGAAATGACATTGGACCTCCTTCTAGCACTAAAAAACTATGGCAACCAAAAATGTCAAAGGTTGGAATGGTACATCAAGAGGTTTGTAGTATGCATAGTTTGACCTTGCATCTACATGAGAGACTACTAGAAATAGAGATGGGGTGCCTAGAATGATCTTGTCAATCAAACTGGGACTTACGAAGTGTAATTCTGGAGTGAATGCTAAGTGTTTACATGTTCTTTGCAGCATTCACAATGTCAATGAAGGTAGCCAAGATTTTTGATGCGAGATGAAGGTGCAAATGCATGAGTATGTGTAGAAAATAATAAAAAAATGTATGTAAAATATCAAAATGCAAGAGAAAATGCTAAAAAATGCATAGGAAGTGAGGGAGAGAGAAAGGGCACCACCCCAAACCAAGGAGTGTAGTTAACTATAAGAAAGATGAGGAGGTACACGGTGTACAAATAAGCATAGTAGGTAGTGTAGTCATAGTCTCAAGGTCTCTAGGCTACAAAGCCTAACATCTGTTATGAAGTCTATGCTTTCTAAGTTGGTTTTTGTGGTGTCCTATGGGCTATAATGGTCTATGGTGTCTTGGATGGTATGCAAGGGTGCCAAGTGCTTGCGCCTAGTTTGCCAAAATGCCAAGTGTGCTCGAATGCAAAGATTGCTAGGAATGCCAACATTCAATTTACCAACGCCTAAATGTAAAGCACTAGGGTATTTATACGATTAGGGTTGCCATGAATTATAGATCAGGTGCCACATGGTAGAGAGGTAGTTGGGACTATGCTACACCCAACTACACTCTCCACTGAAGCAAATGATGTTCTACTGGTGTGCTCCAATGGACCTTGTGAGACTGCCAAATTGTAACTACACTACCAAACTACCTATGCAAGTGCTGAATAGACCACAATGTACCTAAAATTAATGCAAAATGGTGCTATTTTGGAGACTATCTCTAATACTATGTGATCTAGTCTCTTGAGTGGTGTCAAGCATATGTACAATTTTGGGAAAAATGGAGGGTGCAAAAAGGAATGCAAGTTGCTAATCCTATTTTCTAGAGAGGTGTTGGGGCTGAGATGAAGGTCGGTGCTATGTTTTGAAGGTTTTTGAAGGTATTTTTGGTAGACTACACTGACTATGCTCTAGATTGTAGTCCCAACAATTGGATAGATTTTGCAAAACTTGTGTTCCAATGTTGACTACGCTCTAGAGTGTAGTAGGGAGCCTTTATAAATTTTTCCAAACTAGTTTTTTCATGCCAAGACAACTTGATAGCTTTTGGCTTAACACTTAGAAAAATTTTCAAAACTAGTATCTTTAGGTAGGCTACACTCTAGAGCATAGTCATAGTAATTAGAAATTTTTCCAAATTGTTTCTTCCATCTGAAGCTAGCTTGATAGCTTTTGGCTTGACGGTTAGGCAAATTTGCAAAATCAACCATTGGTATGCTGACTACACTGACTATGCTCTAGAGTGTAATGCTAGTAGTGAGAGCATTGTCCCCACACTTAGAAAAATTTGTAGACACTATCAACACTTAGAAAAATCTTGCAAATTTGGATTGTATTTGTTAACTAAATTGACTACTCTCTAGAGCATAGTCCCAGCAATGGTGACCATAGTCTCAACACTTAGAGAAAATTTGCCTTGTGTTGACACTTAGACAAGTTTACAGTCAAGACAAGATGGCCAAAATTTGGTGGTATTTCAATATGCCATTGGCACATGTCACAACAATTAACATTCTAGGGGTAGTTACTTTCCATATAGGGCTAGTAATAGCCTAACCATCTAATTTTAGTAGCAATAGCTCTACATCTTATATGTCCCCCAAAAACACTCTCATGAAGCTATTCTAGGACTATATAAGTTTAATTTTACCCAAGCACTTTAACAATACATCATCATAAGACTATCAACATAATGTGTTATTGCCTATGATGACATACTACTTCAATCATTTGTGTATAGCATTCTTTTGAGCAGTAGTTAGGCCTTATGAGGATTCACAATGTATAATGTAAAATTTCATATCATCATACCACTCCTTGGTAGGAGAAATATGAACTATGGCCATAAAGGTATCCTCAGTTTTCTACATGATGGGAATAGCACAATCCACAGTTAAGGTGGATAACTTACTAAATACATCCAGCATCACACTAAGTGTTAATGTTGTAATTGCATTGGCTATGGCATTCTCATTTTAGGGTATGTGCTAGATATCAACGTCTACAAATTTTTGTAACTATTGCTTCCGTAGGTCATAGTAAGGTTGTAAATGTTTGGTTTTACATGCATAGATCTTGATTACTTAGTTAACCACAAGTTGGGAATTTCCTTTGATTATTAACTACTTGATTCCTAGGTCACAAGCTGCCATCATCCCTTTGATCAAATCCTCATACTCCACTATGTTTTTTGTACATAAAAACTCAAAATGATAGGCAAAAGGTCAATTTTTACTATATGGAAATATTATGATGGAAGTGACATTGGCTTCATGGGCAATTGAAACCCTATCAATGTGAATGATCACCTCATAGTCCTTAGGAACTTGGCTAACAATGTTGACATGTTCATCAAGGAACTCAAGATCTATGCCTACATGTTCATCAACAAGTGAAATAGTGAGTTGTACGACTATAGCTTGACCTTTTTTTGAGGATTCAAAGATGTAATGAAGGTTAAATCTCATTGTTATGTCCTTCCATGGAGCTATACAACTACTTTTGTAGATGTTTTTATGGCTCTAAGGATGTTGTCTTTAAAAATAACATCAACTTGACTTCTAAAGAGGTAGTATCTTCATTTCTTCAATGATAAGACTAATGCTAGAAAATACTTCTCCACTTCAGTGTATCATGTCTCATGTGCAACTAATGCATGGCTAAGATAATATACTCACATTTCTACTCCATCATCACATTTCTAACAAAGTTGAGAGGTGATAGATATGTCAAAGATGGCAAGGTAGATGTACCATTAGTAGTAGTACCAACTTTTGCTTAAGGTTTTGAAAGGCCTTTTGGGATTGAGTCATCCACTAATAATGAATCCCTTTCTTAAGCAAGTGTTACATGGGCTATAACTTATCTATAAGTCTAGTGATAAACCTACAAATAAATTACAGTCTTCCTTGTAGTTTCCAAAGCTCCTTAAGGTTGGTAGGAACTGCTAATTTTGATATGGCCTTAACCTTATCAAGATTGACATGTATCCCTACTTTAAACACTACAAATCCAAGTGTCTTACTAGTTTTGACACCAAAAACACACTTCTTAGGATTAATTTGAAGCTCATACTTAAGGAATCATTTGAGCATAAGATCTAGTTCAGTAGCATGGTCATTAGCCACCTTGGGCTTAACAACTATATTTTCCATACAATCATTGAGCAAACCTAGCATGTAATCACTAAATATATAGGCCATGGCTCTCTAGTAAGTTGCTCCTATTTTCTTAAAGCCAAAGAAAATCATAGTGTAGCAAAAGATACCCCAAGGGATCATGAAGGTCATGCTAAGTCAATGTTCTAGGTTGATCCTAATTTGGTTCTATCTCAAGAATCCATCCATAGAGGACAATAAGGCATTTCTAACCATAGTATCAATAAGTTGATCAATACTAGGCAAAGGGAAGTCATACTTGATAGTCACTTTATTTAGATCTTAGAAATTGATGCAAATAAAAATACTCCCATTCTTCTTCGGGACTACCACTATGTTGGACATCCATTCAATGTAGTCAATAGCTCATATACAATGGGATTGGTAGAGTTTTGATATCTCATCATGAATTGCTAAGGCCTAATCAAGTCCAATGCTAGGATCAAGTATGATGTTTTGATGGACTAAACATGGGTCTAGACTTGGCATATCCTCATATGATTAGGCAAAGGTGTTGATGTTGTCCTATAAGAATTTGGTGATGCCTTGAGCCTGTTGAGGTTCACATGAGTATTTTAGTTTAAGGGTTTTCTCCCTACCATTATGTATTATGATAGGAACCTTAACTAGAGAGTCTTTAGTTATATTACTAGCCTCAAGGTAGAGGGTCTTAACTATTTCATGCCATTCTAAGCATTTTTTGATAGAGGCTCTATGGTCAACAAGACTCTTAGGCTCATGATCTAAGAAATCAACACAGATGCACTACTCAACATCACCATGGGATCCATGTAGGTACAAAGGCAAACTGATCTGCTCCCAGGTACTCATACTTTAATCCTGCATGTTAATGAAAAGCATATTAAGTGGCACCTAGGTAAAATTGAATAAACAATGCTATAATGCTATAACATTATGCAAATACATGATATTTTAATGCAAAAAGGGTCATCCAAGGCTATAAATAGAGTAAAAACAAGCAATAAAAGTGAAATAAGGGCAAAATAAAGATCAAAAAAATGTTAAACAAAGGAAAGTATGAGAAATAAGGCAACAAATGATAAATAAGGGCCACAATTTTGCCAATTTTAGGCCTTAGCAAGCCATGGTTACATGGTGCCCAATGGTGGTTAGGGAAGGTCAAATGTCACCATTCAATACCAATCAAAGGCTAAACAAGGCTATATAAGGATATAGTTTAGAGAATAAAGGGCTAACATATTGAGGCTAAATAAGATCAACAATGCATAATAGGTCATGATATGAGAAGATAAGGTCAAATAAGGAAAAGTGGGATACATATGATGAATCTTGGTGAAAACATGGTTAAAAAGGATTAGATTATGCCAATTTTAGACCTTAGCAAGTGATGGATTGAGGGTACAAGGATCATAGGCTAGTTTGGACATTAATCAAGTCTATTTCTAAGTTGTTTGGAAAAAAAAGGTAGGGGTTTTAAGGATTCCACACTTGACCCCCCTTGTTTCCATAGTAGCCAACATGAAAGGGGTAACCCCTAATGTGGATGAAACTTTTGGACAATTTCCCAAGTTTATTTTAGTTAGTTTTTGACTTCTAATGACTTGCATGTCAATGTAGCTAACTAGGGAAGGGAATAGGCTAGTTTTGGTATCAATTTTAACCCTTGGATTTCTCTTTTGAGCCTAAAAATGTCATCCACATCGGATCCATGCTAGGCAGGGTGGCCCTAGCATGAAACTAAGGAAAATGGACTATATGCCATTCAAAGAATCAAAATTGAGGTTATGGGTCCTACCCAACGTAATTCAAGGCTAAATCTATCAAAATTTGGGTACCTTGTAGGTAAACAAGAACCAAAAAGAAGGTTTTAAAACTTCACCCCTTATTTCCACGTTGGCCAACATGGATGGAGGGGGAATCAATGTGGGTAATCCAAATCCAAGCTAAAACAAGATAAAATAAGTTCAAATAGGTATTTGGAGCCTAGATCCAGAATTTGTACATCTCTTGGCTTCATTTTAAGGTCATTTCAAATGGTTTTGAGTGTAAAATCATGTTGTAATGGCTTCCCCTCCTTCCCCCATTTTTTCCATGATGAGCATTCTGGCCTTAATGTGGAAGAATGGGGGTATTCTTATTCTTTGGTCTTAGGATGACCTAGAAGCACATCAACCAGGTTCCTAGGCTTCTAAGGTTGCAAACTATGATTCCCAAAGGCTTCTATTGATTTTGGTCATGTTTGAAGGCTATATGAGAGGACGTAAAGTCACACCTCCCTTGATCCACATTGGGAGAGTTACTCCAATGTGAAATATGGGAGTGGATGAGTTCTAGAAGCTTATACAAGGTTAAACAGACATCTAGCTAAGGCTATGAGGTATCAGGCTATTTCGATGTAGGTTTTTGGGCTCTTAGGGTGTTAACATGCTGTTGAAAGGGGAAAAATCATTCCATGTTGGCTTCACATTGGCCAGCATGGAAGAAGAGCTGCTCAATGTGGCTAGATCATAAATCTTAGATCTATACCAATTTTGACCATAATCAACCATGAATGTAGTGCCTGGGTTCACCAATGCCAAGGGCTATAGTTTAGAGTTAAAATTTAGAAATTTTTAGGGATTCTAAGTTGTTTTTTAAGTTACCCCCCATAGATCCATGTTCGCTCCATAAGTTAGTGTGGATCCAACATGGAGGACCTTAGGGAATGGTTTTTTTGCATTTTTCAATAGTTCTTAATCATGCATATGTGTTTCTAGGGTCACTGGTGTTGATGGGTAAGGTTGAGGATTAGAATTTGGTAATTTTGAATATTGTTAGGTTGTTTTGGGCTCATCCCCTTTATTCCATGCTAGCTTCATGCTGGCTAGCATGGATCTAGCATGAAGGATTAGAGAAAATAAGTTTTTGGTTGTTTTCAATCAATTTTGGCTGTGCATGTCTATTCCCAAGGTAACTAGTGCTAATGGTCAAAGCTTAGGATCAAAACTTGGAAATTTTGAGCATCTCTTGAAGTTTTTTTAGCTTAACATTTTAGTTCCATTCTAGCCAACATGGAGCCAACGTAGAAGATCTTAGGAGATTTATTTATGACTATTTTAGGCTTGATTTCCAAAGTATGATATCTCTTGGATGTCTAGACAAGGTTGTCGGGTAAGTATAGGTCAATTTTCCAAAGTTGATGCATGTATGACCTCCCATGAATCTTTCTAGCTACATCCATGATAGCACCATGTTGGCTAGTGTAGAAGAGAGGGGTGCTCAACATGGAGGACAAGAAACTCATGAAAAGTCATCATTGTTAACAAGTTTCAGCTGCCAAAGCCTCTGGGAAGGTCTAGTTGGAAGTCCATTTGGAGGAAATTCTTGCAATTTTTGTCTATCCATTCCTTCCCACCCCTCCATCCATGTTGGCTCCCTACTAGCCAGCATGGATAGGGTCTCCCCCACCATGGATGAACTTTGAATCAAGTTTTGGATTACTTTTAACAAGTTTTGACAAGGTTTTGAAGTT
The DNA here is from genome assembly GCA_015680685.1 of Gnetum montanum. Lineage (NCBI taxonomy): Eukaryota > Viridiplantae > Streptophyta > Gnetopsida > Gnetales > Gnetaceae > Gnetum > Gnetum montanum. The sequence goes on along the minus strand of MNCI01023453.1, from coordinate 748,657 downwards.
TTTAAGGCTATAGAGTTGATGGTTAGGATTTGATGTCAAAATTAATTATTTTCAAGGCTCCTATGTGTCCATGTAGTCATCCCTCTCTTTCTCCATGTTGGTCAAGATGGCCTTAGCATGGAATGGGGTGATAGTTTCTTTCCATTGTTGATCATTTTTGTGACATATAAAGGCTTTAAGAGACTTCAATAAGGTCTACTGGTCACTAGGGTCGGTCATTGGATTATTTCTAGCTATAGAGAAGGTTATAATGTACACCTTAGGGCATCCATGCTAGCTTCACACTATCTAGAATTGAGAATGAGGTTCACAAGCTAGGAGAATCTTTAAGGATGGAAATCGACATGAGCTTCTGCTACTATCAACTACTAGAGGTCATGCTAAAGCATATGGGCTATGAAGGTGATATTTATGGTGCCTTAGAGCTTGGAGAAGGATTTTATGTCATATCCCCTAAGCCTCCATATTGGGTAGCATGGAGGAAGGGTTCATCAATGTGGGGATGGATGTAAGTGTAACATTTACTTATTTTTAGTCAAAAATAGACTACTAGAGGCTGTCAAGGAGTGTTAGGGTCATGACATGGTAATTATATGGTCAATTTAGGCTATTTGATGTCACCCCTACCAATCCACATTAGCTCCATGCTAGCCAACATTTATGGGAACTCCTCTAGTCTGGATCAACTAAATCTAAATTTTTCATGCACTTTTGACTAGGTTTGATGAGGTTTCAAGGTTTCCAAAAGTGACTAAGGTGGTTCTAGGTCATGTTGGCCCATTCTAAGAATCACATCTAGGTGTGATGAATACTAGGGGATAAGAATGGATGTCATCCCCTAGCTTCACACTAGGCTCCAAGCTAGCTAGCATGGAAGCCCAAAATGAAAATATTTTCCAAGGTCTAACCCATTTCTTGAGTCTGAAGTTGGACGAGATAGGTCATAGCTACTAAAAATGGCAAGAGTGATCAATGTGAAGATGCTATGAGGTGAGGAAGGTAAGTATCTATGCTAACTTCATACTACTAAGCATGGATAGAAGTAGTATGAGGTTGTAGAATAATTTTTATGCTTTCTAAGGGGTCAAAACCCTAGCATTGATGGGGTTTTTAGTCTAACAACACCATGCATGAGGGTGTATGGCAGGGTCCATGGCCAAAAACTCAAAAAATTAAGAAAATTAAGCTTAAGTGTTGTTTCTAATTTCACTCTCAGCATACAGAATACTTTTCCCTTTTGCACATTAGTGCTCTTTGAGTTCCATTACACCCAATTGGCAACAAGAATAAGAGTGGAAGCATTTTGGTTTAGGATTGATTCTTATTGTTAATTTGCCTAAAACACCAACCACACTTCCCATTCCACATCCAACACATTGGAGCAAAGCTCTAGCAGAGTTTTTTGCTATAGATACTATCTTCATTCAATTTTTAAGCACTAGAACTTCCTCCCAGCCAGCATAGAAGCCTCAACTCTTCAGTTTTCAAGCTTTTGTAGCATTAGTACAACTAGGATGAAGAAATGTGGATGATCAAGAAAAAACCAAAGGCTTCAAAAGGAAATTACAACTAATCAAAACCTCTTTAAGTTGTCCATGTCTATTTCAATTGAAGCTTCTTTCTCACTCACTCCTAGGAAGGCCATCTCTAGTCATTTTCTTACATTTCCTAGCTATTTTTGTGTTATTTTAGCTAGGATAGGGGTGTTTTTCCTTAGATCTACACAAAGGGGATTTATGAGGTTGCATTCTAACAAAATCCTACCTCATATTTTGGCCATTTCTACATAGATATAGTGTTATTTGGTTGTTCAATCTTTGGTATATTTGATTTGCAAAATAGGCTTGCTTTTTTTGTGTGCTTTTTCTAAAAATTTGGGAGTGGAGCCATCTTTGTCAAATATAGGCTAATACTTTTGTTAACATTAAATTCTAACAAAATCCTACCTCCTCTTTTGATTTTTTTTACATGGGTTTAAGGTTTTTTGGCTATTGTAACTTCAATTCATGACTAAATTAAATTAGGTTGTATGAATTTTATGTTTTTAAATGCCTTTTTGATGAAAAAAGAAAGTAAAGTTGTAAATTTTTTATTAAGAAAAAATATAAATGTTGGGAAAATATATATTATGGGTTTTAGGGTTCTGTTTAATATTTTCATTGGTTGTGGTCTCATTTGATTTGGATTCATAATGATGAAGTTATGGCTATTTCAATTACATTGTGTAATTAGGGTTTGTGCAATTTTTTAGATTTTCATTCAAGGTTACAATTATTTTCTATATAAAAAGTAATGGTTTTGAATTTTTACTAAGTGTGGTTGCATAATTATCTATTTAAGTATTCAAAAAATGGTGGAATCACTCTATTTGGACCTCAAATGAATGTTTAATGAATTTTTCAACAACCTTGCATGGGAGGGGGTTTATGTTGATGGATATAGTTGTGAAAATCAGGCTATGGATCATGTAAAATTGGTTATGAACTTTTATTATACTAGCTATGGATGAAAAGCTTGTGATTCTAATATTCTTTTAGTGGTGGAATCACTAAAATTAGGGCTTTGAGGAAATTTTTAATGAATTTTTAACTATGCTTGTGTCAATTAGGCTTAACTCTGGTTATAGCACTTTATCCCTTGGAGATGGATGTTGTTGACATATTTAGAGATTTATCTTGCCAACTTCCATGCCCTTGGGGATGCCTAAATATGTAAACTATGCTCTAAAGTAAGTTTCAAGAGAAATAGAGTGTTTTACTATTTTTAACAAGCCTTATCCTATGGTAATTTTTTCTAGGTTTTAATGCCTTTTCTAAATTAATGTATGGTTTAGACTAAGGTAGAGTTTTGGCTATGATGTATAGGCTATAATATTTTGGCTACGATATTTTGGATATAATGGTTTAATGGCTATGGAGATCATAAATTGGTTGTTGTCATATCTCTAAGCAAACTTTGATGAACACTTGAGAGTTTTTTATGGGGGCTAATTTCACCCCTAACTATGGTGTTTTATGATATTCATAAGGAAATTCTAAGTGTTGAAACATGATCCTAATGATACCTATATTTTCCTTCTATAATATCTTACTAAAGCCTATGCTCATTGTGGTTGAGTTGGTAAACATCCTATGTTGTATTGGCAAACCCAAGGCCAACACCACTCTACCTGACATGGTTCTAGACAAGGGGTCACTATGGTTCTATCTAGGGGCAAGTGAATACCTTGCCTACCTTATGTATAACTTCAGTGTGATGATGTGGTCACACTTATCTACAAAGGTGGCTGAGGTCATAAAGGAGACCTTCTTGCCTAGGTATGTGTGGTTGGTTTCTTGGTTCATAATTGATGATCTAGAGACTTGAGCAGCACGAGAGCTAGTGGAGATGAAAGAGACCACCAGTACATGTTACCTTTTAGACATCTAGAATATGCTAGATTATTCTTGGTACAACATTAATAATACTTTGATGCTGGTGCAAAGAGCCCACTCCTTATTCCAAAATCCTCCAAACATTATGTACTGATTGTATGGGTAAGCATGGCTATTACAAGTTTTAATGTTTTAGCTTTATTTAATTTGGTCATCTTTTCTAACTTTTCAATTTAATGTACATCTAGAAGCTACAGGGTTAACAATCAAACATTGATCAAGAATGATCAAATCTTGGTGATAGACCACACCATGTTAAGTGAATTCACCAAAGGCCCTAAGATCAGACATGTCATTTTTGAATAGCTAAAGGGAACTTTGATGAATACCCTACTAGATTTGACCCTATTTAGAAGAAGTGTGTCGCTATCGAAATAGCACATACCTAATAGCCCCCCACCCCCACCCAAAGGCTATCAAAGATATGGGCATCACTACTATGAGCCCCACACAAGCTTCACTAAGAAAGAAGAAGAAAGGTAAGAAAAAGAATGATTTTTTTATGTTATACCTAAGGTTTTCTTCCTATTTGGATCTTAGGCATTCTATGGTCTAAACATAGCTATACTGATGGTAAGCATTTCTCGTTGGTTTACAAGACCTTCCACTTCCCTTGATGTCACTATACCCCTCATCAAACATTCTACAGATACTCTCACCCTAAATTTTGGTGAAATGGGGCTAGCACTAGAGTTTTTGAGGGGACATAACATCTAAACAAACATCATGCTTAAAGGTTTTCTCAAGGCCTTATGCCACCTAGCTCTACCATCCATTCTGTGGAGATGATAAACATCATCAACTCCTTCGATGTAAGAGACGATGTGTTCCATAGCATAGTGTAAGTTATACCAATTATCATTTCCATCAATGAGGCCACCTTTCATAACTTGTTTGGTGTTTCCGTTGACAAGATAACATTTGCCACCAAACCAATGAGGGAGGTTGGCCATTATGCATACGTTGAGGAGTGGTTTGATGCCAACAAGGGTCACTCTAGACTTTCTTTTGATAGCTTCATGAACCCTGATGTAAGGGAGTCCTATTCCTTGTTTAGGTATTGGGTCTTTCCTAAATTATTGTTTCAAAAGAAGGTAATTGGTATTGTGGAGGGATGGACCTTTGAGAAGCTCTTGATGAAGTGGACTCATTTTAACTTGGTTGCTTCCTTGGCTATAGGCCTTAGAGAAGAAATTCTCAAACACTGCAAGGAACTCTCTATGATAATTGACATGCACTATTCATTTTTTCATGTTATTTGAAGAGGTTTGCAAAATTCTTGGTGATGATCAAGCGTGGATCATGGGTGCACCAAGACCTAAAATAATTCTCTAAGCCTGGCATAAAACATCTTTATCCAACTATGCAAGGTTAGAACGCACCAAAGAACATGGGATATTCATTTTCTGTGACCACAAATAACCTTGGTGTTAGCTGGTATGAATCCCCTAATAGCATGGGGAAGCACCTCTTATGTTCTTGGTAAACATCTAGAGAGCCTGATGATTGCGTGCTAAGGCTAATGAGGCAACCCAAGGCCAATTTGAAATAGCTAGAAGAGAAATCACCACTAAAGATCATCTTTAATATCCCTCAATTAGATCAAGAAGTCATTGGTATGCTTTAACTATGTTGTCAACATTCTTGGCTATGTTATGTCCTTAGACTATACGTGCTAACTTGTTCAACAGGTTATGGTTATAGGTCAATGATGAAACTTAGTAGCCCAACCTACCACTGCAAAAGAAGAAACAATAGGTAGAGAATTCACATAGACATGCAAAGGAGAAGTAGAGGCATATATCTACCATGGCATAGGAGGAATAAGACATGCAGAGGAGGCACTCTTGCAGCAACAAGAAGTTGTAGGATTATCCCACATTGATATTGATGATCTAGATCCCTTGTTCAACAAGCCACTACATAGGGAGCCTTTGATTGACATCCTCAATGATGATGAGGATGAGGATTTAGGTATGCCTATCGTTTTATGTTTAACTTCTTAGTTCTTATTGTCCGATGATTGTTATGCTTGTTGTAGTTCCTAAGCCATGACTATAGGCCTGTACATCTACATTTCACATGAAACCATGGGTAAAGGTCCCAGACGAGATAGAATTCATGCATGGGATGGCAAAGGACATCATTAATAAATTACATTTTAAATTGGTAAGAACTATGTTTTCTTATTCCTTAGTTGTTTTTCTATGAGTCATATTTTATGCTACGACTACCCTAGGTTGTACATCATGTTTATCATTATATTTGTGCTATTTTAAGTGTGATCAATTGCATTATACCTAGCCCAAGACATGGAATTTGACTCCTTTCCTAAGCTTCCTCCTAACACCCCACATTTCCCCATGAAGTTGTACAAGATTGCTACTAATCTTGCAGTTTCGTGTGCAAAAGCTTCATGGGAGATTTAGAGGTATAATGAATCCCTATGGAAATATGTTGTGGCCTTGGAGGAAAATAAAAGGCAAGATGAGAGAATCTAGGATCTTGAGAAATGTAAGGCCTTTTTGGATGCCCAAGTGGCTTAACTTAGGAACCTTAGATACGAAGGAGATCATTTGAGCTCTTTACTAGAATACCATCCATTATAAGGTTCCCCAATCCCAAGAGTTGCATAAGAAAAAAACACATATGAACTTAATCTCCTACAAGGGTTAGGATCTAAAGGATTATAGTGCTTGGGTCCTAGAGTGGGGTAAGATACAAAAGGATCATAAGAAAAAGTATAAGGTTGATCGGGAGGCATACTTGAAGTGGTTGAAGAGGGAGATGACTGAACAGTAAAAGAGGGATCTCTTTATCTAGGGCATTTAGACTGAGAGTGCTTTCAATCTCTTTGAGAGCACTCTCATAGTAGTTGAGTCTCATACCTCTTAGATCACTACAACTATAGATGAGGTCTCCATGATTATGATATCATGGAAGCCACCATCATGGATGGGTGTAGATAGGACTAATATCTTTACAGGCATCAATTTTGGTCATATTGACTAGACCAACATGACAAAATACTAGATTCTCCAATGTTTGGAGACTAGGCTTCACCATCTTTCCCAATATTTTATATTACCAAATTCCCCATAGGTTTGGTGTTTATGTTTTATGTTTTAATTTTTAGTTTGGCATTCATTTATGTCATGATTTTGATTATGCTAGTTATTGATTGGTTTTATGTTGTTACATCATAGGCACCATATGATGTTAATGACCCCAATGGTGTAGGTGATGATGATGATGATGATGCATCACCTCATCCTCCCCTAGATGCACCCTTAGCATCACCAGATGCATGATGTGATAACTTTTATTTCTGATTTTTTGTTTAGTTTATTTCATGTTGGTTTTTCTATGGCCCATATTGGACAATGCTTAAGTTGTAGACATTTTGACACTAATGGTTTCTTGTTTTGATATTTATGCCACACAATGTGACCACATATATATATATTAGTTCAAAATGTTTTAAATTTTAACTTTTGGTTGAGTTTTGGCTATGTATGTTATTGGAAGCTTTACTACTTTAAGGTTTTGAGGCTATAAATGTTGTAAGTGAGGCTATGCTACTAATGACCTAAGAGGGAGGAGAAAGCTTCCAGCCATTGACGCCTTAGGGAGATAGACGCCTTGAAAGTAATCCTTCATCCATTGAAGAACTTGAAAGTAACTATTAATGTGTGTTGTATTTACTCTATCAAGCCTAATCACTCAATGATGGTAGATGGGATAACATTTGTCACAACCCCATCATCTACATGCACCCACTACATGTTATAATGCCCTACATATATGGTTATGAAAAGAAGAGCCCTAGTTACTCTACCATTTTGGGGATTGTCCTTGATTTCACTATCATAAAATACTAGTGGCATTAACTTCCCCTTCCTTGGTGAAGGAGGAACCATCACTATATGAATTTCTTCACTAATTGGAATGGAAGTCAACATATTGACTAGTGCTTCATGATGTGTCGCAGAATTCATAATCAAGTTGTATAGGATCAAAGTTGTATTTTTCTATTTAAGGGACTATTTAACCTATTCCATCTCATTTAGGAATTTTTTTTCATTGGTGGTGGGCTGTTATCCTATCGATGATTTACTTTCTCTATGCATCCAAAAATGTGAACTTCAACCTTAGGTTGTTGTTTTTGGGGTGTCTCCTCTTTCTTCTAAATTTGGATTTTGGGATTCTTCTATGGCTTCCTAGTTGAGGTTGGTTGGGCAAAGAAGTTCATGTGTATAGAAGATATGGGAATGAGCTTTTGTTGGTCCACTTCCTTTCATACCTCAGTCTACTTGTCACCCTTATTATTAGGCTTTTTCATATGCTTCTTTCTCTGCATGGTTGAGCCTCTTTGGTTGTTGTTGGTTATGTTGGAGAAAGAAGCTATGGCATTAGACACCACAGGAGGCTACTATTTGGTTTTTGGGGTTGGCTGGGCTATAGTGAGCTGGGGCTTCTTGATGAAAAAAAGTTCCCTATAAGGCAATTTTGATGGTACTCTCATGACAAAGGGGTATCTTCAGTTGGTGGAAGCCCTTTCATCATGAGGAGGTACCCATATCACAAATGGTTCCCTTAGATGCACTTGATTTTCATCAACATTGAATGTCGATATAATGTATGCATCATTGTTAGCATTCAATAGGTCCTTATACACATGCATCAATTAGTTCTATGGTCAAAAAGGATTGGATGCATCTAGAACTAGCTCTTCCGTATCTATCATCTTTTGCATGTCATCCTTCTATGCAAGTTAGAAGTTTGTATAATGACCAACCAGTTGGTGATAGTGACAAAAGTGATCTAAGTTAAAGTATTTAGGTAGCTATGAGTCATCCTTGATTACTTAAGTGGGGTATTTGGCTATCTCACATAGCATATCATGGTTCTTTCAAGAATCTTCACTCATTTTCTTATATTGAATGCACCCATCTCAATAATTGGTCTAGTAGCTCAAATGCTTTTAATGGAAACCTAGTATATTTGAACCTATACTTCCTTTCAAAGCTGGGTCTAATTGTTGTCAATGTAGTGGCCCCAAAGGTTGATGTCTAGTTATCTAAGTTATTATTAGGGGCCTTGGGTGGGTCGAATCTCAGCCCTTGGTTAGTGGTTTTGGCCTCTTTGGTTATTGTTGCTACAACCACATTGTTTTGTTTACTCCTCTCCTTGTTCCTTCATGTGTGTTGATTTTTGTATGCCACATAGGCTAGGTCATGACTAGTCTCCATAACATTATCTATGTTCTTACTTTGCGAGAATCCTTAAGTGTTCTTGGATCAAGATAGTATAGCTTGGATTTAATGAAATCATTGACCACCCACTTGAATATAGATAAAAGGTGGATTTCAGCTATAGGCTCTGGTATCTCATTTAGCAAAACGTTCTATGGACCTTTTGATTTTTGTATGTCAAATGATTAATAAAAATGGAAAACAAGTTTATTTGTGTGTGTTGTGCTTGCAAGATAATAACTTGATTTGAACTTGGTTATGAAAAAGGAACAATGCATTCATTATACAAGGGAAAGTAAAAAAATACATCTCTAGGAAGCAACAGACATCTTGGAAGATTTGGTATAGGTTCAGACAAAGATTTCTTTACAAATAGTAATATGTCTTTCTCAAACAAAGACATATTTCATGAGACAAATACATCTTTAGAAATAGGAAGATGTCTTTCTTTGACAAAGAAGTCTTTATAGATTATAGACCAAGTCAAGAAAGACATCTTCCACAAGACAAAGATGTCTTCCAAAGTAGAGACTATAGAAAGACTTCTTTTAAGAAATAAAGACATCTTCCCAAATTTGAAGGCCATTTAGAGAGATGTCTCAGGCATGGGAAAGATGTATCCCATGACAATTAGTAACCATTAGCTAGTTGTTGCATGCGTTTTGAGAAGGATTTACCAACATGGTAGCTATAAGAAAATTTCATGTGCATTGGGAAAAGTGCAAGCATTGTTGTATTCATTGTACAATAATTTATAATCATTGAAATCTCTATTGATCCTCATTGTCTAATCATTGTGGCTTTGTAAAGTATGTTGTACCTAATTATGCAAGGATTAGCAAATTGAGTTATATTTATTCCTTGTAATTCTTCTTCTTGTTGTCCTATGGGGTTGAGTTCCTTGAGCTTGTTGGGATCTTACAGGGTTGAGTGATTGGTGTTGTGATACAACACTTCAAAGTGGGGCTTGATGATTATATTTCTAATCATTGAAATCTCTATTTATCCTCATTATCTAATCATTGTGGCTTTGTAAAGTATGTTGTACCTAATTGTGCAAGGATTAGCAAATTGAGTTATAGTTATTCCTTGTAATTCTTCTTCTTGTTGTCCTATGGGGTTAAGTTCCTTGATCTTGTTGGGATGTTACAGGGTTGAGTGATTGGTGTTGTGATAAAACACTTCAAAGTGGGCTTGATGATTATATAGGGTGTGATCCCATTAACCACATTTTGAGAGCAACAAAGTCTGAAGGTGTACTTATGATCTACCCTTCAAGTGTGGAGCACCCATGTTGGGGAACCATGTAAATTTGTGTGTGTGCTTTGTTTTATAAAGGTTTAATTTGGGGAACTTATTCATTTTCCTACTTTTAAGTTTTAATATCCACAAGTGGTATCAAAGCTTGACACCCTTTCTTTCATCATCAACTTCAAGAGTGAACAATGGAGGAAACATCTTACTCAAAGCCACCCATCTTCAATAGATTCAACTTTACCTATTGGAAAGAGAGAATGCAAAGGTTCTTCAAATCCATGAATTTTGAAGTCTAGGATTCAATATTGAAAGGCTACACTTTACCTATCAATGGTATCATTAGCATCATCAAGCCTCACAAGAAATGATCTCAAGAGGAAAAGGATAAGTTCATGTTTGATTCAAAAGAAAAAAATTGTTTATATTATGAATTTAATAAATCTAAATTTAATAGGGTAGTAGGATGTAAAATGGCTAAAGAAATTTGAAAAACTTTACAAGCTAACTATGAAAAAACCTCTATTGTTAATCAATCAAAATTATTAGTTTCACAAAGTGAATATGATAAAAAAAATGCGAGAAGGTGAGAAAATCAAGGATTATTTTTCTAGAGCTAATAATCTTGTTGTAGCTATTAGAGAAATAGGGAAAGACTTTCCTGAAAGTGATGTCATCATCAAGATGATCAAAACTTTACAATCAAATTTCAAGCCTAATGTCACATCGATGAAAGAAATCAGAGACTTCTTAACCTTAAAATTTGAAGAGATTAAAAGTGATTTCATAGCTTATGAAATGAATCTCATAAGTGAAGGAGCTATTCAAGAAAGGTTCATTTCCTTAAAAACTACTTTAAAGGAGAAGTAACTCAATAAGCATGAAGAGGGTAATGAAGATGAGATTACCCTTCTCACCAAAAAGCTACAATGATTAATTGCTAGGAAGAACAAAGGAGCATATCTACAAAAATTTAATTAGCCTAAAGGTAAAGAAAGAAGTAAGAACTTTTTAAACTCTAATTTAGATTTTTCTTCTATAGAATGTTCGATCTATGGAGGTAGAGGTCATGTGGCCTCCAAATGTCATAGTAGCCTCAAAATGCGATAATACAACAAATGCCTTGAACAAGAAAAGAATACCGAATTTTATACAAGTTGGGATGATGGGAAACATAGTGAAGAAAAAGTGGAGGATGATGCAAAAACTTCTTAGCTCATCTACATGGCTCTCATTGATGGTGGTTCATCAGAAAATGAACTAAATGACAATGAGGGGTTTGATTTATTATGTAAAGAACTTTTAAACTTTCAAAATCTTTGCACTAAGTTAAACAAAAAATTCAAATATAAAGATCAAGAAATATCCTCATTAAACTTAACTATTTATGATCTTAAAAAATAATTCTCAGACCTTAAGGATGAGAATGAAACACTAACCAAATCATGTAAGCAAATGAAAGAAGAAATTACTAATGTTAAGCTAGTGAATGAAAGACTGAAAAAAGGAATAGAATCTCTTTGAATGGTTATGGGACAAGGAAGAATTTCACAAGACACAATTGGACTTAGATGCTACCACCAAGAAGATGAACCTTCATCTCCTCTAAAGGAACCATCAAGAAATAAGGACTCTACATCAAGGGAAGCTTTTTTCCAACATAAATCTCCTTAAAGGTTTGGTCCTTCTAGTTAATTTTTCAATAGGAGAACTAGATGTTATTATTGTAACAAGATTGGGCATAAAAAATGGAAGTGCAATATAAATTTTTATCATATGAGTACGTGGACATATCACAAGACTCCTTGGTTATATCAAAGTACACCAAGAAAAGGGTTTATGTAAGATCATAAAGAATATTGGAAGTTAGCCCAAAGAACCAAGCTTGTTAAAAAGGAATAGAGAATTAAACAAGACCAAGGGCATTAGGATACTTTCCCTAAAAAATTTGTGAGAGGAATTCATGCTTTATACATTGGAGAAGTTCAATTCAAAGGAGATTCCTTAAAAGAGGAAACACATTCTTTAGCTCTTTAGACACCATCATCTTCCAATAGCATTGTACTGTCCGAAATCGTCGGTGTAAGGCTGGAGAAAAATGAATGTCGAAAGACCTCTGGAGAGATACATACGAACCTGCCTTTGCACGAGGGCAAGCTAGAAAAACAAAGGTAGAGTGCCTTGGATGTTCTACACGTAGATCAACCAAGGACGTCCCCGAGTGTACGCTATTTCCTACGCTGGGGTTATTGTCACAAACGTAAAAGAGAGAAAGTAATGTGATGCAAAGTAACATAACAAAATGTAACGAAACGTATTGAAATGTAATGAAATGTAATGGAACATAAATGCAAATAGAATGTATGCAGGAACATGCAATGAAATGGAACAATGCAAACAATGATTCAGAATAGGACAATGGATGGCAAATAATGAACAATGTTTTATTAATCAACAAGACGTGCACCGGTCAAAACGTAGTTGCGTTGCAAGTAGAACATTAAGCATCGATGTGAAGTGTTTATAGGCATTGGGAATCATGTGCGTCTGGGCTCAGGATTGCTTTTTTTTTTCTTCAAATTTTACCAACCCTGTTTATGTCAATGAACAGGGTATTTGTACCTTTTTCTAGGCTCAGGTGTTGGATTGAATGAGATCGATGGCTGCGAGATGAGAGAAAAACGGATCACGCAACAAGTGTACATGGGCAAACACGTTCTAGACTAGGTGCATTGTATCTTACAATGAAAGCTAGCGTATGCTCATGGAAGAAGTGTAAGAGATTGACAAGCTCACAAATGGTGAAGCTTACAATGAAAATTTACAATGAATTTACAATTCATATTTGACTTCAGCTCACTTGGAACTTCATGGTCTCTTGGATCGACTACTATAGGACATTGATTTGAGAGGTTCTATGGCTATTTGAAATGTTTTTTGTTTCATCAAGGCTATCATCATGAGTTGATCTTGCTCTTGTGTGTCTTCAGCGTGTGTTTGAAATGCTCTAGCCCACTTTTGGTAACTCATGCTAGGCTGACATTGTCAGCATGACCTGGACATGATCCCAGCATGACCTAGGTGTGACCTGGGCATGAGCTGGGTGTGAGCTAGTTGGAATGATTAATTTCATATCAAATCTTGATTTTCGAGGCCTATCCTTTAAGTGTAACTATTTCCTGCACTTGGAGGCCACTTGGATACTGATTTTGAGCCTGTTTGTGCTTGATTTGAGAAATTTTGGTAACTCATGCTAGGCTCACGCTATCAGCATGACCTAGGCATGACCTAGGCGTGACCTAGACGTGACCCAGGCATGAGCTGGGTGTGACCAAGGTGTAACCATGCCAAAATGCCATTTTTCACACCTGAACTTTGATTTTCTTGGAGCCTGTTAACAAGTAGAAATGTTGCCTATCCTTAGGAGCTGAGTTGATGCTGAAATTATGCTTGGGATTGCTTGTTTGGACCAGTTTCTATTTGGTCATGCTAGGCTCATGCTCCAACGTGACCCCAGCATGACCTGGGCATGACCAAGACGTAACTAGTGAAAACAGTGTATTTTTTAGCCTAAAATCAAGATTCTAAGGGCTGGGAACCTAGGGTAACAATTAGTGGACCTTTAGGGTGACTTGTAGCTTCAAAACTAGGCTATTTTAACACTGTTTTGAGGCTATTTTATTTCACTCATGTTGGGAGCAAGCTAGCCTTATAGCATGAGCAAGCTAGTTTGAGTTCCATGTCATAGTCAAGAGTTTTCTTCTCAAGACTTAAGAGGCTCTGAATTGTTCTCGTTTCAAAGTGTTGAGCTGAAATTTTGTGGTGTTTCATTGGCCACTCTTTGTTGACATCTGGAGGAATCTACCCAAGAGGCATCGATAAAGAAGTGCAAAACATCATGAACGACCAAGTACCAAGCATTGTCTATTGGCCCCTTGCCAGATGTCATCGTACCATGCTCAAAAGTACATTGGGTTGAGGGAGATTTATTTTAGGAAAAGAAGGGAATTCTCTGTGACAGGGAAAATCGAAAGATGATTGAGGGTTATAAGTGTTGCTAGAATTGTGGGAGAGGAGTGCTCTTGCATGAGCAAGTCGTGTCGTTCGTCTTTGTCAATAGTCGAGTTTTCAGTAGACTTAGAGCTGAGACATTGGGGGTGCATTCTTTGGAGAAATGGAACCCTTGTGTTATGTTTAAGGGGGCCCATTGTAAATAGCCAAAGCCACGCGATGATGTGCCACATGATCATTTGTGGCATGAGTGTTTTCCCAAGACAATTGTCTTCTTACCTGGGGCTTGTATGAGAAGAACCAATGATCTTTGGTCTATGATGTCCACGGGGTCATGGAGACCTTTTCTGTGTATTTTTTTCTTTGACCTTTTTTTATTATCTTTTTCTTTTATTTTTTTTTTGTTTTTTTTCTTTGAAGGAGCTTGCTTTTTTTTGTGTCGTATTCATGCTTATGCACTTTTCTTTTGTATCATGTGCTATGCATTGTAATTTGTGTTGTAACTGCTTAGGGAATTGTAGTGGACAACAGTGCATCAAGAGTTTTGGGATAAATATTATATCAAGGGACTATAATTAAGTAAGGTAAAAAGATCATGATGAGGAATGGGGAATGTGTCAGGAGTTGGAAATGTACTTATGAACAGATTGATTAACCCAATTGTGAACGTCAGGAAGAATGTGATACCTTGTCGTCATGATGAAATGCATCTATGCATGAATGCCTCAAGTGTGTCATCCTGCAAACACCACTCTAAGGGAGCAAGAAAAAAATAAATGATTCAATTAGCTAAAGCACTTTAAACTTGAACTTAGCCGATGGAATGGAGCCATCATGTGGAGTTTCAAGGAAAACAAAATCTTTGAATAGCATTCAATTTCATCTCGATCTATGTGACAAATCAGGTGGCAGGTCCTTGGTGAACACGTACAGTCAATTGTAGCAGCATGCCTTTTTGAATGATGCCAGGTTATTGGTGATGTCGCTAGTTTATAGTCTTATCAGATTGTTGTGGATTAGTTTCACATCATAATCCTTTGGACGTCACCAATTTATCATCGTAGCAGACAGTGCAATGCTAGTTTATAGTTTTGGTGGACTATGGAGAGGCTAGATAGTTTATAGTCTTAGTGGACTCTAGTGAATGACTGTGGTAGTTTAGTGTCATGTCAGATAGAGCTCTATGGTGTTGGTTTACTGTCATGACGCCAGGACATTCTGTGGTGCTAGTTTTAAGTCATAGCTCTAGGACTATTCTGTGGTATCAGTTTTAGGTTGTGATGCCAGGACCATTATGTACCTTAAGATCATTAGACGTAGAATGGTTTCAGGTACATGTGATTTGTAGGATTGGCCAATTCGTTTCCATCCATGTTGACAAGCTTTAATGCTCCATTATCATAGGCTTCAGTTACTAAGTAAGGTCCTTCCTAGTTGGCTAAGAATTTCTTTGAGTGTTCATAGACTGCCTTGAGAACTAGGTCACCTTCCTTGATTGGCTGCTTATGTGGATTATGTTGATGACATTGTCGTTGTTGTCTCTGGTACCATTCGATTTGATCAAGCACTCGTACCCTTTCTTCCTCCACCGAGTCAAGGTCAGCGATGCACAGTTCATTGTTCTGGCTTTCATCAAGGAGACTAGAGAGCATTATCCGTAGCTAGGGAACTTGTAACTCCAAAGGTAACACAGCTTCAGATCCGTATACCAGGCTATATGGTGTTCTACCTGTGGACATTCGATGCGTTGTTCAGTATGCCCATAATGCATAGATTAATTGCTCGTGCCATCGTCTCTTGCTCTGATTAAGCATTTTCTTGAGAACCATGATGATCTTTTTATTCATAGATTCCTCTTGACCATTTCTCTGTGGGTAATTTGGTGATGAAAATGAGTGTTTAATACCTAGGCTTTCACAGAAGCTTTTAGTATCCATACTACTAAACTGTGGCCCATTATCAGTGACTATGGTCATTGGGATACCAAAGCAGGTTACGATGTTTCTAATATGAAGTTGCAAACATGTTTGGACATGGTTTTCATAAGGGGAATAGCTTCTACCCATTTTGTGAAGTATTTGGTCACAGTGATGATGAAACTATGTCTTGCTAAAGATGGTGTTGTTATCGGCCCAATGATATCTAATCCCCATTTTTGGAATGGCCATGTGATTTGCACAGTATGCAACTCATTAGGTGGTACGTGTATTAGGTTACCGTGCCTTTGGAAAATGTTGCATTTCCTGACCCTAGAGAAATAATCATACTCCATGTGTGGCTAATAATAGCCCAAACATCTAATTTTTATTGCCATTACTTTGGGTGCTATATGCCCTCTACATAGTCCTTTATGAACCTGTTCCATGATCGTTTGGCCGTCGATGCTATTGATGAACATCAATAGGATGCCTTCATAGGACTTGTGACACAAGGTGTCTCCTATTAATTCATATTACCTAGAGCATTTTCACACTATGTCTTTTTTAGCACTTGTCAAATGTTGTGGCAGTTCACCTCGTAGAAGGTACTCTTTCATGTCATCGTACCACTCTATTGTTTCTGTACTGTTGACGAATGCTATGGGTATTTCATCGAGAGTGTTCGTCATAGGTTTGGCAAAATTTGTTATAGAACTAGGCAATGCATGAAACATCTCAGGTGTCATGTTCAAGGCTAATGTGGCAAGTGCGTCGGCAATGGTATTTTCGTTCCTAGGAATATGTTGCACGTCTACATTGATTAGTTATTTTAGTAAGTGTTTAGTTAGGTCACAGTATGGTTGCAAGTGCAGAGCTTTGCATGTGTAGATCTCTATGACTTGATTAATTACCAACTATGAGTCACCTCGAACTACAAGATGTATGATTCCCGAAGTTAGTGTCGCTATAAGACCTCTAAGAAGACCTTCGTACTCCACCACATTGTTGGTGCAAGGGATATTTAGTTGATAGGCAAATGGGTGAATTTCTTTCTAGGGATATGTTATGATGGCTGCAGTACTTCCCCCTTGGGAGGTGGATGCTCCATCAAAGTACATGATTACATCGTAATTATCGGGCACTACATCTATGCTGTTAATATCTTTGTCAGGGAATTCAAGGTTTATTGTTACTTGATCTTGTGTCGGTGATGCAGTCAACTGATTGGCTTTTGTTTGACCCTTAGTGAAGGATTGAGCAACATAACGTAAGCCAAACTTTGCAATCATCGCCTTCCATCTAGCTAACATAATTGATTCATAGATATTGTTGGTGATAGCTCAAAGCATGTTATCTTTGCAAATGATATTGACTTGGTTGCGGAAGAGGTAATGTTGTCACTTTTTCAAGGAAAAGACAAGGGTGAAGCATGATCTCTTCATGTCGTTGTATTGTTGTTCATGGGCAACCAAGGCATGTCTTAAATAGTAAATGGGGATCTCGGCTCCATCTTCTCATTTTTGGCAAAGCATGAATGCAATAGATGTGTCAGATGTTGCAAGGTAGATGTAAAAAGGTTTATCGCTTTGCGGGGGATGAACTATTGGCAGTTGAGCCAACTCCATTTTTATGTTTTCAAAGGCTTCTTGGCACTGTTGAGTCCATTGAAAATGGATGTTCTTTTGCAGTAAATATTGCATGGGTTTCAGCTTATGAGTTAGCTTCGTGATAAAGCGTCTAATGAATTGCAGTCTACCTTGTAGACCACATAATTTGGTAAGGTTCCTAGGTGGTTGCATACTAGTTATTACCTTAACCTTATCAGGGTCTACTCATATACCTGTTTTGAAGACTACAAAGCCAAGCATTTTTCCCCTCTTAACCCCAAAGATGAATTTCTTTGTTTTTAGCCTAAGGTCGTATTTGAGACAATGTTTAAGTACCAAATCTAAGTGCTTTACATGTTTTTCGGTTGTTTTGGACTTGACCACGATGTTGTTTATATAATCATTGAGTGAATCAAGCATGTAATCATTAAATATATATGTCATTTCCTATTGATATGTGGCACCTAAATTTTTCAGACCAAATGGCATCATAGTATAACAGAATGTGCCCCAAGGTGTCATGAAGGTCGTCCTGAGTTGGTGTTCTGGGTTGATCCTGATTATCCCAAGAATCTGTCCATAAAGGATAATAATGCGTGCCCAGTAGTTGAGTCAACGAGTTGGTCGATACTAGGTATGGAGAAGTCATCCTTTATAGTGGCTACGTTGAGGTCACGGAAGTCAATACATATGCGAATGCTACCGTTTTTCTTAGGGACTACAACAATGTTGGATACCCGATTGACATAATCAACAGCTCAGATAAAGCCAACCTGATAGAGCTTTGTGATTTTGTTACAAACTGCCAACGCTACCTCAGTCCTAACCTTATGTGCCTTTTGCTTTAATGGTCTAAGTTTTTCATCGAGGATGATGTTATGTTGGATGATGCGAGGGTCTAGTCCTGGCATATCTGTGTACGACCAAGCGAATGTTTTGATATTATTCTTTAGCACTTGTGTAATGTCATTGGCAATTTGTGGATTTAGTAGAGTACTTATTTTTAATGTTTTAACCTCGCCACTAGACATGGCTATAGGGACTTCGACAAGGGGATCCTCAATGATGTTGTTGGCTTCTAAGTCCAAATTTTTAGTCATATCCTCAAGGTAGTCTAATGTTCCTTGAGTGGATGCCACGAAATTATCATAAATTGATGATGAATCTAGATCAATGGATTCTAGATTGACTTCTCGTTGAATGGCCCCATGTGGTCCATCGATAGACAATGGTGAAAAGAGATGCTTGCTATCCATGCGTTTTCCCCTGCCAATTAAATTTGGAGCCACATGAGCAAGGGTGAGTTGCTATTTCTTGTAAAGTTAATTTCTACATCTCAATGCAACAAAGGCACGTGGCGAATAGTTTATCATCCTATACCAACGCTTGGCAATTTTAGGCCTTGCTCAGGCTAGGTGTGGCAGTTTAAGGCCATACCGGGTCATCTGCCATTCATGTTCCAAGTATATACAAGTATTATGATTTTTTTGTGACTATTGGATTTTTTTTGGATTTTCCCTTTTTTTTGTCTAAATGCATGGGTTATTTTGCAAAACTTAATAAACATGCACGAAAGGAACAAAAAGAAGTAATTACTTTTGGAGAACAAGAATAAACTAAAAATAAATAAATGGAAATAGGACAGGGTGCCACATAGTTACCAAGTGGGGTAAAATGGCCACAAATGTAGCGTAAGCGTAAGTAAATGAACATAGCATGAGTTTAAAGGACCAGTGCAAAGCATGGGCTAGTGTGAGCAACCAGAAACCCCACATAGCGTGAGTAACTAGAAACCCCACACAGCATGAGTAACCAGAAATGTGGGCGGCTAAGAAGACACAGCGTGAGAAGGATGAAGGGCAAGGGAAAGTAGGAATAGGGAAAGGGGAAGAAGTAGGCAAGCTTGGCGTTTATGGAGGAGAGCGAGGAACTGCTCCAATGCCTTCCACAGCCTAGGATTTCTTCATGTGTTGGAACCCTACGGAGGTTTATTCCTTCCCTCCTTTTCTGTTCTTTTTTGTTTTGTGTGGCGTAACATCAACGAGTGGCAACGTGAGTTGTAGGAGCCATAGATTTTTGGTGTTTGTGGGAGATCTTCTGTTGTGTTGAGAGTGATTACATTTTCTCCCTATGTTCCAAGGTGTTTGTGTTCTATTTTAATTCATGATTGTAGCGTGAGTGGCCCTAAAATTGTAGCATGAGTGGCCCTAAAAATGCAATGTGAGTGATCCTAAAATTACAACGTGAGTGGCCCTAAAATTATCACATTTTAGTGCAGTTTTGCTGTAGCTTTGATACATTCTTGGTTACATTTTGATGCATTTTTGTTTCATTTTTTTTATTCTGGATTTGGGGCTACTGTTTTGATTCCTACCTCTAATTTTTGGGCTAGCGTGAGAAACATGGGGCATGCCCATAGGTAGCGTGAGTTGTAGGGACTGCCACATTTTGGGTATTGTTAGCTACGTTTTGGGTTGGGAGAACTAGGGTTTTGAATTACTATTTATTATAGCATAAATCGCAGGGCCACCTCTCTAGCGTTAGTTGCACAAGCTGTTCATTTTATTTTATGCGTAGGTCACAGGGCTATGTCTTCAGTATGAGTTACTAGCCTCCAAAATAAGGTGTGAGCGCATGCGTTGCTGATTTGGGAGTGTGATTATTTCCTCTTTTCATCGTGGGTAACTGTATCTAATTTTTTGGGGTAATTGAAATGATTGTGGATAAGGGAAACATGAGGGACTGTCCTTGTTACAGTGTGAGGGTTTGTTTTGGGGCAGTGAACTGCTATTGGAAATGTTAGTGGCTACCTTGCAGCGTAGCTTTTTATCTTCAGTAACGGTTATTGCATTGCCAATTTCTTATGCGGTGTGAGTAACCCTTCTGTGGTGTGAGTAACCCTACTAAGGTGTGGGTAACCCTCCTGTGGCATGAGTAACCCTCCTGTAGCATGAGTAACCCTTATCGTAGATTACCACCGTCTCTAGTTGCAACCCAATTGATTTATCATGTGTGAGTTCCTTTTGTGCACAATGTGAGCTACAAGATTTAAAGTATTGTGAACTATGTGATACTTTCCACTTGTAGATGTGATGATTTTTGGTAACTTGAACCATTATGGCAATCTTGTTTTTTGCAAACGTTGTCCTTTTAAGATTGGTGTTGCCTAGTGGATTCCAATGTTCCCCATTGAGCATTAGATGCACCAAATAAGCATTGGAGTTCTAGTCCCAAGGGGTGAACTTATGTGCATGTTGGATGTTAGTTACTTGTTGGGTTTTATTTTCTTATTTATTTATTCCTTTTTTAGTTTATGTATTTTTCATGTTTTAAGTTACTTACATGAGGTTTTGGCTCTATGTAGGGGGCCTAAGCCTTTTCTCCTTGTGGTTGAACTTGTTGGTATGCTATCTTGGTTCTACCCTCTGGAACATAAAATGTCCGGTTATGACATGCGGATCGAGGCTCACGTAATATGGTTTCATCTGAATGCTGGTGCCTTTTTATCATTTATTTTGCAGAATTTCAGCATTGTCATATGGTCTCATTTGAGCGAGCAGCTGACTCGTGATATTGTTGAGACCATGTTGGCTGGCTCAACACGAGGTGTGTTAGCTTTCATTGTTGACATAGATGAGGGGCTATATGCAGTCGAGGGAGGCATTCTCGAAGGTCCTAGATCTACATGCTCTTTAACTCATGTGTGGGGATTTCTGTCTTGTAGCCATTACAACAGTAGTAGCACATTGTTTCTAGCTTACCGTGTACATACACTGTTCCAAAATCCACTTGGAACAGTATACCGAGTAGACAAGTATGCTCTTTTATACGTGTATTAACTTTGGTTCTCTTAGTTTTATAATCATTTTTTACGTATGAATACCCTTTTTTTTCGCAAGCCCCATTTCGCTGAACATGGATTACATGAGGATGATAGCGGACTTGTCATAGCCCGCAAAGCCTTGGAGACGTTCATGATGGGCCCCACACTTCTTGTTGTGGTGCTAGGCCAGATCAAGGATGCTATTGTCAGTTATCCTAGGTAGTTCTCTAGGTCCTTTGAACATTGTCAAGTTCGTGGCTGGCTACATGAGGATTGTTCTCCTTATGGGCCCATTTTTCCTCAAACGATTGATCCTGCAGCAAGTGTACCTACTTCATTTGTTAGTGGTAAATGATCATGTTCCAAGCTTGATTTTCATTTTTGTTAAATCATTTCTTATTATATTCTTAATTTTTTCTCAATGTCTCCTGTGTCTTTTCTACAGAGGTCGTTCCCCTTGATGAGGTTACCATCTTATCCAAGCGCACTGAGGCTACCCTCTGTATGAAGTTTGTAGAGACAGAAGAGTTACAATGGTGGTTGCACAAGAAGGCACTCGAACAAATCGTCAACTGCCTTACCCACGTAGGCCTACTGGACTTGTTTACCGCCTTGACTCCTAATGTTCTTGTGACTGAGATGATTTCCATCGTTGACTCTTTTAACGATGACGTCTCCTTTTTTACTACACAAGTTCAGGGAGTGAAGGTGTCTTTCCACCTCACTGTTGAATTCTTTTCTGATCTTTTCGGTGTGCCAGCTAATGGTGTTAAGGTGGTAGTAGATAGGGGAACTAGAGAGGGGCGTGTGATCAAGGAACTTGAAGATTGACTAGGCATACCGCAAGGTCCTAAGGGCTTCGCCATGCAGGATAATACTCGCTTGGCAAAGGTAAACTTTATGTACCCACTCATTAGAGCTCGAGCATTTTCTAAGTCTCTTTCTCAAGAGAGAAGTCTTGGGGTGGAGTCTGCACGTGTTATGCATTCAGTCTTAGAGACTAGTATGCGTTATGATTGGGCATAGTTCCTTGTATTGGGTCTCTATGGAGAGATCATTAGGCTACGCTCTAATGTTGATGCTAGGTCCCACTTCACCTTTGCCTTTTTTGCAAGCTATCTCTATAGGTTTGCTGAGTTCTTAGTGGTTTATGGAGATACCCATTATGTGTTAAGGGACCACTCATAGTTGTCTCACCCCTAGATATGTCACCTATTTGACACCACCAGATGCCAAGATCCACCTGAAGGTGTCGAGGAGTCAGTCTCTATCACAATAGGGGGCATAGCTAGTCATTCCCACCATTCGCGTGATAGCCTAAGATTGGATCCTCCCCCACTACACACAAGTGTTAGGAGAGCTGAGTGCTTGATCCAGGACACCATCGGGAAGGCCAAGGCTAAGGTAAGAAGAGGTGAGCATCCAAGAGATCCTGCCATGGAGGTGAGGCCACGGAGGGCTAAGAAGATTCAATTCACCTTGCCAAGAGTGGGTAAGTAGTTTATTATTTTCACTTTCACCTCTTGAATTTACTTATTTTCTTAAACATGTATGCCTATTACATCATTCTAACTTTAGATTTATTGATGCTAATGGAGGATACCGCCAAGAGGGAAAGGGAAGGATTAGCTCTAATGGGTGAACCTGAAGTAGTCACCACTGGGTGTGATGAAGAGGAGGATATGAGAGAAGAGATAGTTGAAGATATTCCCATCTTATAGGAAGAGGATTAGATGGGTACTATGGAAGCAACACTTGCTAAGGCTTTATATGCCCTTAAGCACTCAAGCGAGGATAAAGGTGTTTTGACAATTTCTTTGATGGGTCTCTACACCTTGGTGATCCGCCTGAGTTGACCAGCAAAGGGCCACTTGGTAAGTCTTGTTAGTTTGATTTGCATTTCTTATCTTTCTATTTTTATCCATTTTTTTGATTATCATGGCTTTTCTTGACATCAGACATGGATGCTAAGGTACCTGAAGCACCTACATCTCAGGTGGGTGAATCAGAGTTTGAGGCCCCAATTGAGATGCCTTCTCATGTAGATTTAAGATCCACTGATACATTGAGTCCATGGCCTGAGATGCCTAATAAAATAGACGTTTTTACTGGGATCATCAACGATGTTCTTGCTCATCTAAGATAGGCTCATCCTGAATTAGGTGTGTTCTTTATATGAAGCGCCTGAGTTCATTGTGTTTTTGCATCTATTGGAGGTCTCTGGTTGGCTTATATATATGAAATGTTTGTACTTGTAGGTGCAAAGCTTCAATGGAGTACTTATGAGGCTATGCACATTTATGGTCTCCTAGAATTGCCCAAAGATATTGAGTAGATCCCAAGAGGGATTTATGATGCAGTTTTAGGTTGTGTTGTCTCAAATGCCAACTCTCTCTGGACCTGTAGGCACTCAATTGAATAGTTATGGCTTGAAATTCAATCATTGAAGGAAAATTTGGGGAAGATAATAGAGGAGAGGAATGACTTGAAAGTGCATTATGATTTTTCTTCTGCTAGATTGGCATGTGATAGTACCAGGCGTACATCCAAGATCACCTATGCACGTTATTGGGCAAGCTTGAATAGCAAGGTGCGGTCGATTCGGGATTTGGCCGAACAGAGGGCCCAAATGGATTTGTTGAATAGGAAGTGTCATCACTGGAAGTCCTTCGTGTTCAAAGTGCATAAATGGGGCCAAGATCAGAAAGATCATAAGCATCAATATAAAAAATGGTTCAAAGAGGAATCAGTGGAACGTCATCGATTGGAGATGTTCGTGGAGGGGTTAGGTTTGCGCTCTTCCTATGAGAAGTTTGTTGAATATACAAAAGTGGAGGGATCTCCTGAGAGATCCATCACCACTACCTCTGGGGAAGCTTCAACCAGTATGTTTTCTCTTGAGTGCCCCTCCTGGTCTTGCATGGACAAGGGTAAAACCTTCGCTAACATCGACCTCAGACTTGAGAAGGACTGGGCATGCATGTCCGAAGAAGAGATTCTATGGCACCTAGAGGCTAATCTCAGGCCTTCCCCACCTATGAGTATTTTATTGCTTGCATTATTTGATTACTTTCAGTCATCATTTCTCTTTAGTGTTTTTTCTCTCTTTTACCTTTTTTTTTGTGCTTACTCATTTTGTTGTTTTGTTTTCTCTTCATGATAAAGATGTGGTGGTGATGAGGCTGGCCCTAGTGGGACGAGAGCTGATGACATAGAGGATTTTGGAGACCAACCCCCTCCTAACACTAGTGCATGATTTAGCTTCTTCGTCTTGTCAACCTTGTCATTTCTTTACTAGTTTGTTATTTTTTTTGTTGGTTTTGGAATACGTGAAGATAAATGTAACATGATCCTGGTGTAATATGTTGTTATTCTATTACTGTACTAACACTCCATCTTACATATATTTATATATTTATGTTTTACTTTTTTCAAGTTTCTTTGTGAGCATAAATGTAAATTGTAACTTCGTTTAGCAAAATATGAGATGAGCATTATAACCTGCAAAATGTAAACGATAATGACGTAGCAAAATTTTAGTAGAATTGGTGGTATACTGTGCCCTAGTTTAAAGCCATTTCGGGCTAGACATGTCAGTTTAAAGTCATGATAGACTATTGTATCTTTGTCGAAGAGAAAGTGGAGATTGTAGTTGTTTTTGGTGAATTTGTATTTCTTTGTTTTCTTTTAAAAAAGGAACCAACCGTTTCTGGCCATGGCTAGGTTAACATCATTGCGGACGCTTGATATTTTAACGTCATTTTGGACAAGTAGTAGTTTAACATCATTTCAGATGAGTAGTAATTTAACGTCATTTCGGACGAGTAGTCGTTTTAACAGTTGAGTAGCTTCTTTAATTTTCAAAGATTGATATGATGTGTTGGGCATGTCGATGTAATCGTATATTCTACGTCTCCTTCACTAATTATGTTAAAAGGTAATTATTACCATGATACATTTGGGGGAATAACTCCTATGTCAACATGCTCTGATGTTTCCATGTTTTGTAGTGTTTCCATATCTTCTGGGGGTCATAGTTTGGAGATTGGTTATCACTTTGGTTTTCAATGGGTGTTGCATCTTGTTTAAGCTCAAGATTAGCATTATCTTGTTTAGGCTCATTGAATTTTACTTTTGATCCTTGATTTATGCCTACGTGTGCAGAGGTATTGGGTGTAGCCGCATCACCATGTATAATGATTTCACCACCTTCATAGGGTAAGTGAATCTCTTGGTGGATGGGTGAGAAAACCACTTTTAATTGGGCTAACCATGGTCATCCCAATATCAGGTTAAATACAGGCATCTCATCTCTGACTACAAATTTAGTTGACGTGGAAAACCAGCCCCCTGCAATGAAATCCAAAGTCAGTGTTCCTTTGACAACTACGCGTGATCCACTAAACGATTTCAAGAATGTTGTGGAAGTTGGTTTGATTTGTTTAGTTAGCCCTAACTATTCGATGATGGGGTATGGTGCTATGTTAGTGGCTGCCCTATCATCTACGTGCACCCTATGTATTTTAAATTGATTTACTTCTATAGTTATGAACATGGGTGCATTGGTGACTCCTCCTATTTTTTCATTTATTTTTATGTTATCCGTGTTGAAGCCTAGTGATGTGGCTCTTGATCCTTGATATGGAGATAGTACTACATGAATGGAAGGTTCATTTGTAGGAAAGTATTCACTGACTGGGATCGATGTTAACATGTGTACTAAGGCTTCATGATGAACTTGAGAAGTCATCATTAGGTCATACAAGCTTAAAGATATATATTTTTGTTTAAGCGCCTGTGTGACCTGAGTTAGGGCCCTGGCCAAGTCTTTACTATTCGATATGCTCATTGAGACTTGGTCCATTGGACCCAACAGCTGTATCTCTTATGGAATGGTTTTCACATGGTCTAATGTGATGGTTAGGTTTGATGTATCTAGTAGTCCTGATGTTTTTCTTTCGTAACTCATTCTTGGCTTGTCAGTTGTCAGAGCCATAGGTACAGCATTTAAGGGAGTGGGTTTTGCTGGCTCCAATTCGAGACTTCGATGTTCTTTTTCCAACCATTCCCTAGTAAGTCTATCGGTGAGGTCTTCTCGCAAAGGTCATGGTGGAACCGTTGGAGCTTGAACATTGGGTTGTTTTGGGACTTGGATAACGTATGGAGCAGGTCAGGGTTGTAGTTGAATAGTTGGAGATGGTTGTGTGTTAGGGTGTTGAGGCACCCTGATGACAAATGGGGTCAGTTTGGTTTTCGGTTGAGGAGTAGGATTTTGAAGATCAGGGTGTTTGGGTACCTTAACTATGAAGGGAGTTGGTCGGTTTTGTGGTTGTACCTCTGTGGTTGCAATCGAGGGTGGCACCCGAACCACAAAGGGAGTGGGCTGGGTAGGCGGTTGCACATTTGCGGTTGCATTGGCAAGGGGTACACGAATGACGAATGGTTTTGTAGGTGTAGGTGGATTTTATGTGGGATACGAAGATTATGGGGATGATGTTGACACTGTATGAGGAACATGAATGACAAAAGGTTTGTTGGACATTCCTTGCTCATTTCCGATATGGATCGTGTTAATAACGTAAGGAGCTTCCTTAGTATTGAGGGGATCTTTGTATATGAACATAGATTGATTCTGCGGTTTAATAGGGTTGGCATCATTAAATGTTATTTCACCCCTATCGATCATACATTGTATGTCTTCTTTGAGGGTGAAACAATAATCAGTACCATGTCCATTCCATTGATGGTACTCGTAAAATTGGTCTAGTCTGAAGCCTTTTGGAATAGGAGGCTCATTTGGTGTTGCTAAGCTTAGGTTTTTGACTAATTCATAGAATCGGTCATGTCTCTAGGCTACCACTAAGGACAGCTGCTTGTGCTTAATGGCCCCAGCCTTCAAAAGATAATCTAACAACTGGGAAGGCTTCATGGGGAGTAGTGTGTATTGAGTAGGGTCTTTCCCCTCAAACATACATGCATGACCCGTGTTACTTGCTTGCTTGGCAGATGATTCAGTTGTATGTGATGGACTGGTTCTCTCATAGTTAATGGGGGCAGTAGGTGGTCTGCCTTGCTGTCTCGTGTTGGTAGGTTGGGTCTCCGCTACTGCTACTACTGTTGCTTTAGCATTTTCTTTATCTTTTTTAGTGTGTTGATTTCTAAAGGCTAAGTAAGTAGGGTCATGGCTATTTTTGGCTGCCTCTTGTATGTTTTTAATCTATACAAAAGCTTGGCTTAGAGTGTGTGCATTTATAGAGTAAAGTTTTGATTTGACAAAATCATTCATAGCCCCGTTAAGAATTGTAAGAAGGTATGTTTTTGGGATTGGCTCATGAAGTTCGTTGAGTGCGACACTCCATCTTTGGATAAATTTTTGTATAGGTTCAAGCCATGCTTGTTTTACCTGTATCAGACTGTCCAAGGTTGCTTCAGATTTCAAGTTGTATTTAAACTTGGTAATGAACTAGTGTAAGAGATCCTCCAAAGAGGATATGAAGTTACAAGGCAAGGCTCGGTACCAGTCTAATGCTCTGCCAGTGAGGGACATGGTGAACACATGCAAGATTGCATGGGGCCAAGCCTGAAGAAATAGTCATTCTAGTCTAAATGTAACTAGATGGGCATTGGGGTCTCCTTCCCTATTGTATTTGGTTAGTTGGGGTAAAGAAACTCCTTTGGGCAAGGTTAATGGTGGTACTGAAGAGCTAATAGGATCATCTTGGTAGAAATCTAACACTTTAAGCTCTTCATTGTTAGCAGTTTTGAGGCATTTTACCTCATCAGTGAGCTCTTACATCATCCTTTTGCTTCAGCCCATTCTTGGGCATTTGGTGGAGTAGTAGGTTGGCTAGCTTGAGTTCCATACAAATTATACTATTTTACGATTTGTAGGAATGATGATTTTTGAGTGATCGGAGGTTGCACTTTTGGGATATTTACAGTGGGTGTTACTAAGGATGGCATACCGTAAGGTGTAGGTTGTTGTTGTTGAGTGACAAGAATGGTCCATTGGCCAATTGTGGGTTGCGAATTGAGGCTTTTTACCTGGTGTTGTACTGGAGGAGATAAGGGTATGGTATGAACCTGCACTCATGGGATGTAGTGTGTAGATGTGGAAGCAGGTATCACAGATGGCATCCCAATTACTTGGGATGGGAAAGTTGCCCCTACATTAATTTGAGAGGGGGGTTGTTGTGGTTTTACTTGTAAGAGAGGGGATAACATGGTAATCGAAGGGATAGTAGGGATGGGCATAGTAAATTCAGATTTGGTCATAGGGGGAGTGGGAATAAGAGTGGGTGCTTCCTGTTGGGGCACATGTGCTTGAGTGCTTTTAACTGTATGAGGAGACATGGTCTCTCTCATGAACAGGTGAAATAATGAATTCGCGTAAGTATGCAGACTGAGAGTATGATACGAATCTCCATGTTTAGACTAAGCCGCGAAATTATCTTTTTCATCTTCTTTTTGAGGTTCTTCAGTGGGTTTCCGCAAGGTTTGATTCCTTGTCATGAGGAGCTGGGATATAAGTTCATGATGAGATTCAGAGAGGGGAATCACATCATATGCTAAGGAGATAAAGTTATGGCCCTCCTTATAGATGAACTCATAATGTATTTTCACTTCCATTTCTGCATAATTAGTGGGTAGGTTAACTTGGATCTTTACACAGATGAAGTTGTATTATTCTAGGGTGAGAATTGTATAGGCGGGGTCTTTGCCTTGTAACCTTAGTGACCGACGGGTTGGCTCTTGAAGCTTCATCTCTTCAATGGCAACTATGGATTCGGTTGCGGTCATAGGATTTGACATTTCAGCATTGAGGTCAGAAATGGGCAATGTTTCTTTGATCTGGGATGCTTCCATGTGTATAACTGGTTTGACTAGCTAAATTTATGAAAACAATGTATGTAAGCCTAGCTTTAGGGAACTAAGTTCAATGTAAGTAAGCTCAACGTGCATAACTGGTTTCAGCGTGAGCAAGCTCAGCGTGTGTAACTGGTTTTAGTGTGAGCAAGCTCAGCATGCGTAACTGGTTTCAGCATGAGCAAGCTTAGCGTGCGTAACTGGTTTCAGCATGAGCAAGCTCAGCATGCGTAACTGGGTTCAGCATGAGCAAGCTCAGTGTGCGTAACTAGTTTCAGCGTGAGCAAGCTCACCATGCGTAACTGGGTTTAGTGTGAGCAAGCTCAGTGTGCGTAACTAGTTTCAGCGTGAGCAAGCTTAGCATTCATAACTGGGTTCAACATGAGCAAGCTCAGCTAGTGTAACTAGGTTCAGCATGAGCAAGCTCAACGTGCGTAACTGGATTTCACCGTGAGCAAGCCCAGGATGAACAGGCTCAGCATAAATGAGGGTTCGATTTCAGTGCTTAATTAGTGTAACATTTCAAACCATGGAGCGACTAAGGTTTTGTCAAATGGTAAGCAGGGTGCCCTCCTTCTAGCGCCAATTTCTATACTATCCGAAATCTTTGGCATAAGGCTGGAGAAAAATGAATGCTGAAAGACCTCCAGAGAGATACAGACGACCCTACCTTCACGTGAGGGCAAGCTAGAAAAACAAAGGTAGAGTGCCTTGGATGGTCTGCATGTAGATCATCCAAGAACTTCCCTGATTGTACACTATTTCCTATGTTTGGGTTATCATCACAAACTTAAAATAGAAAAAGTAATATGACACAAAGTAACGTAACAAAACGTAACAAAATCTAATGAAATGTAATGAAACATAATGGAACCTAAATGCAAATAGAATGTATGTAGGAACATGCAATGAAAAAGAACAATGCAAACAATGATTCAGAATAGGAAAATGGATGGCAAACAATGAACAATGTTGTATTAATCAACAAGATGTGCACCGGTCAAAATGTAGTTGCGTTGCAAGTCGAATGTTAAGCTCTGATATGAGGTGTTTATAGGAATTGGGAATCATGTGCATCTAGGCTTAGGATTGCTTTTTTTTTTTTTGCTTCAAATTTTTCCAACCCTGTTTATGTCAATGAATAGGGTATTTGTACGTTTTTCTAGACTCGGGGGTTAGATTGAATGAGATCGATGGTTGTGAGATGAGAGAAAATGGATCATGCGATAGGTGTATGTGAGTAACTACGTTCTAGACTAGCTGCACTGTATCTTATAATGCAAGCTAGCGTATGCTCATGGAAGTAGCGTAAGAGCTTGAAAAGCTCACAAATGGTGAAGCTTACAATGAAACTTTACAATGAATTTACAATTCATATTTGACTTCGGCTCGCTTGGAACTTCATGGTCTCTTGGATTGACTACTGTAGGACGTTGATTTGAGAGGTTCTATGGCTATTTGAAATGTTTTTTGTTTTATCAAGGCTATCATCGTGAGTTGAACTTGCCCTGGCATGTCTTCACCGTATGTCTGAAATGCTCTAGGCCACTTTTGGCAGCTCACGCTGGGCTCACGTTGTCAATGTGACCTAGGCGTGACCCTAGCATGACCTAGCCATGACCTGGGCGTTAGCTGGGCATGAGCTAGTTGGAGTGATTCATTTCATATCAAATCTTAATTTTTGAGGCCTTTACTTCAAGTGTAACTGTTTCCTGCCCTTGGGGGCCACCTGGATGCTAATTTTGAGCTTGTGTGTGCTTGATTTGAGCCATTTTGGTAACTCACGTTAGGCTCACGCTATCAGCATGACTCGGGCGTGACCTGGACGTGACCTAAGCATGAGCTGGGTGTGACCAAGGTGTAACCAAGCCAAAATTCCTTTTTTCACACCAAAAATTTGATTTTATTAGAGCTTGTTAACAAGTAGAACAGTTGCCTATCCTTAGGAGCTGAGTTGATGCTGAAATTGTGCTTGGGACTGCTTGTTTGGACCAGTTTCTGTTTGGTCACATTGGGCTCATGCTCCAGCATGACCCTAGCGTGACCTGGGCATGACCTATGTGTAACTAGTGAAAATAGTGTATTTTCGAGCTTAAAATCAGGATTTTGAGGGCTGGGAACCTAGGGTAACCATTAGTGGAACTTTAGGATGAATTGTACTTTCAAAATTAGGCTATTTTAACACTGTTTTGAGTCTATTTTGAGTCACTCATACTGGGAGCAAGCTAGCGTTATAGCATGAGCAAGCTGGCTTGAGTTCCATACCGTAGTCGAGAGTTTTCTTCTCAAGACTCGAGAGGCTCTGAATTGTTCTCATTTCAAAGTGTTGAGCTGAAATTTTGTGGTGTTTCAAGCATGATAGGTAGGTAGAGGTAAGTTTTTCTTTTTTTTTAAGGTTTTCGAGACTATAAACTAATGGTAGGCTTCGAAAACCTCATCTCAAATTTTGAAGAAAGATGTCTTTCAAAAGTGAAAGATGTCTTTGCCAAGACATCTTTGGCAAAACAAAGACATCTCTTTGAATTTTTTTTTTGTTATGGGAGAAAGATCTTCGATAAATGAAATATGTCTACTGTATCTTTTACATGTGAAAAAGATGTCTTTCTATCAAAAAAACACACCTTTTTTCATCAAAACCCTCCTTTTCTTATAGTTATAAAAGATAAAATCCCCATTTCTACTGTATTCTTCCATAGAGATGACTAGGGCTCCACCATTCACAATGATTTTGCCAAAGATGGCCCACAAGAAGGTTGGTATGTCCAAAAATCATTTCAAGAAATGTGCACAAGGAATTTCTAGTAGTGCATCATCCTCATACACTCCCTAGTTTCATAGTTTAGATGCTCAACACATGATTGAAACAACAAGAACTACTACTATTGTTTCTAAGAATTCTCTTAATTTCTCTCTAGATAGAAAACAAGCGCTATTGAATTATTTTACACTTTTGAACTAGACTACATGCATTTTCCTAAATTCTCTTATGCCTAAAGTGTTAATTCGAGAATTCTACTATAACATTGTTATTTCTGATGCTACTGTGAGAGCTTTTATATCCACTATTAGTGGGATTATTGTTGAATTATCTCCTTAAATTGTTAATGAAATTCTAGGTGTTTCCATTCCTAATGCCTTCTAGGTTACTATAGAGTTTATGCATGACATTTACGCAAATGGTATTATGCCCATAGCTCATGATGAATTCTATGATGTATTTTTTGGAAGAGTTATGTCTTTTGATTGAGGTCACATTGAGTAGAGAAAGATGACTCCATATGCCTTCACCTTGTCAATTATTATTTTGTATAATATAATGGTAAATGGAGGTAGTTACAGTTATCTACTACTATTCCAGGGCTATGTACTATATTGTTTACTTATATGCTATCATTAGTTCTCGGGCACACTCTTTGCAAAGATATTCTAACCCTTTATGCTAGGAAGAGAATCCTTAGATACCCTTACCTCATTAGTATGTTCATATGTAATAAGGGTGTACCTATTCCAAAGTTTTCTTTCTTTAAAGGAAAGTGAAGTCTTGGTGAGTACGTAGAGAAGAGGATTTCTTCTCATACCATAGTAGCAGGATCTAGCACAAAATCACTAAAACAAAAGAAGAAGGCATCACCATAGTTAAGAAGATCAAAATCTTCTAGAGCTTAGATTACTTCCTCTTTGAGAAAGATATTTAGACACTTTTCTTGAGCCATAGGGAAGCTTGGAAGGAACCTCTCCTACTTGTTTAAGAGCTTAGATGAGGATGGGATACCTCATTCCTTTGATGGGCAAGTATTTGAGGAGGTCACCACTCCTCTTATCTCTAACAATGAGGAAGATGCTCTTGTTCCTTCACACCATTCATCAACAATAGGCCCCTCATGCACTTACGACTTAGGGAAGGAGTCAAATTCTAGGCCAAAGGCACCCCTAGCTGGTATTTAGGGGGAGCACTATGCTTCCATGCAACAGTCAGAGCATCATGTTCCAGTCCCTCCTACTTCCTTTTCTTCCTCTCATCCTGATGCTTCTAGCTCTATTGAGTGACAAGCTATGAAGAGTATCTTTAGGACCACATTCCAATGGGTCCCAATTTAGCAGCTACCAACTCCATCAACTCCACCAACTTCCTCTCAATTTCGAGTGAAGCTTCATCCTAGGTAGGCTTCTATGTAGCAAGTTGAGTCCTCAAATGAGGACACTCAAATATCCAGCCATCCCAGCACTAGCAGTGATGACAATGAGGAGGAGACTTATCATCCATCTTAAGCAGTGGTGGATTCTAAATTTGAGAATGCTACCAAGGTTAGTGATTGCGACCATAATAGGTTGTTTGATATCTCCTTTTGATATTAAATAGATGAGATATTTTGTGACTCTCGCATATGTGATTTTCAAACTTTGCACATATGTGTTTAATCTATGAAGAGTTGTACTCCAAGATGCATATAGACAGTTGATGTAAAACATGTTGTAGATGATTATGTAGAGATTATGTGTTTTTTGATTATCTATATGCATTCTATTAATTTTTATTTTACCTCTTTTACTTGACTCATGCCTTATTGATTCTCCAAGCTTATCCCAATCCTTGTCTACCATAGGCCTTTATATGTCTCTATGATTTTCATAGAATATCTTTTATGATGATTTTTTTTGTATATCTATTTCTATATATTTATAGGTTTGACCTTTTTGATTATGTCCAAAAGGAAAAAGAAGTATTATGAATTATTATTATTGGAGCAAGACTAACTCATTTTCTTAAGTTTTGGACATTACCAAAAAGGAGAAGATTCTTGACCTTTTGGTTTTGGTATGTCAAAACATTAAGAAACATGGAAAACAACATTGTTTATGTGTGTTTTACTTGCAAGATAAGAATTTGGATTAAAGTTGGTTGCAAACAAGGAATGATGCATTCATCATACAAGGTAAAGTGAAGAAAGACATCTCCAAAAAGTAGCAAATGTCTTGGTAAATTTGAAGTTGGTTTAGACAAAGAAATCTTCAGAAACAACAAGACATCTTTCATGAGAAAAATACGTCTTTGTCCAGAAAGATGTCTTCTAGAGTACATACTTTAGAAAGACATCTTTTAGGAAACAAAGACGTCTTCCTATATTTGAAGGCCAATTCAAAAAGACTTCTCAAGCATAGGAAAGATGTCTCCCATGATCATTAGTAACTATTAGCTAGTCATTGCATAAGTTTTGAGAAGGATTTAACAACATAGTAACTATAAGAATATTTCATGTGCATTGGGAAAAGTGCAAGAATTATTGTATTCACTGTACAATCATTTTTAATCATTGAATTTTTTCTTGCTCATCATTTTCTAATAATTGTGGCTTTGTAAAGTGTGTTGTACCTAACTACGCAAGGATCAAAAAATTGAGTTGAAATTATTCCTTGTAATTATTATTCTTATTGTCCTGTGGGGTTTAGTTCCTTAAGCTTGTTAGGATCCTATGGGATTAAGTTGTTGGTGTTGTAGTACAACACTCCAATGCGGGCTCATGATTGTGAATGTTGTGGAAGCCTTGGAACCATATTTTCAAGCCTAACGAGACCTTGCCGAGTTGAGTGATTGGTGCTATGGTACAACACTTTGGAGCAAAGATTGATGACTATATAATGTGTGGTCCCTTCAACTACATCTTGAGAGCAACGAATTCTAGATGTGTGCTTGCAATCTACCCTTTGAGTATGCACTACCCACATTGGGGAACCATGTAAATTTTTGTGTGCACTTTATTTTATAAAGGTGATTTAGGGAACTTCTTCATTCCCCACTTTCCCCCCACCCACATGTAGTAGATAGGGTTGGGAAAAATATAAAAATAGTAGATCTAAAAACTTGAATGAATATAAAAAATGAGTTTAAGGATGTGTACAAAAGTGCCCGTAGGAGAGAAAAGGGGGGTTTACTTAGGTAGAGGTTCCAAGTTGACTAAAGCTAATAGAATCCACTTCATGATCCAGATACTTAGCTAGTCCCAATGTTTTCAAACATCCTTTTCTACCACTCAAAATCTACAATGTTCATCACTTCTGGGGCTGAGAAATGTGAAGGATTGATGTTGCCAAATGCTTCATGCTGAGATTTGGGGATCCTATGGGGAAACATTGACATCCAAGGCTCACAAATCCTAGGGGAGGTAATACGGGTAATAGGGATACAATGGTTCTACATTGGTAGGCCTCAAGAAGCTATGTTTTTGCTAGGTAGCAAGAGCTCTTGAATGTCAAAAATGCTAAATGCTTAGAAATGCAAAGTGTGGAACCTTCAAATGATGTGGAGGTTTGGCTTTTAGAGGTCTTTGACCATGATTCAGGCTACAAATTTGCTATAAATGACTAAAAAATGAGCTGCAAAT
Source organism: Gnetum montanum (assembly GCA_015680685.1). Classification (NCBI taxonomy): domain Eukaryota; kingdom Viridiplantae; phylum Streptophyta; class Gnetopsida; order Gnetales; family Gnetaceae; genus Gnetum; species Gnetum montanum. The sequence continues at coordinate 713,108 of MNCI01023453.1, read as the reverse complement.
TGGCTATAAATTAGTTCAAATTTCTACCATGTCCAAGAGGGTAGGTATCCAAAATCCAAGGAGGTTATCATATATGAAAAGTGTCATACCCTCATAGCCATTCTATTTACGAAAATACTAATGGGGATATGCCTTCCATGCTATCTTTGCTCCTTCCATGTTGGGTCTTCAACCTTCCGTGCTGGCATTGCAAGGTTCTTGCTAGAGTTGTTGTAACATTGAAATCTTGCCCATAATAGTTCTATGTTGGGGAGGAGGTGTCAATATTGGGGAGATAAAAGATCAATGGTAGGGTTGAAGGTCAAACCTTTCTATGCTAAGTATCACCACCCTTCTATGTTTGGGGTAGCTGAGATCCACCCCTTTACATCCCTCCATGCTGATTTTGATGCCTCTACACTAGGAGTACGTCACCCACACTCCTCCACACTAGGGGCAGATGAGATTTATTTTCCTACTAGTGCTTCAACTGTACAAAAGTGTATACCCCCCATAAAACCCATCAAATTTCCATTTTTTCATTCAAAAGGGCATTTTTGAACACCCCCTACCTCTTCCCCCAACCCCCTCCCCCAGGTGACTCTTTTCACTTGGAGAATAAGGATTTGGTTATTTATGAGGCATTTTTCAGTTCTAGCAGTATGAAACATTTGATATTTCCCCTCATTGATTATAGCCTTTTCATTTACAATGAAGTGTTATCTTATGTTTCATGGGATGAGATTACGAAGGTTAGAACATTCAAATTTGGTGGTGTTTCATTGGACCCTCTTTATTGGTGTCTATAGGATTAACTTGAGAGACATCAACAAAGAAAACAAAATATGACTATAGATCAACCATTGATGTTCCTTATCTATGCTTGACCCAGTCATGTCAAACCATGCTAAAGAGTGCCTGTAATGATGTGATAAGGCTATGATGAGCTAGTGTTAATGGTCATTAGGCAGATGGCCATGGAGGTTAACAATGCATTCCAAGTGTTGTCATCATGGCTATAGCATGATACCAATATGTATTAAAGTGTTGGTTGCTTTGCAAGTTTGTTTGAGGATCCAATCACTTTTCTCGAAGATTTCTTTGTCCATTAGGCTCTAAGACTTTACTATCCATTTAACTTCTTGGCAATTTGCTCCTCCCACCCCCCTTTTTTTTATTTTATGGACTGAAGCTTTCATTGGGCTTCATTGCCAAGGTTAGTTTGGTATGGTTTTCCCATTGAACAAGCTATGTTGCACTCAACAAACTTGGTTTCCCCATCAAACTATTCATGATCAATGGACTTAATTATCTTCCCATTGAATGATTTGCATTACATTCAAGTGGACTTGAAGATGGAGCATGATGAAGAGATATCATCTAGCTATAGTGCATGAGTGACAAACATAGATCAACATTGTTTTCCAAGGTATGGAAAGTCATAATTAGGCTATAGGATTGGGCTCAAGGAGTGGTGCTAGATGGAGGTCAATGGTACAAGCACGCTTAACAAAGTAAGATGAACTTACCAAATCTTGCACATCAAGGTCATGTGGTGACTTGCTACTATAATGAATTGGATCCATGTGATGGCTTTAGGCTTCATCCTACAAATACCACTCCAACAGGATAAGAAAACCAACCAATCAGAGGATGTTATAACATTACAATGCATGTAGGCCACATCAAATGACAAAACTAAGCTACCCAAGTCACCAATGTTACTAGTTTAAGGTTGTGACAAGCCATGGTACTAGTTTAAGGCCTTGTTAGGTCATGGTACAAATTTAAGATCATAACGGATCATGGCATTGGCTTAAGGCCTCACCAAGAAATAGTAAAGTAGGCTCGCTTGTTGATGGTCATCAATGTCATGGCTACTATAGGCTACATGTGGATCACATGTCATAAGGCTTCAGATATGAATGGTTAATTAGATCAGCCAACTCATTCCCATCCATGTCAACTATCTTCAATGCTCCATTACTATAGGCTATTGTGATAAGAAAGGGTTCTTGCTAGTTAACTAATAATTTGTCCACATGCTCATGGATAGCTTTGAGGACTAGGTCATCCTTCTTGATCTTACACTTAGTCAAGTTATGGTGGTGCTATCATTTCTACCTCTCTTAATACTACTTGACATGAGCAAGTACTTGCATACATTTCTCCTCCACTGAGTCTAATTCCACTATTCATAACTTCTTTCTTTGCTCATCATTGATGAAGTCAATCAAAGACACTTAGAGAGATGTACATGTAATTCAAGAGGTAAAATAGATTTAGAACCATAAACCAAGCTATAAGGTGTTACACTAGTTGCCTTACACTAAGTTGTACAATAAGCCTAAAGTGCATGGACAAGCCACTAATGACATTTGTGCTTGTTATTGTTGAGCATCTTCTTGAGCAAGTTGATAATGGTCTTGTTACTTACTTCTACCTATTCATTAGCTTGAGGGTAATAAGGCAATGAGAAAAAATGCTTAATGCCTAGATCATGACATAAATCTTTCACTTTTTAGCTACTAAATTGTAGTTGATTGTCTTTAAGTATGGTCATGGCTATGCCAAAACAAGCTACAATGTTATCTAGGATAAATTTATAAACTTTTCTAGACATAGTCTTCCTTAGGAAAATAACTTTAACCCACTTAGTAAAGTATTCGGTTGCAATGATGATGAAGCTATGTCCCGTTATAGACTTAGGTGTTATAGGTACAAACATATTCAACCCCCATCGTTGAAATGGCTAAGTTATCTAAGTGATCTATAACTCAATTAGCAATACGTTTATAAGATTGCTATGCCATTTTCATGTGTCATAGCGCTTAACCTTCTATAGGCAATTACTTTCCATATAGGGCCAATAATATCCTAAGCATCTAATCTTAGTAGCCATAGCTCTAGGTTCTATATGTCCCTCACAAACACCCTCATGAACCAACTCTAAGGCTATTCTAGCATTGATTTTATCCAAGCACTTTAAAAATACACCATTGTAGGATCATCAATATAATGTGTTATCTCCTACAATGACATACTACTTCAATCATTTGCATATAGTGTCCTTTTGAGCAGTAGTCACGCATTATGGGGACTCACCATGAATAAGGTAAAATTTGATATCATCATATCACTCCCTTAAAAGAGTAGTATGAACTATGGCCATAAAAGTATCCTTAGCACTTTGCATGATGGAAATAGCATAGTCCATAATTAATGTAGGAAACTTACTAAACACATTTGGTGTCACATTGAGGGCTAATGTTGCAATGACATTGGCTATGGAATTCTTGTTTTGGGATATGTGTTGGATATTAACATCTATAAATTATTGTAATAATTGCTTCCATAGATCACAGTATGGTTGTAAATGTTTGGGTTTACATGCATAAACCTTGGTTACCTAGTTAACCACAAGTTTTAAACCATATTGGATTGTTAAGCATCTAATTCCTAATTCACAAGTTACCATAATCCCTTTGATCAAACCTTCATACTTTACAATGTTGTTGGTACATGGAAACTCAAAATGGTAGGTAAAGGATCAGATTTCACTAGATGGGAATGTAACAATGGTAGTGGCACTAGCCCCATGGAAAGTTGAAGCTTTGTCAAAATGCATGACTGCCTCATAATCCTCTAGCACTTGGTCAACAACATTGATATGCTCATTAGGGAACTTAGAATTTCTGGCTACATGGTCATCAATAGGTGAAATAGTGATTTGTATGGCTATAGCTTGAACTTTCATTGAATATTGAGAGATGTAATGAAGATTAAACTCCGTAGTTATGGCTTTCCATTGAGCTATATAGATACTTTCATATATATCAGTCTTTATGGTTTTAAGTACATTATCTTTGCAAATGACATTGACTTGGCTCCAGAAGAGGTATTGTCTCCAAGTCAAGAGGGAATTCAAACTCATCTATTGTAATGGGAAGGAGAATATTGCCTTTCCCTATGACCAAATGCCCCTTCATGACATCTATGTTAGCATCTTAGCCCTTCTCATTAAGGTTGATGAGGATAATCAAAAAGCTACCCTCATTAAAGAATTGGAACTACATTCAATCACACCAAGGTCTTTGGGATCATAGACCCTCATGTACTATTGATCAAACCCATTGTCAATATAGTTAACAAGCAACTTGGTTGATTGTAAGAAATACATGGCTATTGTGTCAAAAATGGCTTAAGATAAGCAATAAAAGGAAAAAATAAAAGTAAATTCTAGCAAGTGGAATTTGAAAATGAATAAAAGAAGAAAATGAAACACCATTAATTTTAGCTTAATACTTTGAATGGAAATTTATTTCTTTACGATTCAAGGATGGAAGCCCAATTAAAGCAAAGCTAACACAAGCAGCAGTCGGTCAGCTCGTGCCTCATGCTATCTCAGAATTCCCGCGGCCGTGGTATGTTCTCTGGCTTCTACGCAATAGCATAACATACGAGATCTGCAACAGTTAAGGCCCCATTTAAAAAGCCAGTGTCAAAATCCACCCCAACCTGAACCAAAGCCCATGAAGAAGAATAAGAAGAAGGACGAGAAATGGAAGACAGGAGAGCGGGCGTAGTAGCAGCCTCAAAAGCCCACCCCGGGGTCACCAGATTCTCCACACATTTGCTCCACAACAGCATCATTACCATCATCATAAGAAGCTAAAGAGGCATAATTCCTGCGGCTGTGTTGGTTGTGCTTCTCTGCTGTGTTTTTTTTCTTGCCAATCCAGCGGCGGTGGTGATGGAAGATCACAACAAGATGTTGCAGCGAGTGGTGCTACTATTTCCGTTTCCATTTCTGTTTCGCTGCTACCGCATCGCTGCTCCCGCTGCCACCTGCCGCATCACCAATCCTGTGCTGCCTTTGCCGCATTGCTGCATCATCCCTGCCACCGTTGTTTGCTGCCTGACATCGCGCTGCCTTTGCCGCGTCACTGTCTCCTGTCCACCGCGTTGCTGGTTTCTGCACGTTGCTCCTCCTGTTGCTGCCATCTCTATTCCTGTGATGCTATTTTCCATGCTCCTGCCCTGCTCACTGCGTTGCTATTCCTACTGCATCGCTGCTCACTCCAACGCTTTCCGCCGTGTTGTCTCTCCCGCGTGACCTACCATGTTGTCTCCTCCATAGCCCCTGTCACGTCGCTGTCCGCGTCACTATTCCATCGTCGCACCACATCTTCTGCGCTCCCTCCACCCTCTACGTCACATCGTTGTTGCTGCTACCACACTGCGCTGTTGTGCCTACCGTGTCTGATTCGCTACCTGCCACATCTGTTCGCTACCTGCTACATCTGATCACTACCTGTCACGTCATCATTCCTCCTGAGCTCGCCGCTTCGTCATCTCCTACGCCTGGGCCGAGGTCGCCACAATAAAAAAGAAATAAAAATAAATAATATAATCTTTTAAGAGAGCCACCGCCGCTGGACATCTTTCCAAATTTTCTAAATCTTTATGGCTCAAGGGCTTGTATTTTTAATTATTTGTATTTTTTATGGGCTCAAATGACCCATAAGTTGTAAAATACAATGAACCTGGTCAAGGAGGGCAAATTGCCAACACACATCCAACTCATGTACAACTTTCCAGCACAGGTACATTGAACCTGGTCAAAGAAAACCCTAGCCAAAACCCTAGCCCAAACCTATAAATACCCTACCAATTCACACAAATTGGGAGGACAACAAGGAAGGACAACGAAGAGGAAACAAACAAGGAAGAGGAACAAGAAAGAACAAGGAGGCAAAGAGAAGCAAAGCAAAAGCAGCAAGAAGGAGAAGAAGATTGGAGGAGGCAAAGATTGGAGAAATTGGTGATTCCAAAGGAGGATAAAACTTGCAATCCTTGGGCGCTCGGCACATCCGATTTTTGCCTTCCAAGTTCTTCTCACATCATCACATCATCCTATCACATTTTTCTGGGGCTAGGCATTTGACTTGCCATTCACACTTGCGCAACTACACTTTGACTGGTGCACATTCTTTTTAAAACAATATAATACAGTTTCATCATTGTCTCCTATTTACATTATTCACTTTGGTTTATGCTTTGTTTGCACTATAATTCTATTCACGTACGCTTTATTTACATTTCGTATCATTGTTTACATTTCGTTTACATCCTGTTTACGATAACCCCAGTGCTAGCCGTCGCTTATGCTCAAGGAAGTCCTTGGTTGATTTGCGTGCAAACCATCCAAGGCACTCTGCCTTCGTTCCCTTTTCCAGCTTGCCCTCAAGCGAAGGCAGGGTCCACTGTGGCTGCCCAACGATCCCTCGGTGTTTGTTTCCTTTCCAGCCTTACGCCGACAATTTAGGTCAGTACAGTTTTTTGTGCTAGAAGGAGGGTCACTTTCTTGTTATTAATCAAAGCCTCACTACCTATCAAAACTCCATTCATCTATCCCAGTCCATTCACGTTTATCATGGAATCTTCCCAAGTCAACCCAGTAGCACTACCAATTGCTTCAAACCCTATGACTGCTATGGAATCCATAACCGTTACTGAACACATAAATCCTCAAGGCCCTACACGCCAATCCCTCAGGCTCCAAGGCAAAGGCCCTATTCATGCAACTCTTACACCTGAACAATATAATTTTATCTGTGTCAAAATCCAAGCCAACCTACCCATTGATCATATGAAGAGGGAAGCTAAGCGAGAATATGAATTCATCCACAAAGGAGGACGTGAGTTTATCCCTTCAGCTTTTGACATAATCCCACTATCTAAAAACCATCATAAACTCATATCCCAACTTCTCATGGTTAAAAATCAAGCCTTACAACTACCTCCCATAGAGCCTCAGGATGAAGAAGATGACTTTGCAGCCCAATCTGAACATGGAGAATCTTACCATACTGTTAGCCCCCATGCCCACACAAACCTATTATCCCATCCTTTCCTAGAGGAAAATATGTTTCCCTCTTCATCCACAAACATTCAATCACATGTTCCCCATTCCATTCCTATCTTCTCCATGCTCAATAACATTCACTCTGATGCATCCACTTCCATCATTCCTCCACCAGTGCAGTCCCAACAACTCCCCCAAACCAACACAGGGTCAATCCTCCAACCTCAAGTAAGTGCAATACCGTCAGTCATACCAGCTTCCACATCTACCCATTACATATCCCAGATGCAAATTCATAGGGCACCATTGATTACTCCTTCCCAACATGTTCAAAGTACTACCTCACAACCCGTGGCTGGACAGTGGGTTCCACTAGTAGTCTCAATCCTGAATACCATCCCACCACAACAAATGTTAGCCCAGCAACATGCTTTTCCACAAACAATGCAACAATTAAACCATTATCATCCACAATCAACTCAATCCATTGGTTTACCTACCACCCAAGAATGGGTAGACACAAAAAAAATGGTGCACTCATTGGCAGAAGAATTAAAACGCCTTAAAGCTTTCAACAATGAGGAAGTCAAGGTACTAGATTTCTATCAAGATGACCCAATTGACCCCTCAGTTCCACCCTTGACCTTGCCAAAAGAAGTCTCACTACCTCAAATGACCAAGTACAATGGAGAAGGAGACCCAAATGCCCACCTAGTAACATTTAGAACCGAAAGCCTTTTACTTCAAGCATGGCCCCATGTAATCTTGCGAGTGTTTGCAATGTCCTTAATCAGAAAAGCCTTAGACTAGTACCGATCTCTACCCTGTAGCTCCATATCTTCTTTAGAGAATTTGTTGCATCAATTTGTCACCCGTTTCAAGTACAATCTGAAACCTGAAGCCACATTAGATAGCTTGATTTAAATTAAACAAGCACCATTAGAGCCAGTGCAGAAATTTATCCAAAGGTGGAGTGCAACCTTAAATTAACTTCATAAACCTATCCCCGAAACATATTTACTCACTATCCTTAAGTCAGCCGTGAATGACTTTATTAAATCAAAACTTTACTACCTAAAAGCCCGCACATTGAGCCAAGAATTTGTACAAATCAAAGACATAGAAGAAGCTGCACAAACAAGTAATGACCCAGGCTACTCAGCCTTTAGAAGCCAACACACAAGGAAAGATAAACCCAAAACAATGGTAGCAGCAGTGGCTAAGGAAAGACAACCTACTATCCCAAACAACTATGAAAGAACAGCACCCACTCATACATCTGAAAGCTCCTCAAATAGAAATAATAACATAGGTCATGCACGTACCTTCGAAAGGAAAGACCCTACTCAATACACATCATTTCCCATGAAGCCTTCACAACTACTTGAACAACTTCTAAAGGCTGGGTTAATTCAACATAAACAAATGTCTCCTGCGGCCTCACAAAGACATAATCGCTTTTGCAAATTGGCCAAAAATTCAGCCTTAGCAACACCCAACGAACCCCCTATCCCAAAAGGCTTTAGGTTGGATAGATTTTGTGAGTATCATCAACGGTGTGGTCATGGGACTGATTACTGCTATGCATTGAAGCAAGACATACAACGCATGATAGATGAGGGTGAAGTAGTATTCGATGAAACAAACCCAGTAAGGCCCCAAAATCAATCCATGGGGATCTACAAAGATCCTCTCAATACCAAAACCAATGATGCCCCATATGTGATTAATACTATTCATATGGAAAACAAACAAGACATTCCACGAAGACCTTTTGTGATTTGGAAGCCTTCAGAAAATACCCCTACCCCAACATCTCCTCAAATCCCTTTTACCACACGCACGTCCCCCACACCATCAAAACCATTCATCATCCGCATACCTCCTTCAGTTGCCACCACAACAAACACACCACCTGAAAACCAACCCACTCCCTTTGTGATCCAGGTGCCAAAACATCCTAACACTCAACCCACCTCCACTCCTCGACGACCTGCGCGAGAACATCTTGCTGATAGGCTAATAAGAGAGCACTTAGAAAGAGAAAAATGAGAGCGTATGGAGAGAGAAAACCATAGAAATGAATTAGGTCTGCCAAAGCCTACACCGCTAAGCACCGTTCCCATGAGTTCATCCGTTAATGAGCCTAGTACAAGTCATATCCCAAACCCAACATTCTCAACTACTAATGTAAAAACCCCTCCACGAGAAATACAAATACTAGGTCAAACGGACCAAATATCTACAGATAAGAATGTCCCAAATGATAAAGACCTAGCTAATGCATTGACCCAGGTCACACAAGCCTTAAAACAAAAGAATACTACTTTAAGTTTGTATGACCTAGTGATGACTTCACCAGTACATCGAGAGGCTCTCGTACGAATGTTAACTTCAATTCCTGTTAGTGGGGATCTTCCTGCAGATAAACCATCCATTTATGCAGTATTATCCCCAAAACTTCAGGGGTCAAAGACCACATCCTTAGAATTCCATGCTAAGGACATTAAGCTAGATGAGAAAATAAGGGAAATCACCACAGCCCCTATGTTCATAAAAATACAGGTTGATAATTTCAAAATACGTAGGGTGCATGTTGATGATGGTGCAGCAACAAATGTAATACCTTTTTCCATCATTGAAAAACTGGGGCTCATTGAACAAATACAACCTACAACAACCTTTTTCCTGAGATCCTTCAGTGGTTCCCATGTAGGAGTAAAAGGCATGGTTACCTTAGACTTCATAGCTGGAGACCAATTCCCTACATCAGCTGAGTTCATAGTGGTTGATGAAATGCCAGGGTTTAATCTAATCCTAGGATGTCCTTGGCTAGCTCAACATAAAGCCGTATCTTCACCAATCCATCAGGAGATACATCTACCATACGAGAGTGGTGATATCATCATACATGGGGATACAACATCATCAATCATTTCCTCATGCCTTGAGGTGGATCAAGGGTCCGAAATTGAGTTCATTAAGCCTAAAAAAGAAACCATGAACATACATCAGGATGTGAACCCAACGTTAACTCACAATCCAACTAGCATTGAAGAAACACAAGAAGACACAGACATAGGAGCCATTCCCATTGATGACTCTTGGTCAGAACTACCCTTTGACATCATCGATGAAGGGGAAGGTGAATATAAGATCATACCCATACACCCAGCCCCACACATTAAGCTACAAAAGATCAAGAGACAACTCAACAACTAGAACAAATGATATAAATAGTCCAAAATGACGTTAAACTATAAATAGTCCGAAATGACATTAAACTATGAATTGTCCGAAATGACGTTAAACTATGAACCGTCCGAAATGACGTTAAACTATGAACTGTCTGAAATGACATTAAACTATGAACTGTCCGAAATGATGTTAAACTACAACATGTCCGCAATGACATTAAACTAGCCACGGTCAGAAATGGCCAGTTCCATCTAAAACTTCTTGAAAACGTTACTACCTTTGGCCCACCATGGCATAAAAACTGGTAATCCTTTCTTTAACAACAGATGCAACAGTTCATCAAGACATTAAACTGATGTACCAAGCCCGAAATGGCTTTAAACTAGAGCCAAATTACATATTTACAAACTCTCATCGTCTTACACTGAATTTCCGTCTACAAAGTTACAAGTTACAATTTAGATTCATGCACAGTTTTTGCCCTCTTTTTTTTTCAAACTTACATTTAGTTGCACACATATACTCTAGAAAACGAAGAAAAACAATAAAAAACATAAAACTACAAAAATACATGGTCTGAAAAGGCCTTAAACTAGCATATGGCCTGGAACGGCATAAGACTATCACTTTTTGCATTGCTTTTCTTTCATTCATACATTCTAACTCTATGTATGGTAGGTGTTTCTTGATGTTGTTTTCTTCCTAGTTGATTTTTGCAGGATCTCGTAAGCACGTAGCATGACCATACATGCAGCATCACACTTTACACAAGCAAGGTAAGCATTAGTTCTGGATCATGACTTAAAACTGATACCACAGAACGGTCCTGGATCATGACTTAAAACTGATATCACAGAGCTCCATCCGGTATGACACTAAACTACTACATCCTTCCGCCATGACATGAAACTAGCATCCAGAGTCCACTAAGACTATAAACTAGTTTGCCTCTTCATAGTCCGCTATGACTATAAACTAGCAATGCACCGTCTGCCACGACGCTAAACTGGGACCGTCCAAGGGGTTATGATGTGAAACTAATCCACAACAGTCCGCTAAGACTATAAACTAATGACATCATTGATGACCAGGCAAAATTTGAAAAGATCTGTTGCTGCAGTTGGTTGTTCCTGTTCCACAAAGACTTGTTGCATGATTCATCCCATGGGGCCTAATGAAACTGATGTTGTTCATGATTCTGTTTTCTTTGAAAGCTGCACGTGGTGACTCCATCTCCTTGTTTAAAGTGTTTAGCTGATTGTTTCATTTTTTTTCTTGTCTTCTTCAAGTTGTGTTTGCAGGATGACACTTCTAAGGAATTCGTGCATAGATGCACTTCATCATGACGATAAGGTATCACATTTTTCCTGACGCACACGACTGGGTTAATCAATCTATTCATAAGTACATTCCTGATTCCTGATGCATCCCCTATTTCCCAATCATGCTCCCTTATCCTATTCAATTACACCCCCCCTTGATACATTCCACTCGTCTCAAAACTCTTGGTATACTATTGCACACTGTAGCTCTCTAAGCAGTTGCGATGCAAAACACAATACACAGTACATGATGCAAAATGCAAGTGCTCAAACACAAGCACAGCACAAAAATAAAGCTCTTTCAAAAAGATCAAAAAGAACAAGAAAAAAAAATAACAAAAAAATGGTCAAAGAGAAAAATGCACGGAAAAGGTCTTCAAGACCCCGTTGACATCATAAACAAAAGACTATTGGCCATTCTCATACAAGCCCCAGGTGAGAAGGCAATTGTCTTGAAAAAATAGTTACACTTGTGTCTCAAATAGACCATGTTGCACATCACTGCGTGGCTTTGGCTATTTACAACGGGCCCCACAAATACTCTATAAGAGTCGCGTTTCTCCAAAGAACGCACTTCCTATCTCTTGGTTCCGAGTCTGCTGAAAAAACCGGTTGTTAACAAGGACCAAGTGACATAACTTGTACATAAGAGAGCATTCCCCTCCCACAAATCCCAGCAGCAATCATAGCCCTTAACCTCCTAGTTTCCCTGGTTACAACCAATTCCCTTGCATCTTGAACCACATTCCCTCAAATCCCATGTACTTTTGAAAACGATGCGATAACATCCAGCCAAGGGTTGATGGTTAATGTTTGATGCTTTGTTTGTTCATGGTGTTTGCACTTCTTTGTCGACGCCTCTCGGGTGGATTCCTCTAGGAGTCAACAAAGAGGGGCCAATGAAACACCATTAATTTCAGCTTAATACTTTGAATGGAAATTTATTTCTTTACGATCCAAGGATGGAAGCCCAATTAAAGCAAAGCTAACACAAGCAGCAGTCGGTCAGCTCATGCCTCATGCTATCTCAGAATCCCTGCGGTCGTGGTATGTTCTCTGGCTTCTGCGTAATAGCATAACATACGAGATCTACAATGGTTAAGGCCCCATTTAAAAAGCCAGTGTCAGAATCCACCCCAACCTGAACCGAAGTCCATGAAGAAGAATAAGAAGAAGGACGAGAAACAGAAGATAGGAGAGCGGGTGTAGCAGCAGCCTCAAAAGCCCACCCCGGGGTCGCCAGATTCTCCACACATTTTCTCCGCAACAGCATCATTACCATCATCATAAGAAGCTAAAGAGGCATAATTCCTGTGGCTGTGTTGGTTGTGCTTCTCTGCTATGTTTTTTCTCCTGCCAATCCAGCGGCGGTGGCGATGGAAGATCACAACAAGATGTTGCAGCGAGTGGTGCTGCTGTTTCTATTTCCGTTTCTGTTTCGCTGCTACCGCATCGCTGCTCCCGCTACCACTTGCCGCATCACCAATCCTGCGCTGCCTAACATCGTGCTGCCTTTGCCACCGCTGTTTGCTGCCTGACATCGTGCTGCCTTTGCCGCGTCACTGTCTCCTGTCCACCGCGTTGCTGGTTTCTGCACGTTGCTCCTCCTGCTACTGCCATCTCTGTTCCTGCGACGCTGGTTTCCGTGCTCCTGCCCTGCTTGCCGCGTTGCTGTTCCTACAGCATCGCTGCTCATTCCAATGCTTTCCGTTGTGATGTCTCTCCCGCGTGACCTGCCATGCTATCTACTCCGCAGCCCCTGTCACGTCGCTGTCCGTGTCACTGTTCCTTCGCCGCACCACGTCTTCTGCGCTTCCACCACCCTCTACGTTGCATCGCTGTTGCTGCTACCACACCGCTCTACTGTGTCTTCCGCGTCTGATTCGCTGCCTGCCACATCTGTTCGCTACCTGCCACGTCGTCATTCCTCCTGAGCTCGCCGCTTCGTCATCTCCTACTCCTGGGCCGAGGTCGCCACAAAAAAAAAAGAAATAAAAATAAATAATATAATCTTTTAAGAGAGCCACCACCGCTGGACATCTTTCCAAATTTTCTAAATCTTTATGGCTCAAGGGCTTGTATTTTTAATTATTTGTATTTTTTATGGGCTCAAATGACCCATAATTTGTAAAATACAATGAACCTGGTCAAGGAGGGCAAATTGCCAACACACATCCAACTCATGTACAACTTTCCAGCACAGGTACATTGAACCTGGTCAAAGCAAACCCTAGCCAAAACCCTAGCCCAAACCTATAAATACCCTACCAATTCACACAAATTGGGAGGACAACAAGGAAGGACAACGAAGAGGAAAAAAACAAGCAAGAGGAACAAGAAAGAACAAGGAGGCAAAGAGAAGCAAAGCAAAAGCAGCAAGAAGGAGAAGAAGATTGGAGGAGGCAAAGATTGGAGAAATTGGTGATTCCGAAGGAGGATAAAACTTGCAATCCTTGGGCGCTCGGCACATCCGATTTTTTCCTTCCAAGTTCTTCTCACATCGTCACATCATCCTGTCACATTTTTCCGAGGCTAGGCGTTTGACTTGCCATTCACACTTGTGCAACTACACTTTGACCGGTGCACATTATTTTTAAAACAATATAATATAGTTTCATCATTGTCTCCTATTTACATTATTCACTTTGGTTTATGCTTTGTTTGCACTATAATTCTATTCACGTATCCTTTATTTACATTTCGTATCATTGTTTACATTTCGTTTACATCCTGTTTACGATAACCCCAGCGCTAGCCGTAGCTTACGCTCAGGGAAGTCCTTGGTTGATTTGCGTGCAAACCATCCAAGGCACTCTGCCTTCGTTCCCTTTTCCAGCTTGCCCTCAAGAGAAGGCAGGGTCCGCTGTGTCTGCCCAACGATCCCTTGGTGTTTGTTTCCTTTCCAGCCTTACGTCGACGATTTAGGTTAGTACAGAAAAGATGGCTAAAAACAAAGTATTTTCTATAAATAGTATGTGAGGGGTAAAGGGGGTATACCCCTTTAACAAAAATGGAAAAGTGAAAAGGTTGTAACAAACTTCACCGATGTTGGCATCCTAGCTACCTCTATGCTAGGTGTGGTAGGGGGAAAGAAGGGATGAGATGAGGGGATATGACATCTTCCTATTCCAATGTTGGTAAAGGGGGAAAAGTTTGACAACCAAAATGGAAACCTAGAACTTTCCAAAAAATGGTTTTAGCAAGTTGCCAAATATCACAAAAAGGAAAAAGAGAATGGAGGTTTGATTATTTCAACCACCAATTGTAGCTTGCTTGAAAAATATGGCAATAGGAGGAGGTCAAAATGGACTTGAAAACCAATGCTAGCTTCGAGGTTTCATAGCAACTACTATGAAAATTCCAACACCCAAATGCCTACAACACCCACCCTAGGTTTGTGGGGTGGGGGGGGGGGGGGGGGGGAGGAAGGATTATAGCATTGGCCTTCATTGAAACTAAGGTTTTTTGCTTAAAAAACAAGAATTGCAACTTGCAGGCTAACATTTTCTATGGGACCAATAGATTTTAACGAAGAAAGCAAGTATAGGTCCTTCTTCTAACACCAAGAAACTATAGCAACTAAAAATATCTACCATCGAAAAGCCAAGGATTCTTAATCACAAATAGCCTTAACCCCAAATACCTAGGCCTCTAAAAAAATGGGATTCAAAGTGCCCTAGATGGTTTAGTAGATCACCTGGGGACTTAAGGGGGTGTAAATGGGGTTGTGAAACATGTAAAACTTGCATATCTAAAAAATTGAAATGAATACAAATTATACACAAAATGAAACTATAAACTTTATTTAATGGATAAAGAATGGGTTTAGGGTTTAGGGTTAACAAATTGGGCTACAAATTGCTACATATTTTTGCCACATCTAGGGGCATAGGTGCCCAAAATTTTGGATGGGTTACCATATATGGAAAGTGTCATACCCCCATGACCATTCCATTCACCAAAAATAGTAACAGAGGTGCACCTTCCACACTAGCTTTGCTTCTTCAATGCTAGCATTACAAGGTTCTCACTAGAGTTGATGTGACATTAAAATCTTGGTCATGTTGGTTCCATGCTAGGAAGGAGGTGTCAACATTAGAGGGATGAAAAATAAATGTTGGGGGTGAAAGTAAAAATCCTTCCATGCTAAGTATTACTCCATATTCTATGCTAGGGATAGGTTAGCTCCACTCCCTTACATTCCTCCATGTTGGTTATGATGCCTTTGCACTAAGCGTAGCTAATCCATGCTCCTCCACACTTGGGATAGGTGAGATTAACAACCCTATTGGTGTTTCCAACGTAGAAAAGTGTATAACCCCCATAAAACCCATAAAATTACCATTTTGACATCCCAAAAGGAATTTTTAACCCTCCCAAGCCCAAATATAGACATTAGGTCACTCTTTTCTCTTGGGGAATTGAGGTTTTGAACACTTATGAGGCATTTTTTAGCCTCAAAAGTATAAAACATGTGAGATTACCCCTCATGGGTTACAACTTTAACATTTACAATGAAGTTTTACCTCAGGTTTCATGGGATGGAGTTACAAAGGTTACAACATGTAAATTTGGTGGTGTTTCAAGATGACCAAAGCCAAAATTAGTACCATTACAACATAGATACTAGATTGGTAGCCAATCTTAGATGGTATTGCCCATGTCTATCAAGCTAAAGTAAAGAACAAAGACATGTAGATCAAATACCTAATAGAATACATGAGATTAATAAATCTATGATATGTTAGTCTAGCCATGCTCATAGTAGGTAGACCTAGAAATAAACTAGAACAAGAAGTGACTGTAGTGTACACAATGTATGAAAAGAAGTTTACAGACTAAAAAGATGCATAACAAAAAATACACATTGCAAATACTAAACTTCAAGTGGTAAAGGCCAGCTACCAAGTTCAAAAGGATATCATAGCAAATCTAGCTTGTAGAATGACAAACTACCAAGAGCTAAGAAAAGTGGCCAAAGCATTTGAAAAAGTGTCCATGAGGGGCACCTAAGTAAAAATGCTTTAAATGAAATGCATTAAAATTTATATTTAACTTGCATCCTTGCAAATCAGAAACTTGTAAACATTAGGAACAATGTATGGGCCTAACCACATAGGAGAACTTATTTTGAGGACCTATTTGACCATACACTCTATCTCATTTTAGGCCTAGATCTCTTACTTTAAAGAATTTAACTACATACTTCTTGTCAAACCATCTTTTAATAATTTGTTGATGATTAAGGTTACAAAAATCAATACATATTCGTTATTCACTTTTTCATTCTTTAATAGACACTAAATTTGATATCCAACTTGAATGTCTCACAAGATAAATATTTTTAGATTTTAAAAGTTTATCCATTTCTACCTTCATCAAAGTTTCAATCTTGGAATTAACATGTCTAAGTTTTTGTCTAAACTTCTTGGTTTCAAGTTTAAGAGGTATAGTATGTATCATAATTAGAGGATTAAAAGTTTTAAGATCCTCAAAATTCTAAGCTAAAACATCATTAAATTCATGTAACAATTCAATCAAGTTTTGTTTTTCACTTGCATGTAAGTAAGCTTCTATTTTAATAGGGTAGTGTTGTCTTTTTTTCTTTTTCTTTTTTGAATTTGAATTGTTTCTATTTTAGCTAACATTGTCCAATTAGTATTTTTAGAGATTTCTTCAATTTTCATGTGTAAGTTATCAAATAAAGCTTCTCTAATTACTATTTTAGAATAGATTTTATTTAAAAATATGACATCCTTTGACATAGCTTCATTAATTTCAAGAACTTTAAAACATTAATCACTAAATTTGTCCTTGGAAAATAATAATTCATAAACATGATTATCATCATCAAAAATTTGAAAAGAAAAGAAATTATTTGGAATAGAATAAGACTTAACCTTTTCAAAAATAATTTCAAAATCCCAAGTGTTGTGTCTAAATGAGCATCTAAAATAGTGGTCATTTGTGCTAATGCATTAGGAACATAAGTCTCTTCTCTAAAAACATGTTTAATGGATATGTAATCAAATTCCTTAAAAAATTCAAGGATATAAGCTTTATACACTTTCATTCCATTAACTTTATTTACTATTAGTTGAGAGTCACTATAAATCTTAAGTTTGGATCATTCATAATATTGAGCTAGTTTGATCCCATGTATAAGTGCTTCATACTCAACCATGTTGTTAGTCATAGGTTATGTGAAATTGATCTTTTAAGGATATGAGCTTCACCAAGAGGCATGAACATTATTTTGTTTCCACATCCTTTCTTGGAAGAGGAACCATCCACTCTTAATATCCAAGTGTTTAGGCTAGTAAAATCTGAAAAATTAAAACTTTGATCAATGTAACAATGATTGTCATCAAAATTTAGCTCACCTTCTAATGTTTTAATGATCAGAATCTCATTTATATATTTTTCCCTTGCTAATGGTAGAGGATCATTGAAAAGAAATGTTTTTCCATCATTTTGATAATAAGGTAAGATATATTCATAGATTTCTTCACATTCTCTAAAAGGTTGATAATATTTGATGAAATGTGTTTAAGAAAAAGGATTTATTTTTGAGATTTTACTCACATCATCATTCTTAACATGTTTGTCAAGTCCAACTTCAATAACTCCAATATAAAGATTAGTATTTTACTTTTCTAAAGATTGATTTTGTTGATTAAAAGTTGTTACCGCATGTTTATAAAAAGGTTCTCTTGGTATAACAACATATTTAGATCTTTCTTTAATAGGAATTAATAATTCTAAAAAATATAACCTAAAGAAGCCCCAAAACTGGGCTCTAAAAGTTCTAGATAAAAGCACACCATAAGTGGATGACATGTCAACTACTAAAATATCTATACAACATGTGAAAGTAGGGTATTTTTTTAAGTTGCACTTTCACTCCTTTTAATGATCCTACCATAGGCACATTAGATCCATCAAGTTGTATCATACTTCTTGCTTGTGGTGGCATTTCTTCCCCTAACGTTTTCCACACTTCTAATGGTATGACACTAACAGTTTCACCAGAGTCCATTAGGCAATTATGAACACTCTTTCCTAAAATGATCAAGGTAATTAACAAAGGTGGTTGATCTTTCTTGTTCAACATGAAATTGCTTGAGTTTTGTATTGATAGAGAATTAGGAGTTTCTATAAAATGAACTTTTTTTCAATTATTGGAGACTTTTCTTTATTGGTTTTAGGTGCATGAAGTATCTTTTTCATCACATCTTTCATTTCATTAAAATGTAATAGATCATATATTCAAATGTTAGCTTTAACTCTTGTCAAATCCTCAACTAGATCATAGGCTTTATGTTCATCTTTGACTTCATGTTAAGGTGGAGTTCTTCTAGGCATTAAAGGTGAGTTTGGTCATTGTTGAACATTTACTTGGAATGATTTGATTTGGTTACTTATGTTATTGTGAATAGGAGCTCTTTTGTTGGGAGGAGTATACAAGTTATTCCTAGTTTGTTGTTAATTGGTGTTCATAAAATCACTAAGTCTACAGTAACGAGCATTATGTGGATTGGGATCACTTACCATGATGTTTTCACATGAGGTGACTTCTTCATTTTCTATTTTATGAGGTATGTTAAGGAACATAATTGGGGCTTTTCCATTTTGTTGATTTTGAGCATTGTCACCATATAATGCTAAAAATTGGGGACAAATTTTCTAAAAATGTTGTATAGTGTCATAAAAGAAACAATTATCATCATTGATTAATGTGCTTGGTTTTTTAGATTCTATATGTACTTTGTTATTATTTTGCTTTAGTTCAACTACTTCATTGGAAAGTTTTTGAAGAGAAATTATTTGGGTCATTTGATTTTCTCTTTGAGTAGTAGATATGTTAGGATTAGATATTCCATCTAGGTTTATAATAGATTAGATTAAAGCTTTCAATTGATCATCATTCAAACTAGTAATTAATGGTAAAAATGAAAAAGATATTGGACTTTGAAAATAATTATTTTTAGGTTGAAGCATTTGGAAAGGAGTAGGGACTTGAAACATAGTATTATTCATTAGGAAAGTTTGTGATGGTAAGGAACTATATTATATAGGATTGCTAATACTCATCATTCCAAATTGAGTTTGAATAATATTCATTAAGGTAATTTGATCTAGCTCAATAGCTTTAGCCATTGTTCCTTGTAATTCTATTATATTACAATCAAATTTGATGGCATAGGCAAAGAATGGATCGATGGTGGAGAGGTAAACCTTGAGGATACCTTTAGATTGTAGACACATCTCATTTGAAACATAAGCTAGTTGATGGAGTAATCTTAAATTATAATCACAAATGTTTTCCCCATGTAGTTTTCTTAAATTTGTAGAATTACTTAAGCCTAAGGCAAGGCTGTAAACTTAACATTTTTGAGCAAAAATTTATTTTAAAAGTCTAGCCATGAATTAATAGAGGCATTAGGGGGCATTAGAAACTGTTGTGTGGCTTTACTTCTAAAAGTAGTTACAAAGATTCTACATGATATATCATTTTTATTAATATTATAGATGTTTAGGAAAGTTTCAAAGCATTCTACATGTTGTCGTGCATCACTATTGGAAGATGTAGGGTCAACGAACAAATTAACGTTTTGTAGAAGCTTTGAAATATTATGATAAATTGTGAAATTAACGAGATTGCTAACCAGGGGAGTTAGGGGTTGACTGGCTATCATCCTAGTTTGAATCCTTCTTGAGATAGAGTTTGGAAAACATAGAGCTCATTATCTTCTTAAGGTAAAATGATAGGTAGCAAGTTGATTAGGGACAAGGGTAAGATATCTTTGTTGAGATGTTCAATGAGAAGATTCTTGGCTCATAAACTGAAAAGACGAAGTAATGTAAAATGCTAGTAAACTATAAAAATTAGAGAAAATCGAAAAATATTTAAAGCTTATTATATTTTTTAAGAAGAACTAAAATTGTAATATATATATATATATATATATATAATTTTAAAAAATTAGTAAATATAGAATTTCAAAAAAAAGATAAACTTTAAAATAGAACAATGTTATTAATGAAAACCACCTTACCAAAGTTGAAACTAAGGTAAGGGTCACCAAAATAGAAATAGTAAAGGTTTAGGAAACTAAAAAATAAAAATAGAAGTTCAAATTGAGAATAGAAATTTGAAATAAAAATATAAAAACTAATATTTTAGAAAATATAAATAAAAAATAGAGACACGAAAATGGACATAGCCCTCCTTCTTAGCTTGTATGGGTACAGAAACTCAGGAACAATCTTAGCTTGTAAGGGAAACATGGTATTTTGACAAACAGAAACCATTAACAACATTGGTAATTTTTGAGCAAAGTTTTAAAATTAAACTGTGTCTAAATAATAAATGTATCAAATTCTGAAATTGTGATGAAAATAACTAGAATTCAAAGAAAATAATGTTTAAATGAAATAATAAATGTTATTTAATTAAATGTATAAAATAATTGGTAATTTAAGGAGTGAACGACATAAACAATATAGACAAAGGGATTTGTAATTAAAGCATGATGAGCAACAAGGTAACCTTTACATCCAACCATATGAATCACAAATGTTCATGCACAATTTGGTCGAATTCCATGGATGGGACTATTTTTGGCATCTAGATTATTATGTATTGATTGTAGTTCACTATCTTCCCACTTGGAATAGTGGTAGCTTTGTCACATATGGTTTAGTCTAAAGTGAGGCATATGATAATTGATGTTGTTGCAGCCTTATGTTACTCTTAACAATAATAGAGAAATTAATTATTCAATCTAATTAACAGTGGAAAGTAAAGTCTAAACTAGCCTACATGTGATGAGTATCCATTCCTAGCCTTTTGTAGATGCCTTGGACTTCATGCAACTACCACTAGATTATCAAGTGAGGAGTGATGAGGTACCCCTATGTCCAACCATACGAATTACAAGCACTCATGCGCAATCCAATTAAACTTCTTAGATCTTAAGTTCTCAAACACACTAGTTATAAGACATGAAATCTAATCTATACAATCATTTTCTTTTCAGTTCCACTCATGAGGTACAAATATATAATTAAGTGCAATTGAGGTATCTAATTTTTATCACTTTATATTTTATTAGTTTAATCACCTAAAACAAGAATGAAAGGTAGGGGAATTTCATATTTAATTAATCTATTACCTAGCTAGCCTAACACAAGTACCCATTCCCACTCTCTAGACACATCCTAAATGCATATAGTGCTACTAGGTTACCAAACGTTGAGTATTTCTTGGTTACCAAGCACTACACGTATGCTCAAAGTGGTCATGCTTTTGTTCATTAACAACTAGAAACTAATTATTTAATTAAATCACATTAAAGTAAAGTTCATGAATAATAAATGTATTAAATAAAACATTAATATATTCTCGGTGCTTCAAGGATTATCAAAAGGGCTCATCTTTATTTCCATTACACTACTATGGTTCGGTACATTAGTGCTTGAATAAAGGTTTGTACACACTCAAACTCCTACTATGGGTACTCAAAAATATTCTAACTCTAGAATTGCTAAACTATAAGAACTTTGTTACTCTAAATAAAAACTAATCCCAAAATTGTGTGCCCAAGCATTATAGTTATAGCCGAGCATATACTTTATGATATCAAATATTCAACACTGCATATTGGGGTCCGATATCATGTATCTAGTATTAAGGCTTCAATATTAGAGCATATCAAAAGATGACTCATCATACCCCCATAATTGAATGAAAATTGATCCTTGAGTGAACAATAGGAAGAACAAGTTTCTTACAAAAATATTGGGTAGGTATGGGATTATTGACTAACATTCAGACTAACTGAAATCGAACAAATAGACTCTAAGTGTCTAAGTGTATGGATTACAATCTTTTACAAAATTGGGTGTTGATGATAAAAGAATTGAACACCCTAGACAAAACTGACATCCAACCCCTTTGATAGCTAAAAAGCAAGGGAGAAGATTCAATGATCATGAATAGTCCTCGTCCCATGGTGCTACTACTTATCCTTTAATGAAGATAATCTTGCTTCTAGTTCATGCTTACCACTGCAATCACAACAAAATTATGGATTAGTATGCAATGTGTAACGTATATCTTTTAAATATCTTGTCTCATCGATGGTTACACTTGACTAGGTTCTGATTATTGTGGATTAATTTCATTAATAGTATTAGTGGGAAACTTGAAAAATAGGTGAAATGGATAAGCAGTTCACTAAATTCAAAAACATTCAAACATAATGAAATGCTTGAAGAGGGTTAAGAATTTACAATAATAAAAAGGAATTTTCACTAAAAAACATTGTGAAGGTGTGGACAATTAGATGTCATTGATGGGGATATGCAAAAGGATTTGATTGTAAGAATGTTTAAGGATAAAGAACTAAACTAACCCAACCAAAAGGTATGCAAGTAGATCCTTCCCAAAGGAGGTGCAGGCCCTTTATTACCCTTGCATAACTTAAAACCAAGGAGTTTGTGGACCCCATGAATGATTAATGGTTATGAAAAGTTAAGTACAAAAACTTGGAAGAAACTACCTAATAATTTTGACACATCAAACCAAGACATCGAACAAGAACATAAAACTAGTAGTGAGGTGAGACATGGAAATCATAGGTGGAAGAGAGAGTGTGTGGAATGGAGTTCCTAATTAAGGTCACATGAAGTTCCTTATGAATTTTATGATTAAATGACTTGATAAGATCCATCCTTAGTTTAGAAAAAAATCAACAACTTTCAATGACATCACATCACCATTCTAAGACTAGTCCACTCCCCCTAAAACACAAGAGTGCTCACACAAAACAACCATCATTCCTTATTAGAGAAGAAAAGAGAAGTAGTAAGTGAGGAAGGGTCTTAGTTAGAGGGGACCTGCAAGCATAGGTAACATGTCTTTCTAGTTCCATAACTAGTGCTTGTAGCCTATTTATTTTATCTAAGGGATGTGCTTTTAATTCCCATCATTTTTTTTCTTGATGATGGGAAGCACACCTATAAAGACTTATTCAACCTCTTATTATTGGTTGACATGGAATGGTAAGAAATTCATGAAAACACACATGCATCCAAGTAAGAAAAAAGGCACAAAGAATATCAAATTCCCTTAAAGTTACATCCTATTCAAACCTTTGTATCCTTTTCAATTCTGAAACCTACCAAAGTTATAGGTTTGTTAAAGTTTTATTAATGAAAAAGTGACTGCACATTTCCAAAATAAGGAAGACCATAGAGTTTCTAGATGGATGAATGTTGTGGACTCACTACTTGTTGCATGAAAAAGAAATCATTTCCTAATCATCAATAAAAATATTCAAATCTAGAATCTAGACACCAACAATCAAATAACTAGATAGCAGTTGGTAATCAAGCTCATTATTATTAGAACATAATAAGAAAATCACATCCAAGTAAAGAAAAATATATAAGAAATTATAAAATATTTAAGAAAAATAAAATGTACTAACGATGCTATAAAACAAAAACTTTGAAAAATTAATAACATAAAAGAAAAAGGTGTAAGATAAATAATGTGTAAAAAAAAAGTTGTAAAAATAACAAGGTGAAAAATAAAAACATGCAAAACAAAAAGATGAAAAATTGAGGAGCCATTTATATAGTTATCATGGATGTTCATCTCCCCCATGACTAAGTTGAAAGGAGGAGATTCAAAATATTGAGTGTGATTGTCCATTCGATGAGACATTTGTTGTATTAGCTAGCTTATGCTCATGGAAAGGTTTGACTTGTTGTATGTTGACTAATTGTTTCTTAATTGGGCTCTCAGGGTTGTAGATCATCATGGCCCTAGAAGGAAAAGTTTTGTAAATTACATAAGGTCCTTCCCACAATATTTGAAACTTAGTTTGTTGAGGTACATGCATGGGATTCTAGTAGAGAACCTCATCTCCAAGTTCTAAGGTCATGGTGCTTTTTCTTGATTACTTGTGCACCTCTTTAGATGATAGGGCAACCAATCAATTTTCGTCTAGCAAGTTGAGATTCATTAATTTTTCTTTTTGCACTAGACTTACGTCAATGTCAAGGTCATAGGCTATTGAAAGTGTATAAAGCTTGGATTGAATAGGAAGTCTTGGTAATTTTCAATACACCAACTCATAGGGAGAATAGCCTATAGGAATTTTCCATGTTGAGTGGTAGGCCTAATGGGCATCGTTGAGTTTTGTGTTCCAATATCTTCTATATTTGCTAACAATTCTTGTTAGTATCTTTGTGATTTCCCTATTGGTAACCTCATCTTGACCATTGGCTTGGGGATGGTATGGTGTTATGAGTTTATGTTCAAGCCCCAAGTGTTGCATGAGTTTTCTAAAGGTAGTTCCTATAAAGTAAGGTCATTTATCAAAAATTAATGCGTGTGGCATACCAAACCTATTCACAAAATTTTTTTGTACAAATTGTGTAGTAGTAGAAGATGTACAATCAATGAAAACTGCTACTTTTGCTCATTTTGTACAATAGTCAACAAAAACTATGATGTATGCATTTCCATTTAACATGGGCATAATGGAACCCATGAAATAAATTCCCTAGATGTCAAAGGGTTCTAGTGGTTGGATCCACTATTAAGATCCCTTCATTTGAGTAGTCATTCCACCATCTCATTGGTAATGTTTACAAGAGTGGATGTATTGATGAGAATTCCTAAAGATTGTTGGCCAATAATACCCTGCCATCAGAATTATAATGATCATGCATCTCACAACATAGTGGCCCCAACAAGGACCTTCATGAGTATCCTAGAGAATGCATAGTTGATTAGCATTAGGGACATACCAACAAACTAAGCCATCAATGCACACCTTGTAGAGGTGTCCATTGATCTCCATAAAGCATTTTACATGATGAAGAAACTATTATTTCTTCTGGTGGTCCAACCCTTGTGGCATCTCCTGGGTGAGAAGATAAGTGAGAATGCCATCATACCCTTTAGACTCATTGGGCAATTATTTAATTATAGCCTTAACAAAGAGGGGTTCATCAGAAAATAAATCAAATAGTGAACTTTTGTCTGCTTTCTTGTCCCATCAAAACTGAGATAAGTGGTTAGTGATCACATTCTTAGTATCCTTTCAATCTACCATCATCAAATTGAATTCCTATAAGATCACCAGCCATCATATAACTTGGGGTCTCACCATTGACTTGTTCATTATGAAGCAAATGGTGTTTTGATCCATGTGCAAAAATGCTTTGTATCCATGTACATAATGTCAAAACTTCTCTAGAGAAAACACCACTACCATCAATTCTTTTTCTATGGTAGTGTAGTTCAATTGTGCAACCACAATGCTTTGGCTTGCATAATGTATGTAATATGGACATTTCTTGTAATCCATTTGTGTAAGCACAGCTCCCAATGGATAATTTGATGCATATTTCATGACATGAAATGGTCTGAACCAGTTGGATTCTTGTAGAATTAGAGTTTCTACAAGTTTCTCCTTCATTGCTAAAATGCTTTTTCAGATTCTATGGTGTAAAAAAATGGAGCATCTTTCTTTGTTAGCTCAACCAATGATTTTGCAACCTTAGAGAAATTCTCTATGAATCAGAAGTAGTAGCCAATGTGTCCAAGGAATGATCAAACATCTTTAATGGTTTCTAGTTGGCAGGTTATTCCTTGGATGACCCTTATTTTTTTAAGATTGACCTTTATTCCTACTTGTGATATTCAGTGCCCTAATACAATGCCTTCTTGGACCATCAAATGACTCTTTTTCCAATTGAGCCAAAAGTTTTTTTCAACACATCTCTTTAGAACTTGCTCAAGATGGTCTAGGACTTGCTCAAATGTAGTTCCATAGGTGGAAAAGTCATTGATGAAGACTTCCACACTGCTACTAATCTACTGTTGAAAAATGCTATGGACCAAGTGATGGAATGTAGTAGAGGCATTGCATAGGCCAAAAGGCACCTTGTGATATGCAAAAGTCCCCCAGGGACTCATGAATGTTGTTTTGGCCTAGTCCTCCAGCGTGATCTATATTTGGTTATAGCCACTATAGCCATCCAGAAAACTATAGTAACAATGCCCGGATATTGTGTCTAACACCTTATCAACAAATGTCAATGGAAAATGATCCCTGAATATTGTCATATTCAATAGCTGAAAATCAATGCAAACCTTCCACTTGCCACCTTTATTGGGCACAATAATGAATGGACTAACTCACTTACTATTCGTAATGGGATAGATAAACCCATCCTTGAGAAGTTGTTTGATTCCCTCCTTGATGATTTACTTTAGTTTGGAATTCAATTAACACTTTGGTTTCACAACTAAGTCAATGTAGATACAATGCTAGCAAATCCAGGGATCAATCCCTATGAGTTCAGAATATGACCAAGCAAAGGCTATTGAACATTATTCAACCACTTTTAATAGCATCTGTTTCTATTTTGGAGTAAGATTGGCTTTGATTATTACCAGCTTTTCATTTTTAAAGAATACATATTCCATGCCAGTCTGTAGAGTTTTTAATTCAAGGGGCTCTTACTTGAAATTTTCAAGAATTTCCAACTCTCCCTAGTAGGTATCATCATTTGTATTATCAAAAAGTTGGTGATGAACGTGCTCTAGTTCATGCATGACTATTACATATGTGCATCTTAGGCTCTCAATTAATTTCATGCAAAGTTTGTTGCTCTCAAAATCAACAATTAACCACTAGGTACCCTCTTGTTTTATGGCTACTACATACAAATACCTTTTGAATATTATCTTTTGGTACACACTACTTGCATTTAGAGATGGATGCTTGTTTCATTATCCAAAGTTTCTAAACACAATTGCACCCTATAATGATGTATGCAATGCATGAAACTCTCTTCTTCTTGATCTTATTGAATGCATTTTCTTTGTATATTTCTAGGGAAAGATCTTTGATGCCCATTTTTACATCAACTGTGGTTATCCATACCCTTCCCATGATGATTAAGAAGCCCCCATTTATAGTTCTACAACTTGATTACTACAAAATCAAAAAGATAAGATCACCCACAGATAATGGTCACAATGTCTTCTACTAGTCCTAATGGAATAGTGATGGACTCGTCTACCAATTGTAATCTTATATTTCTCTTCTTTAGAGGATGCAAGTTCCATGTAGTATACATATCATTAGAAATTAGGTTGACACCAGAACTTGAGTCGAGAAGAGATTCACATGGTTCATTCCTAGAAATCTACAAATCAATAAGAGGACTCCCAAGATCTACTAATTTTCTAGGAAGGTTTCCAACATAGATCCAATCAAATATGACATGAGTAAGCATAACAGTGTGGATCTTGGGTAGTATTTGGTTTAAAGGAGACTTGAAGGAACTTGATATAGAGGAAGACAGAGGAGAAAAGTTGCTAACCATAGTTGTATGTAAGGGCTTAGATGAACTATGGGAGTGGAAGAAAGGTCTTTTCTTTGATCGAGTATTCAAACCACTCAATTGATGAACTAGTTATAGATTAATGGACCTGGTAGCATTGCATTGTTGCAGTTGAGCTAGGAGTTCACTTTGCATCGATGGAGTAGGTGGTAGCTATGCAGAGGATGGAGGAGCATGTGTAGGAATATGAGAAGGATAAGGGTAAAAGGTGGTATTCCTCCTAGAATGTGGAGAATGAGTTTGATAATAATTAAGAGGGTAGTAGTTGGATTGAAAAGTAGAAATGTGACTAGAAGAGTCACATGGAGATAATGGTTGTTGAATGTAATACCCATGTGGATCAGGTTATCTGTAATCGTGTTGCTATTGTGGTAGTGCCAATGCCCATGACTATGGTTGCTACCACTATTGATACTATTTATATGATTACGATGGAGTTCCACTTAGATAATATTGTTGTTACTAGTGGAACTATCTAGAATTACCTTGAGGATAAGACAATCTTTTGGGTGTTTACCTTTGTGCTAGTCGTGGATTCAAGGCATATACCCTAGATTCTTGTAAGTTTGACACAATAGGATAACATCCCTTAGGATGTTCATAATGGTAGATGTCACACCCACCATCATCATTTGAATCGTTTCCTACAACTTCCTCTATTGTAGCAATCTTTCCCTTACCTCTTTGATAGGCACATTCAGCTTCCTTACACCTTCTACGCTCATGATCACTACCTTATTCCTTAGACTCTTCAGTAATTTTGAGGATAGCTTGAAATTTTCTATCCATGAAGTCCCATAATTGATCAAACTTGGTCATAATTTTAGATTGAGTTTTTTGAAGTGACAAGCTTTTCCTATTTACCATCTTATCAAGTGATGATTCTTCTTCACTGTCACAAAATCAAACCTCCCTCTTGCAAATGGAAGAATTGTAGTTATACTCCTCTTCACTTTCACATTTCCTTAATTTTCCTTCCTTTTTAGCTACCTACTCTATTAATCTTTAGATTTGAAAAGTGTGTAATTCTGATAGTCACCCTTGGGCATAGATGCCAAGGGTTCTCCTTGTTTTAGATTGAAGCCCATCTACAATGTGGCAAAGTTGGTCTAGTTGAGAATAACCATGGCTAGGACATCTATGCATTAAGGAATAATATCAACTAATGGTAGCACCCAAGGGTTTTTGTTTTCCTTGTTTCTATCCTTGGATTTTTCTTCTTAAGTTATACTCTTTGGAATTTTTTTGATATTTTTCATTAAACAATTTAAGCATTGTACTCCATTGTTTGATAGATTCTAGTTGTAAGAATTGGTACTATTTTTTAGATTCTTTAATGAGTGTCTATGGGAATAACTTAAGCTTTTGCCACTCATTTTCTATCTTCTACAAGGCACATGCATCTTGGAAAGCTTGGACATTGTTCTAAGGATTTGAGTTATATCCCCCTTTAAACCAAAAAATATTGTTCATGTCTAGCCTTTTGATCCAACTATCCTTTACATGCCTTGTGAAAATTTGAACTACCTCTACAATGTTTAGCATACTCCAAGTAGCAAGCAAAGGCTCATGGAGGCCTTGATTTTGGTGCCTACAATGCCCTCTACTACTCTTGAACATTGACGCCCTTGGTCTTGGCCTTCTTGATAGTCCCTTTGGTCATTTCAATCCCATTGGTCACCTCCATCATGGTCATGCCCTTTGTATTTGCAATCAGAGTTAGAAGAAGAAGATGATGATCACGAAGATGAAGAGAAAGGAGAACTAGCACCATCAAGGTGCTTGCTACCCCCTTTTTTGTAATTGTGGCAACGATCATGCTCTTGTTTCTTATTTGCATCCCTGCCATGACTCCCTTCTTTAGATCCTTCTTTGTCACTGGATCCATTCTTTCCAGAACTAGGATTGTGAATTGTGGATTGCAGGTTCTAGTTTTGATCTCCTTCATTGAATTTAAAGAGAAGAATTTCATTAAATGGGAAACCTCCAAAGAAGGGTTCTCCACCATCCTTTTGGTACAATAGAAATGGGGAATCACTAAACCACTTCCTTGTCATAGATTCATGATGTTATTCTAGCTATCAGTCCCTAAGATGTTGTGCTTCAATGGGATGAAAATCCTTGGCATCACTATCCTGCACAACATACTCAACATGAAGCCTTTGAAGACCCAATTGTATAAGCATTTTTTCAAGCATTGTAGGAATGGATCGATTGGACAACAACACAATGTTTCCCTTCATGTCACACCACTACAGTTGTTTATCCTAGAATAGGATGAAGATGAAGCTAGACACATACTCATCAGGATGAGCATATACCACTTTGTATTATTAGGGCACCTACTAATGAACTTTGTCAGACTTGGACGAAGAATTTTTCTTATGAGAAGAAGATATTTTATGTTAGAGAATAAAAGTGCAATGTGTTTTTAAATATTTTTGTAGTTATTCTAAAGTGTGATATGACTCTAGGGTTCATTCCAACAATTTTAAATAATTTCCACTAAGTCCTAGATAACCTCTAAAAGGTCCTTCGCAACAATGCCAATGATGAGCAACGAGGTACCCCTACACCCAACCATATGAATCACAAGCATTCACACGTGATCTGGTCAAACTCTATAGACATTAAGTTCTCAAGCACACTGGTTCTAAGACATGAAATATAATATGGATGATCATTGTATTCTCAATTCCACTCATGAGGTACAAGTATGTGGTTAAGTGCAAATGAGGTATTTGAATTTTATCATTTTATATTTTATAAGTGTAATCACCTAAAACAAGAATGAAAGGTAGGGGAATTTAGTATCTAATTAATCTATTACCTAGCTAGCCTAACAAAAGTACCCATTCCCATGCTCTAGACACATCCTAAATGTATATAGTATTGTTGGGTTACCAAACGTTAAACTTTTCTAGGTTACCAAGCACTACACAATGGTCGTGCTTATGTTCATTAACAATTGAAAATTAATTTCTTAATTAGAGTGCATTAAATTAAAGTTCATGAATAATAAATGCATTAAAGAAAACATTAATCTATTCTCAATGCTGCAAGGATTATCAAAAGGGCTCATCTTTATTTCCATCACATTACTATGCTTAGGTACATTAGTGCTCAAATAAAGGTCCATACACACTTCGAGTCTTACTGCAAGCACTCAGAAATATTCCAACTCTAGAATGGCTAAATTGTAAGAACTTTGTTCCTCTAAAAAAAACTAATGTTGAAACTATGTGCCCAAGCGCTATATTTATAGGTCGGCATATATCCTACGATATTGGATATTCGACATCATCTGATATCAGAGCATATCAAAACATGACTCATCACCAAGCATCTCATTACTAGATATGCCAAATGATAACACTACTAGGTTAACAAGTAATTATACTTAAGCACTCGTTATT
The DNA here is from genome assembly GCA_015680685.1 of Gnetum montanum. Classification (NCBI taxonomy): domain Eukaryota; kingdom Viridiplantae; phylum Streptophyta; class Gnetopsida; order Gnetales; family Gnetaceae; genus Gnetum; species Gnetum montanum. Next base: position 681,888 of record MNCI01023453.1, on the reverse strand, counting down.
AGTTATACTCATTCCACTTAATGACAAAAATAGTAAAGAGAAATAAATGATAAACATTAACTAAGAAAAATAGTAAGAATTTAAGTAATTAACAATAATAAAGCTAAGTAAATGTTGTAATGATGGAAGTAATCTCGATCTTTATTACTGAACATGTAACATGTTCAAGTATGTCACACTCAAATAAGGATTTTGTACAATCACTTAACATCATACTAGGAACATGCATTGGAAACAAACTAATAAAACTTCTCTATGTTAACCTCTAAAATCTCTTGAAATCTATATGCAAACCATGCATCTAAGTTTTGTATTTATAGGCTAGCACAGATGAGATGATATCGAATCTCTGACATCAAAGGTTGTGCCCTAATATTAGATACTTGATAACATGGCTCCAATATCAAATATCTGATATTAGAGCCTTACCATAACATGACTCATCATACCTCCATGACTGAATGAAAACTCATCATTGAGTTAAATAAAATAAGAAACAAATTCTTTGAAAAATATTAGGAAGGTATGGGATTATCAATTGACTCTAACAAACACACAACTAACTATTTTATGCAACATTGGTGTTTTTTTTTAAATGGACATAACATGACAAAATAAAAAAATTGGAGAAGCTTATGTAGTTCTCAGAGGTGGTGGCTCTTCCATTGGCCACTTCTCTTTGTCATCAAGATTTTGGAATTTTTAATGATGCAGGAGAACTGTAACTTTTCCACATCCATTCTTGAGTCATGCACCATTCAAGCTAATGATCCAATGTGTGCTAGAGTAGGTACATCCCATGAACATGGTAGCTATGTGAACATCTAATTGGCTTTCACATACCACGCTACAAACTATCTCCATTCCTTCTCAAAAGCCCTTACCTTTTCTCTTAATTCCTGATAATCTATTGGTCTCCTAGCTAGGTCTAAAGCTACATCTCTCTACCCATGGTAGCAAGCCTTAATTATTTCTAGTTCCAAGTTTGCCACATAGAGTTTATGCAGAACATCTTTCCTATCTACAAACTCTTTCTCATATAAAGCATAGGTGGTTTCTACTTGTTATTCCAATTTATTTTTGAGCCGACCTATTATTAACATGGCAAGGTTAGCCTAATGAAGGTTAGCTAATTCCATGTACTCCTTCAAATCCTCAATCTGTAGGTCCTTATTTTTCACTTCTACTTGGTAGACCAAGGCATAGCTATCTAAGATGGGCTACTAGTCAATATTTTGTGCTGACATGGAACTGATATAGGCCTTTGCCATCTGGCTTTCTTTTTCATTGATTTTCTTATACATGCTAATCTACTCCAGGAAGTGCTCTTTTATCTTCTTGTGCTTCTTGGCCTCATTTTGTAATGTGCTTATCTCAATTGCAAACTTCTAGCATATGGCACATACCTCCTCCATTAAAAGGGTTTGGTTCTCTCTAGCTAATCTACGTATGTCCTAGTTGACCCTCACCAATTGCTCCCTCAACTAGTGGATTCTCTCTTCTGAAATGTTTGTTCTACTTTTTGACAATGGTCAACCTTACATTATTAGTAGTAAGCTACCTTTTTTCTTCTTGTTTAGCAATCAATGCCTACGCATGAGCATATGCTTGGGCTTCGTTGATTAAGGCATTCTAGACCACTTTCTCCTTTCCTTTTTCAGTCACTTTATTCTAATCAATCAATTGGCCCAACTACTCTATTCAAAATTACTCTAGCTATTCAAGTGCAATGAATTGGGAAGGATCTCTTCTTTTAGCTTTTAGGGCAACAAGCTCTTGTTGCAATCATTGTACCTCTACATCTACATGCTCTGTTGTGGTCTCTACCATGACTAGTTTTTCCTTAGTGGCTATGAGGTCAAATTATACTGCAATGACATCACTAGGGATGTCAAAGAGGGTTGCCATGACTTGCCTAGTTTGTAGTAATCTATTGAGCATATCCTCATGCGGTATAGGAGCCATTGAAGTCTTGACTAACATCTATGCATCTCTAGTTCCAGTTAAGTTCACTAGTGGCACATCAAGCACATTGAAGAATTCTTTAATATAGTTTATTATTACTTTTACTACACTTGTTGCATCTTAATGCTGCATGATCGCAATTGTGGCACCTTCTCCCATTTCAAGCATAACTTGGGAAGATTAGGAATTTCTAGAGATCTACTATGACCATTAGGCTTCTCTTCCTGATTGCAAATAAATCTATCTCCTTGATGAATCAATAGAGACTATGTGCTAAATGGTAGCATCAATGACTCAGAAGAGGTTGGAGTCATCCCTACTTCTCCAACTAAGAATTTTAGCAATTCTCTATAAATGGCTCATTGAGGGCCTATAATCCAGTGGAAATGGTAGTGGGACTTGCGGCTCTCACCATTGCTCAAGTTCTTATTTTGGTTCCATCTTTGGTCCTTGTTCTCACTCCTTTTTTGATTTTTATTTTTGCTCTTCACCAAGATATTTCCTTGGTGCTACTGGTTTGAGCAACTTAGAGAATGAAGCATTTTGAGCCGTCCTAGAACATCAGTGGTGTAAACCAAGATTCTGACTCACTTGCATAGCTTCCTAATCATGTAAGGAAATGGAAGTGTTAACTTCCCTACCTTTCTTTCCTCAAACCTCCATTGAATCTCCATGAAGTACAATTGGGCAAGGTTGGTGTTGTATTTTCCTACCAAGGTTATACTTCCTCTAGTTATGTAGGTTGATATCCTATTCATCACTGTAGTGGGTAAGAGATGGTATGTACCAATTTTGAAATAAATTCTCTTTTCAAAAGTTAGCTCACTATATATTTTGTCTTATTTGTTATATGTCTAGTTCAGCCACAGTTTCCTTATTTCTATGTCAAACCTTGTGGATAGATGTGCTACCTTGGCCCCCATATTGGGTATGTTCAAAGCCTCTAAAATGGCCTTAACTAAGAAAGAAATAGAGACTCTACCAATGTTGATGATGGTGCTCTCCTCTTTATTATGCCAAAATTAGTATGTCTCACTAAGGTATCATTCCCTACTTTTAGAAAGGATATGTCATACAAGTAATGCCTAAAGCTAAGTTTTAATCACTTCAAGGAAAATTCCATGAATGAAATGAAGTTTATTTCCACGATGACCATGGTCAACATGGATTACTCCTAGATGGCTCGAAAGCATTTTTGGGACGACATGAGGCATTGTCCCTATGCTTGAGCCTTTGGTCCTATAGACTCTGCCTAGATTGACTACCTTGTAATAGGGGCCTCTTGATAAATGCTAAATGATTGGGCCTCCTATTCATCATGCTTGATTGGTGGGCCTTACTCTCCTAGTCAACCTGTACCACCTCTTAGGCATTGGGTGGTCCTTCTTGTTCTCCTCTTTTTGGGTCCATTTGCAATTAATCAAGGATTCTAGTTACTAAGGTGTTTTTCATTTATCATTACTAGGTTTATACCTTACTCATGTCCTTAGTTCCATTAGGTTCTTAGTTCATGAGATTGCAAAGTTAGAAAAATTTCAAGAAAAATGCCCAAAAAGTGTTAGCTTCTTTTATGACCCTTCAAAATTGACTTCTTTTCCCTTATGTATAGCTTATAATGATGGTTATGATTCCTTAGGTGAGATAATTAAATATTTTGACATGCATACAATTGATTTTTGATTAAAATACTAAATTTTTTTAACATTATTAGCCTTATAATACCTTCTGGGTGATAATACCTTATAATACCTTCTATGATTGGTTCGAAGGTTTCATGTAAAGTCCAAATTTATGGGGTAAGTGAGAATTCATATTTAGGCATCGGTAATGATAGAAGACAAAATTGTAGAAATTAAAAGCTTTGGAAGATGTAAGAAAAGGGTACTGAGTCTATGATATAGAACGGATAGGTTGTATAATAAGGGAAGGTGTTGAAATTAACATGTATGCACTTGGAAGGTTCAAGATGATGTGGTTGTGTTAGACAAGTACAAGTCATAATAGTTATACAAGTGGATCCTCCCTAAAGCAAGCTCTAGCCCTTAATGCCCTTGTATAACCACATCTAAAAATTTCCATAGGCACTGAAGCGATTAAATGCAACACATACCTATTAGCAAAACACACATGTTAGAATCACCAATTTGAGAGAATAACTCTATGTTACGCAAAACCACATATTATAATCATGTGAACAGTGAGATGAGATGGATTTTAAAAAGGATTGTTGGAATTGGGATGTGAGGTGCCTTACCATAGGCAAAATGAATCCTTATGTGTTATTAATGGTTAAAGTAATCATTATCCCTTCTTTCTAAGATTTAAACCAAGTCCAAACAATGTTCTAGTGACATCACATTGTTTTGTCTCTTGGATTGACAACCATAAAACTACCGCTATTGCAAGGAGTAGCATCACTTGGCATTTTTTCCAAGGGAGAAGTTTATTCATGGTACTTCTCTCTTTCTCTCTCTTTTCTTTAATTTTTGAAAAGCCATCAACCTTCAAGTGTGGATAACATGTCTTTCTAGTGGGACCCTCAAAAATTTATTCTATGTCCTTTTATTTTATTTTCATCTATGTCAACCTTACTAGAAGACTACCTTCAAGCATGGGTAACATGTCTTTTTAATGACATGGTAAGGCAACAGTTATTTTATTCTTACTCCCATTTTTTGTTAAATATACAATGATATAATTATAACTGTAACAACATGATAGAACACACAAAAGTAATCTAAGAGAATCCACAAATCCCCTTGATGTCATACCATTTGCATTTCCACTTGGTTTTTCACTTTCTTATCCATACACAATGATTACAAGTTTATTCTTAGTTTGATGATAGAAAAGAATATCATTATGACCACAGTAATAACTTCTTATTAATGGGATGGATGGATGGATGTCATGGCCTCACTATCTAGATAATCAACCCCTCATGACTTTGACAACATAGAAAAAACATTACCCCAATGGGCTACATGATGTCTCTTTATTCAAAAACAAGATTATTAACAAAGAAAATGAAAACAAAATGTGGAAAAGGTTGAAAAAAATGAAAAAAATTTGTATCAAGAAATGAGAAAATAATAAAAAAAATTGTAAAACAAAAAGATGAAAAATACTTATTAATTCTTGATTTTAGGATGAGGCATCTCCCCCACTACTAAGCTTTTGATCATGACAAGAATTAATTAGTGAGTAGCTAGGCTCCATACATTTGTGAAACAATGTTAGACTTTCATTTTCAAGCCACTAGGTGTCTTCTAGTTTAGTGGCATCTACACAGATGTGTTATTGCTTACACACTTGGTTTTGAAATGTACATTGGGTCAAAATAGAAATTGTGTTAACTTTATGGACGTCTGGCTTGTGGCTACACCCTTTACCATGACTAGTGATGCATGGATTATTATGTCTCTCCATAGTGCTAAATTCACCATTTTTGTCTGGTGTTGGAGTAACGATGGGTGTTGGCCTTTGCATAGGATTAGAGGATGTTGGTTGTGAAAGGAAGGGTGGTGCACTTGATTGGCATTATGCTGGTTTAGATGAGTTAATAGGTCCACAAGTGTTGTGCTTACACATGGGAACTATCCTAAAGAAAGGATGTTTCTAAGATTGTTATGGGGATTTAGTGGCATTATTATTTCTATGTATGTTCGTAGCACAAGTAGCATTCTTTTGTTGATGTTGTGGTGCTAAACCTTCCTATGTTGCTGGCTCTAACATGTGATGGAGGGAAGTATGAGAATATTGAAGATATGATGAAGGGTGAGAGGTGTGAGGTGGTGATCTCATAAGAGATGTTGCCAGTTGATATTTAGAAGAGTATTAGTAGTGATTTGAGATAGAGAAAGTAGAACTAGTTATTGAAATAGGTTCTTGAACATAGTATTTGGATGGGCTCAATTGATAATAAGGGTAGCATTGGTTTGATGATTGCCTCCCCCATGACTGTGGGTTTTTCCACTACATTGGATGATAGTGTTGAGGCTAGTAAGGAGTCCCACTAGGATAGTGTGATTGGTTGTTGGGCTATCTATAATCACCTTGTGAGAAAGGTATGTTCCTAGGCAGTTGCTTTTGTATGAACTTGGAATTCAATGCAAAAGCTCAATACTCATGTAGATGTAACATGATTGCGCAATAACCCTTTGGATGGTCATATATGCAGATGTCACGTTCATCATCTTCTTCAATGGTTGAGTCTATGGCCTCTTCTTCTATAGCCATTTCCCCTTTTTGCCGATAAGTGTTCCTAACTGTTTCTTGATTATTTTTTCTTCTTTTGTTGTGATCACTTAATTCTTTTTGTGTTACTTTCTCCTCTATAGTTTCTAAAATCTTATCTAACCTTTCTTCAAGCTCATCAATAGACTTTTGTATTAACAAGGTTTGTTGTGAAATCACCTCATTAAGAGTTGCCTCTTTTTCCTTATCATAGATATGGACCCTTTTCTTTTGAAGAGTTGGATCCTAGTGATGTTTCTCAACATTCTCTCATTTACATAGCTCTCCTTCTTTTGCCACATACTCGATTAGCCTTTGGATTTGATGGGTTCCCAGTTCATATAACCAACCTTGAGCATATATCTCAAGGGTCTCTCTTGTTTGACTATAAAGCCCATCTATGATGTGGAAAAGTTGCTCTTCTTAAGAAAAACTATGACCCAAACATCCATACAAGAGAGAATAGTATCTATCTAGGGCCATATCCAAGGGTTCATGTTGTTCCTATTTCCATCCTTGGATTTGTTTCTATAGGTTGAACACCCTCGCATAGGCTTCGCATTTTTCATTGAAGAGTTCTAGCATTGTGGACCATTGATGATATGAGTTTGGTTTTAATGATCTATACAACACTTCGACTTTGTCTGTTAGTGTCCTAGGACAAAGCTTAAGCTTTTTCCAACCACTTCAATGTTTTGTAAGATGCATTCATTACGGAAGGCTTGTAAATGATGTTGTGAATTAGAATTATAGCTTCTCACAAATTTAAGGATGTTATTTATATCAAGCCTTTTGATGCTACTTTCTTTTCAATGCCTGTGAGGTATTTTAACTACCTTTGTAATCTTTGTTAGGCTCTTAGTGGCCAACAAGGGTTCATGAACATCAAACAATAAGATTACTAGTTATAGACTTAAGTGCTCGCTATTAGTCATACTCATTCCGCTTAATGAAAAAAATAGTAAAAAGAAATAAATGATAAATATTAACTAAGAAAAACAATAAGAATTTAAGTAATTAACAATAATAAAGCTAAGTGGATGCTACAATGATGGAAGTAATCTCGATTTTTATTGATGAACATGTAATGTGTTCAAGTACGTCACACTCAAATAAAGATATCATACAATCACTTAAGATCACACTGTGGCCATGCACTAGAAACAAACTGACAAAACTTCATTTTGTCTACCTCTAAAATCTCTTAATATCTATAAATCCCAGACATCAGAAGTTGTGCCCTAATATCGAATACCCGATAACATGATAATTGATATCGAAGCCCTACCATAACATGACTCATTAGAGTGTTTCACTTTAATACAAATGACTACAACAAAGACTTAAGCTCTTAGCTGTTAGAATAACAATAAAAGAAAGGATTCAAACAAAGACTTATCTCAACATAAAGCCCTAGATTTTGTCTATTGGATGACCTCTTGTGCAAGCTTGTTTGCTCGTGCCCCAAAAAACAACTCCATGCATTGGACTATGGTGAAGGTTTGATCCTTTCCCTCCCTTGCTCTATTGCTACCTCACCTTCTATGGATTCTCCTCCCCCAATGAAACCTACACACCAAACCCACGAAAGCAAAAGCCAAACCGTTGTGAAAGAATATTAACCGTTTCACAGGTATACAATTGCCCGTAAGATCACGTAACTACCCTTAAGAGAATTGAAACGCAAGCAGTTATTTAGATGCTCTACGAATAAAGCCAATCTGTAAAGGGAAAAACGACGAAATGAATCCTTGCTGTTTGGCTGATTGGCATAAGCCTGGACGGCACCACCGAGGAGTGAAAATAACGTAAAGCAGAACATAAGAAAACAAAGTCAAAGTTCTTGCAGAACCATGCGTACAGCCAACACCCAGAGTCAAAGCGATCCTGCAAAGACCATACTGCATTCCTACTTTCGCACATAAAACCGTGTACCCGACTTGTAGCCACGCCACACTCTTCCCATCACGCAACTCCGCCTGGGCTATGCATGCCCTAGAAAGGGATTGCGCAGGCTTGCCAACGCACTAGCAGACCTTCCTGTGGTTGGACGGCTGAGACATTCTTCAAAACATCATCACCCACATCGCCTCCGACATCGTCAACGTCGACACAGGCCTATGCGTACTTGCACAAATCTGCGGTTTTGCATACAGAAAGCCATCACACTCTCCCCACATAAACCCAGACCACCATAACAGCCGACCTTGACCAGAAAAGAAAAAATTTGCAAGGCCGCAGCCATGCAAGGGCCACGCTGCCGTTCCAACTGTCTTCGCCAACTCTACAGTCCCCTGCAACTTTCCTTCTTAATTGTTTCTTTTGGCCATGGATGACGCACCGGCCATGCAAGACATTTTTTTCGCTGGCCGGAGTTCGAGATTCTCTGAAACTTTCCCTTTACTTCTTCGCCTTCCTCCCGGCGAAACCGGCCATGCATGGCATCTTTTCTGCTAGAGTGGTAGACTCTCTGAAAATTTCCATTTTATTCTACTGGCCTTCCTGCCAGCGAATCCGGCCATGCATGGCATCTTTTCCGCTGGAGTTGCAGAGATTTTCTGAAACTTTCCGTTTTTTTGTTTCTTTCAAGCCAGAGATTGCCCACTGCTACATGCATAGAGCAAGAAGCTGACACCGATCAGCACTCGGAGGAGATGCTGCTCACGTACAGGGCCTGGTTGTTGGAGTCCCGGAGCTGGACGGCGCTGCCGCTGGATCTGCAAGGAGAGAGCCGACCAAGTGTTCTCCAGGCTCATCATGGCAGAAAACCACTGGAGAGAATTCATTTTCGAGCAGCTCCAAATGGTGGATGCTCCAGGGAATGCTTCCACCATTTTTGCAGGCTATCTTGCAAGAGGCCTTGCTCTGCTTCACTGCTTGCTTTCTCTTGGAGATGGTGGATCCCTGAAGGTAATCACAACAGAGTACACAGTTCTTCAAAACTATTTGTAAAGCATTCTTCAAAACATATTTCTGAGGCTTATAACAGTGGTGCCAATTATAGCCAAAAGTTTAAACATTTTTCTTCATTTGGGTTCACCGCAAGAATTCTTTCTAACGCCAGTCCAACGAAAGCCAGGCTCATAAACTGAGCTACAAGCACTAACGGTTTTGAGAGTTTCTAATGCTATCTTAGTTAGATCCTTGTCTAGAGCCATGCTCCTCACACCCATGGCTTAGCTCTTCCTAAAAAGTTTGGTTTTGTGCCAGGCTGATCCTGAAACGCAGGGATCTGATTTGTGCTTTGATGCGAAATTGAATAAGCTGCTCATCTGCGTCATCTGACAAATCTTCGAGCAATGATCGTAAATGGCGAAGATCTTTATTATCATTACGTTTGCAAATAAGAAGAGGATCAATGGAAGAAATTGCTTAGCCAACCACGAGATTGATGGATGGATGAAGCCTTCAGAAACTAAGAAAGACAGATGCCGAGAGACAAACAGAGACAGCACAGAAGAAGCACAAGCACAAGAAAATGTCCACTCCTACTCTTGTGAATGAATGAATAATCATAAGAGTGTTGGAGCTCTTTATAAAATTTCCAACCAAACCCAACCAAAAAGGAATAAAGGAGTTTATACTACAATAAAAATTATTGTTTATGGGGTTAGTTGGTGCATCTTCTGGAAAACACTAGAAAGAAAAAGTTGCCTTAAAATTTTGACCTCACCTTCTGTTTGGCATCGTTTCTGTTTGGCATCGTTTTCTGTCAACTTCTGGCACCTTTATCCTGCGTTAAAATATTATGTACATGTTACGTGGGTTTCCATGATAAATCTATCCCCACTAAGTTAACAATACAGTGAAATAATCTTTCCTGCCTGTTCAGATTTATATCAGAAGTATCATTTGCTTTGCTTTGACAGATATTTCCGTTTTAACAATACAGTGAAATAATCTTTCCTGCCTGTTCAGATTTATATCATAAGTATCATTTGCTTTGCTTTGACAGATATTTCCGTTTTTCGGAATAAACTTGTTTACAATGCTGAGCCTAAGAACTGCTCTAATGAGCCAAAGCACATTCCCTTTGTTATGTAAGCAATCCTTCTTGCCTATCGTTGTTTAAAAGAAAAGATATACATTGATGTGAAGTAAACTACATAGTTTGAGACAAGAATTGTTTGGATTTGTGTGAATTGTTTGGATTTATGTGCAAATAAGTCAATAAAGGCCTCCAATCAAGCATATTTGGCTAAGTATTAATGGAGACCAGCACTTTTCTTTTCTATTTTACAAATAATCCTAAGTGGATTGATTGCCGTGTTTTTCTTTTCTTTTCTTTTTATTTGTTTAGCTTACTTTGCTTTATCTAAATTTTACATGCATTCCTATATGTAATGTACTATCTTGTGCATAGTAATAAGAATAATAATAATTTAACAATAACCTAAGTGGCACCTTTAATCATTGTTTAGTGCATTTATTTAGTTGAATGAGTTGGTAAAGGTAGGAAAGGATTTGGTTATGATTTAACAAAATCAACTATTGATAAAACATCGTGTTATGTTTTCAATCCTTTGCTTTATCTATGTTACCATCACAAGTAATTTGCATGGGTTAAAAATCATAGGATTTCTATTGTCATGGGATTGAAACTTATTAATCATGGCCTTGTGCTAACATGAGAATGTTGATATCAAAAGACATCAACTAACAAGCAACTCGTTTGTCTACTCTTATAGCCTATCATCTATCCCATTATTTTAGAATTGAAACACTGAAATGGGTCCAAATTCCAAAAGAAGAAAGAACTTATCATTTATATAATCAAAGATTAACTAAAAATAAGCATTTCATTTTCCCAAAATATTCTATTCTAAAGCAAAATGATGACAAATAACAAATTATAACTAATAGTTTAATTGAGCTTTTTGAAATAACATCAAAGAAACTTAATAACTTTATCAATAAAATATTTAGTACATATACTATATATTATATTTCTTATCCTCAAAGTCTCACAACATGACGAAAAGCATTTTCTTCTCAATTTCATTATCAAAGGACAAAATCACACTCACACTGTACAATTATGCTATGAGATCACAGTCATCGATCACTGATAGCTATGCCTGGCAAGCCGCAATTCATGACCAAGAGACAGTTTGGCTTTTCTAACAATACCAAAGTAGGTTCCGAATTCTTCACGCGAAAAGCCGAGTACCATCATGTCATAAGATAATGCTAATTATCCCAAACCCTGCGAACACGTTTGCGTAAGCAATTTTACGTCGACGGGGAGCCTTTGTCGACCATACCTCCATACCTATTAATAAACAACTAGATCCTTCCGGCCCACTTACCTTGTCCGTTTATTAAAAAGCGCAGTTTCCGTGCTCAGTTAGCGGGTCTCGACCCTTAGTTTTTTAAAGTTTTTTAAACTATCAATTGACACTAACGAAGTTTCTGCAGTGTCGGAGCCGGCAACGAGCACCCGGCAAGAAAGCCGAACCCAAGACGGCATTTGACAAATATTCTGGTACACACAGCAACTTCTGACAGCACCCAGGTTCGAATCCCATTGACGTGTTCCGTTCATCGAAAGAGAACAGCAATCCACCAAGTTTGTCGAAAGTTGCACGTTTCGAACTTCTCTCTGGACAAGTTGTTGTTGACCACACAAGCACTCCATCGGCACCTGAAACGAAATCACGGTAGCGTGGCATTTCATGAACGCTTCGTCCATTCCTGTTTTTAACTCTATAGAGATGTAGCAGCAACCATCGATAAAAACAAGAAAATGGTGCTGTGATTTCGGAACATGGACCCGCAGCAGAAGCAGGAGCTTGTTGTCTTTGATCATACAACAACAACAGGAGGTCTGTTGTTCTTCTTTGCAGGACCAAGACGGTAGCGTAACTCTTTGTTTTCATCAATCGGAGCAACAAAATGACGCCAAATCTGATGACGATGAGCACAGCAGCCTCCTCAACCTGAGCGTTCCCTTTCTCTGGCCAAGTCCGATTTCTTCCAGGCAAAGCTCTCTGACCGCTGGTGCTCGCGCAAGAACAGCGACAACACCATCAGAATCGAGGTCGGGATTTCATCAGATCTGTCTACGTATCTGAAATGTGTCATGTAAGGATGGAAAACGTCGGTTGCTAGAAACACCGAGAGGATTTCCGTGTACATAGTTCCAACCCCGGATCGGATAGGTGCGAGGGCCATGCTAGAGAAAACGAATTCGAGGTGCCCTGAACGGTCTTGTCGATCATACACGGGACTTATCAGTAAATATAGGTTAATGATCGTGTAATGAGATGACCATTTGGTGCGAGAACGTAATAGCTAAGATCTACACCAAGATTGGATCTTGAAGGCAATGGAAACAATGTAAACTATGCAAAACGAGATTTAGAAAATGCACTATGATTAATACAACGGGAGTTGCAAGCAGACTCCAATTTGAGCGAAGTAGAAGTATCCGCAACCAATAAAGAGCTAATTAGAGATCAAACAAGCAAAAGGCCAATCTACCTTGTTCACTAGCCAGTTTGGGCGCAAGGGAGTCGGCCTCGAAGCAAAATGATCTCTAGCTTGCAATCTCTGACCACAAAAGAAGCTCCTCTCTATCACCGTCGATGCCCTTTTTATTGCTTACTCTTTTTTGTCTTCTCGTCAAATTTTGCCAAGATTTGCCAACCCTTTGAACGTTGTCCGCCGGGGTATTTATAAGATTAGGGTTAGGAGAAGAACGCGGTTTAGATGACGCATGTCCTGGGCCGACAGAATGTTGTTGACTTGGCGTGTTATAGCCGAAGCTTGTGACTCTACGTTGTGCTACGCTCTGAAGCGTAGTATAGCGTAACCACCCTTATCTTTAGCGTTGAAAGGTTTCAAGATCTTTGGTAATAAACTATCCCGTGGCTATGCTACGATACGCTGGGAAACGTCTCGTGGCGTAATGATTGCTACTGTTTGAATTTTGTTATCCTTGTTATTGCAGCTACATCAACTGTGCTACTTGCGTTACGCTGCATAGCGTAACGTGGCGTAATATGCCAAAGTTAAGTTTTTTGGAACATGGCTAATCTTGCAAAGTTGAGGTGTTGTCATCGTGCATCCCTTGTTCTGTTCTATCCTCCTAAAGTCTGCTACGCTGAGCTGCATAGCATATCGTAGCAAACCCTTAGCCGAAAAAACTTGCTAAAATGTGCAACTATTTTTGATGTTTCCATCGCTTGGATGTCTTGACACTATGCTTGTGTAAATCCTTGTTTAAACTTCGAGACTTTGTTGAATCATCAAGGTCTCGAAATTTTCATGGTGTTTCAATGACCCCTTTTTGTTGATGTTTCGAGGGCTTACCTGAGAGACGTTGACAAAGAACATGAAACACCATAGAGGCAATGACGCCAACATCGTTCGTCGGCTGCTGCTCAGATGTTGCGCTGTCAAACCTGGAAGTGCGAAGATTGGGAACGTAAGGAGCAGGAGAGGGATTTTATAGTTGTGAGGGAGAGAGGTTCGGAGAAGATTCAAGTGTGAGCCGGATACTTTGCAAACATGTTATTGGATAACTTCTCGCTGGTGTTTTTGTGAGAGGTATCACTGTTGCACTATATATTTGGGGCATGCCTAGGCGAGTTGTGTTACGCCCGTATGGCCTGGACGAGTTGTGTTTCATCCATTTTTCCTAGCGTTTCCTGTTCTTTGTTTTTTTTACAGATGTGTTCCATGAGGTGAGTTGCGTTACGCTAGTTCATGGACGTGATGGTTATCATGTGCGAAAGGCTTCCTGTATGCTTACATTCTGTACAAGTAGGAGGAGAATGTAAGGGTAGTTGCAAAGATAAGGGAAGGATAAAGTAAGGTAAGGTGTCTGGTGAGGAAAGGCAGGGTTTGCACTCCCAAGTAGTCAGGCTAGTCCAAGCAACCACTTCGGAACGCTATGATGCCATGCTCTCCTAGTGAATGCATCTTCGAACAACGTTATCATAGCAAGTAACTTGCAAAACGTAACAAAGTATAAGAAACAAAAGGATCTGCCCTAACCGTTGAGGGAGGCTGTTGAAACAAGTGTCGTCTGAAGGGGGAAGGGGAGCTTGGGCCATGAAAGGGGGACCGCAGCAAGAAAGACAAGGATCGCTTTGTTGACACCACGGCTCAAGAATTTGCCATCGATAGCCAAGTTCATCTTATCTGTCTAACTATGCAAAGAACTAGTCAGATGAATATGAGAAGCCAGATTCTAATGGTGGCCGCGGCTGGAGGCAACCAAGGCTATGGGTGACCACAGCTTCCTAAGGGCTCCAACTGGCGATGTTGACCCCAGGAGCTGCAATTGCTGAGTGACCATTGTGGTAGCATCTCTGAGGGGTCAGTAGTATGCGCTTAGGCATATCTAAGGAATCAGTAGAATGCCGAGAGGGTAGCGGCGTTGTGTCTGTTCCAATGCCCTACCCATTTTATCTTGGTGGGGATGTCCTGCAGTAATGGTTAGGCCTACTTGTTTCATGGATGGTCTGTTGGCAGATCCTAGTTTTAGGTCCTAGTAGACTGTCGTTGCTGGTTTTAAGTCCCAGCAGACCATGGTCCCAGTTTAAAGTTCGGGCAAACTGAAGTGTGCTAGTTTTACATCATAGCAGTCGATGGAAGAGCTAGTTTATGGTTCTAGCAGATTGTGCTATGGGTGTTAGTTTTGTGTTGTGACCCAGGGACAAGTCTATGCTGGTTTAATGTCTCAGCAGACAAATTCTTACCTTGCAAGTTTTACATCGTGGTAGACAGTCGAAAGCTGTGCCAGTTTAGCATCGTGGTGGACGCGTGCAGAAAAAATCCCAGTTTTACGTCATAGTGGACATGTATAACACTGCTAGTTTTATGTCATAGCAGAAGTTTGTTACAACGCCAGTTTTCCATTGTAGTAGATGATGGTTACCTTGGGTTCTAGCCGAGCTGACATCTAAACATGTTACTGCTTCAGGAACATATGATTCACCAAGTTTGCAAGCTCGTTGCCGTTGAGGTCTACTAGCCTGAATGCTTCGTTGTCATATGCGTTGACGACCAAAAAGGGGCCTTCCCAACCTATAGAGAATTTGCTCACTGGTTCACGAACGGCTTTAAGAACCAAGTCTCCTTGCTTGATAGGGAATTGATGCAGGTTGTGATGATGCTTCTGCCTTTGCCTATCCTAATATTTTTTGATGCTGTTAAGTGCCTGGATGTGCTTCTCCTCCACCGAGTCTAGATCCACGATCCTGGACTCGTTGTGTTGAGTTTCATTTATAACCGTGGAGAGGACCATCCGCAGTGAGGAAACCTGTAGTTCAAGGGGCAACACTGCTTTAGATTCATAGACTAGGCTATATGGCATCCTACCCATAGTTGTTCTGCATGTTGTACGATAGGCCTATAGCACGTAGAGCATTTGCTCATGCCATCGTTTCTTACTGCTACTGAGCATCTTCTCAGTAAATTGATAACCACCTTATTTGTTGCTTCTACTTGACCATTTGCTTGTGGGTAATATGGTGAGGAAAAAAATTTCTTAATACCAAGATTATTACAAAAAGATTTTGTTTCTGTACTACTAAACTATGGCCCATTGTCGGTCACAATAGTCATAGGAAGCCCAAACCTTGTTACTATGTTATCCAAGATAAAATGGAAAACCTGTTGAGATGTAGTCTTTTGTAGGGGAATAGCCTCGACCCACTTCGTTAAGTACTTAGTGGCGGTGATAATGAAACTATGTCCTATAGAAGACTTAGGCATGATGGAACCTATGATGTCTAGCCCCCATCGTTGGAATGACCAAGTGATCTGTGTGATATGAAAATCAGTTGGTGACACATGTATTAAATTTGTGTAACGTTGACATATGTCACATGTCTTAACTTTGGTAAGGTAATCTCATTCCATGTATAGTGAGTAATACCCTAAGCGTCTGATTTTAGCAGCCATGGCTCGCGGGGCTATATGTCCTCCACATAGTTCTTCATGGACTTTGCTAACTATCCTTTGTGCTTGGTCATTATTAACGTAGGTTAGCAATACCTCATCAAAGGAGCGACTACATAGAGTGCTATCTCCAATGATGATGTATTGCTTGACATGCTTACGGACTGCATCCTTTTGTGCAGATGTCAACTCGTGTGGTGGTTCTCCACGTAGAAGGTAGGTTTTAATGTTGTCGTACCATTTTGGCATTTCTTCTAAACTTAGAGAAGATATTTGCACCACTTGGATGACAGGATCTGCACATTCTATCATTAAAGCGGGCAAGGTGGAGAACAAATGTGGTGGCACATTTAAAGTTAGTGTAGCTAGTGCATCAGCTATGATGTTCTCACTACGCGGCATGTGCCGGATGTCAGTCATTGTAAATTGTTTCAGAAAATCTTTAGCCATATCGCAATAGGGTTGCCTATGCATGGATTTGCAGGCATAGACTTCTGTGATTTTATTGACAACGAGCATTGAATCGCCTTAGATTGCCAGGTGTTAAACGTTCAGTTCTTTGGCTACTAAAAGTCCCTTGAGGAGCCCCTCGTATTCTACCACATTGTTCGTACAAAGGAAAGCTAGGCGGTAAGCCAATGGACGAACATCCTCAGGGGAAAACATGATGATGGCGGCGGCATTGCCACCTTTAGTAGTCGAAGTTCCATCAAAGTGTAATGTTGCTTTGAGGCCTGTTGATGTAGGGCTTAAGCTATGTACATGTTTGTCAAGAAATTCAGGCTCTATTGTGGCTTGATCGTTAACAGGTGATGCTACAAGTTGGTCGACTATCACTTGGCCTTTCATAAAATATTGGCCAACATAGTGTAGATCAAATTCTGCTGTGATGGCTTTCCATCGGGCTATCCTACTACTCTTGTATAAATTGTTTGTGATGGATCATAAAATGTTGTTCTTGCAAATTATGTTAACTTGGTTGTGAAAAAGATAATGTCTATATTTATTAAGCGCAAAAACCAATGCCAAGCAGTTATGCTCTACTTAATTATACCTTGTCTCGTATGCAAATAGAGCATGACTTAGATAATAGGTAGGGATTTCCGACCCGTCTTCCCTCTTTTGACATAACAACGCAGCTATGGACACATCTGAACTTGCCAGGTAGATGTAGAAAGGTGGGTCCCTTTGTGGTGGGAAAACCATTGGCAAATGTAACAGCTCTTTCTGTAAGTTGTCAAAAGCATGTTGAATGTCCCCGGTCCATTCAAAGTTAACCCCCTTCTTGAGCAGATGTTGCATGGGGTGTAACTGGTTTATCAACTTTGAGATGAACCTTTTGATAAATTGCAACCTACCCTGCAATCCACGTAGTTCTTTGAGGTTTGTAGGTGATGCCAAGTTAACGATGGCCCTAACTTTGTCAGGGTCGACTCGTATGCTAGCCTCTAATACTACAAACCCCAATATGCGTCCGGTTTTGACTCCAAACACACATTTTCTTGGGTTGAGTCGTACGTTGTGCCTGAGACATCGTTTAAGGATTAACTCTAAATTCTTTGGATAATCTACCGACTTCTTAAATTTAATAGCTATGTCGTCTACGTAGTCGTTCAATCTCTCTAAGAGGTAATAGCTAAAGATATATGTCATGGCACATTGATAAGTTGCTCCAGTATTTTTTAGCCTGAAAGGCATCATGGTATAACAGAAAGTTCCCCAAGGGGTCATGAAAGTTGTAGTTAGTTGATGTTCTGGGTTGATATGGATTTGATTGTATCCCGAAAACTGATCCATAAAAGATAGTAAAGCGTGTCCAGCTATCGTATCGATAAGTTGGTCAATACTTAGTAATGGCAAATTGTCTTTAACCATTGCCTTTTTCAGATCGCGAAAGTCTATATAGATGCGTATTCCTCCCATTTTCTTAGAAATGACAACGATGTTTAACACCAAATCCAAGTAATTGACCACGCCGATGAAACTAGCTTGATATAGCTTAGTGATTTCATCATGCACTGCCAACACGATTTCAAGCTTAATCTTCCGTGCTCTCTATCTAACTACTTTAATACGCGGGTCTAACATGATGTTGTGCTATATTAGTTGTGGGTCTAAACCCGGCATATCTTTGTATGACCATGCAAACACCACAACATTATCTTGAAGAACCTTAGATATGTCGTTCTATGTTTGTTGGTCAAGGAGGAAACTGACCTTCAGAGTTTTTCATTCTCCTTTGTGGGTAACCACGGAGACCTTAGTGAGGAGATCCTCAGTCACATCACCAACCTCCAGGTCTAGGGCTTGGGTCAAATGTTCTAGCCAGGCTTGGGATATTTCTAAGGTGGCTATGGTTATGTCACAGGAGGAGGCGTCGGTTCCTATCATTGCAAGATTGGGCTGTCTAAAGATTTTTCCATATGGGCCTATTAGGGCTAGGGGTGAAAGTAGGGCTTTGTCCATTTGCAAACTGACCTGCAAAACCACCAAGAAAGGAAGTGGTTAAATCATTTTTGTCAACATGGTGAAATGATACAATACTTTAGGGATACATGTCAAAAAGGTTGCTAGTTTAAGGTCTTAGCAGACCGTTACAATATACATAGTTTGTAAGAAAGTAGCAAGCTAGGTTTCCTAGGTGCTAGCATAAGGTCTTCGCGGACTATGGAAAAAGTATAACGTGGTGTGTTTAGCATGGTGAAACAGCTAATTTAGGGTTTTTGCAGACTGTAGTTAATGCAACTAGATTACGAGATGATAAGTTATGCGTTAGTTGAAGGTCTTTTCAAATCGTAGTTAATGTGATATCTACAGGATTAATGGCGCGATATTTATGCTTCATGTCAAACTGACATTACTACATTTCAGGAAGGTTCTACACCGATCGGATGTGAAAACAGCAAGTTTCCACCATCACGCTTATAAGTAGATGATTCATCTTTGAGGTAAACTGCAAGCATAGTGAAGCTGAGTTAGGCTAAAGTAGGAGGAAAGCGTAAGTTTGACAATTTCGTAAAGCTTATTCAGGCATAACAATGGCACCGAAGACTAAATGCAAACATGCCATGTTGGCCAGGATCAATGAAGTATAGGAAAGTCTAGGGAAAATTTCAAAGGTGCTAGCCGAAACTCGGGAGGCTACTCCACTCGCTCAATAAGTCGTTCTTCACCTTCCTTCTGTGATACATGCGTTGGGTCATTTTCACCATCATTGTTCTATAATTTGTATTTGTTCGAAAATGCGCATTGCGCTATGTGTCAATACCTGCCTGTGCTAATCATGTTATGAGAGTTTGTAACATTACCCCTATCGCCGTTGTCAGAGACAGACCTTACACCATTGCAAGGGTTTGGGTGATGGTGGGTAATGTTGTACAAACGCAACATGTAACTAGTCAGGAGTCTAGGTGTTGTACGCTTGCATAGTGCAAGCGGGGTTCCATTGTCTCACCTGTAATAGTTTCATGTTACGCTAGGGAAATATGCCATATTACCTTTATCACTGCTGTCATAGGCAAACCTTGCACTGTTGCAAGGGTTTGGGCAGTTTTGGTAGTGCATCTTTAGCGTGACATTCAATTTTCTGGGAGTCAAGGCAGTGAGAACTACAGTATTGCGTTACGGAGTCTTGTGAGCTTTTTCGATTTGTTTTGGCGTTGTGAGAATGTCTAAAATATTTTCTAATGGTAATGTGTTTTATCGTAAAGGATTACACTAAAGCTTGTCCTAATCGTTCTAGACATTGTGGGTGTTCTATGCTATCTAAATGTTCTTGTGGCCAATGTTCCTCCTCCCCATGCTCGTGTAGGGAAAGAGGTGGTGTGGTACCAGATGGGCGCGTGGGAGTTTCTGCAATTTTTGTTGCGTAAATTTAGCATAATTTTTTGGTCACATTTGTCGGCTGAGACGGCTAGCATCATTCTGGAAACACTACTGGTTGGATCATCACAGAGCATCTTAACGTTTCTGGTGGACGGGTCGATCAAGGCTATAGGTGGGAGGGATCGTGAACAACGCATCAAGGGTTTGAGGCACTTATCCTGGATCTAGGAGATGCCCTGGTTTAATTGTTATTACTCATTCAACACATTGTTCGTAGCCCATCATCTCATCACCTATTTTCAGAACCAACCTGGCACTGTGTATTATGCTGACAGGTAAGTGCTGTCAAGGTGTTATGATTTGTTAACTACTATCTGATTTTGTGTTAGATGTAAACAGTTTTCTGTATTCTATGGCATAGGTTCTTAATTGATGAAGGAGGTCTCCAAGGTGATACAGATGTATTATCATGGCCGAAATAGCCATAAAGGAATTCACTTCCATCAGCAACGTGCGTGCTGGTGTCCTGGGACAACTAGGGTTTGAAATCCAACACTACCCTATTTGGTATGCCAAATTCTTTGTCAAATGTAGAGACTATGGATGGCTAAATAGGGAGGAGACTTTGGACCATCTCATCACCATTGAAGATGTGCAAGTGAAATGCCCACTATTTCCTTTGCCTCTTAGACACGGTAAGTTACGCTACGCTGATCAACTGTGTGAACCTAGGGGATGAAAAGAGTGTTTAAGATTTTATGGTTTTCTTTTTGTTTTGTCTAATCTTTTTTTCTTGTATTTTTTATTTTATGTTTATAGTTGAAGAATTGCGGGAGGTCATAGTGATAGCCTCTGGGCATGATGTAGCCACCATCTTTTTATGCTATGGTGATATAAATGAGGTGCAACGTTCACTTTGCCATGGAGCAGCCCCAGCTGCAATAACCAATAACCTCCAAGAAGCTAGACTAATGGAGCTATTTCTAGCCGTAACCCTTGATGTCCCAGTAGCTGAAATGTTGGCCCTAGTTGACTCTTTCAGCGAACAAGCTGAGTTTTTTCATAGACACGTGCGTAACATGCATGTGAGTTTAGACATCAATGCTCAACTGTTCGCTGACTTTTTTGGCTTTCCTTTTGATGGCCTCCCCGTGGAAGAGAGATCGAAAAGGAGTTCTAAACATCAAAAGGACATGGAGGAGTGGCTAGGGGCTATGAACGAGCCAAAAGGCATCTACGCTGAGAAGATCCAGCTAGAGGTGGTTGGCACCATCTACCCCCGTTTCCGTGCTCGTGCCTTCCCCAAGCTACTCTCTCAAGGAGAAATCTATGGAATAGCATAGGCTTGGATCATGTGGGAGGTTATGAAAGAAGGGACACGATACAACTAGGCCAAGCACCTTGATGAAGGCCTGCAAGCTGAAATGATTAAGCTTCGTAAGAAGCTTAAGTCCTGTTTCAATGTGCATTTTTCCTTTTTCATAGCTTTCCTATGGTGTTTTTCCGAATTCCTGGTGGTTCACAAGGATGGGGTCTAGGTTCAGCAGGATTGTAACCAGATCTCCAAGTCGTGGATTTTCCAGGTCTTCCGCACCATCTGATCCCAAGATCCTCCTGAAGGTATCAGGGAGTCATTTTCAATGATGAATAAGGATTGGGTGGTGCCTCCCCTTTAGGGCTGAGATAGCATGGGTGGAGTGCCTCCTTCTAACACCGACAGTGCATCAAGGGGGAAGCACCTAGCCACAGATATAGTAGCCTCATTGATTCAGTGGAAAAAGCATCATTCGGCCATGGAGTCTCTCAGCCCGACTGTTGAAGAGGGGAGGAAACTACGCATTAAGTTTCACAGGAGCCATCCCCTGGCTGGTAAGTAGATTAGTACGTGATTAGTTTGTGTATATTATGCTACATATAAATGTCATTTCATCATGTAGCGCTCATGTGAAGTGAGTAAAGGTTTTCTACTGTGATGCATTCTACAGAAAAAGGGAAATATGTGGAGGGACTGATCCCTGAAACAGGGGCCATAGTCCTACAACGTGGGGAAGGGACCCCAGTTTTGGAAAAGGAGGCCCCTATTGACAATGCAGGTAGTATGTAGGCTCCTATGCTTGAAGGGTAGACAAGCGTAGGAGATGACGCAGCCCTTTTGGATAGGCTGGAAAAGGAAGATGTGCCTGAAAGGGAAGAGCGGTTTGTCATTGGTAAGTTCGACCGCTTATTTGACCTTGCTCTGATGGGCAATCCTCCCGTTATTATCCTTGAGGGTTTAATAGATAAGAGCTTTGCGTTATTATAGTGTATCAAATTTTTCCTTTGTCTACTATGTTATGTTTGACTCGTTTTATTTGCATAGTAGGCACTTTTGATAATAGTGGCGTACCTTCATCAGCAACCCCTACTCAACGTTGGGCTAAGGCCCTTGACAAATTTACCTTCATGGAGGGAAATTTCAACGATATGATCAGTCACTTGGAGCGAATCGATCCTAAGATCGGTACGTCACTGTTGTTATGTAGGGATTGTTAAACTGTCACATTGTGTCATCCTGTTGTGTCTAACTGTTATTTTCGTGTTACAGCATCTTGCCTCAAATGGGATCCCAAAGAGCCTGTCAACGTAGATGCTGCCCCTAAACCTTCAATAGAGGTGACCGAAGGGCCATTCCGCCTTTACGATGAGATGCATAAATGTGCATTACGCTTGGCCTGTTCTCTATGAGAGAGTCAGAACATCAACGAAGACCTCTGGAAGAGGCTGCAGAAAGTAGAAAAAAAAGAAAACTGCCCTAGCTACTAGGGTGAAGGACTTTGAGTCCAGAAATGAGTTTCTGCAAGCTCAGGATACCAATGACAAGAATTGGTGGACAGCTGTGATTGACTACGCCTGCTATTGGATGGTCGTCAGGAATAACATCCAAGCTAGCCATGAGCTCATTGAGCAATGAATGAAAATGGATCTCCTAGCCCAGAAAAACCAAGACTAGAAGGAATTCAGTGCAAGGGTCCAGGCATGGGGGAAGGCACAGAAAAATCATAAACACATGTATAAGCAAGAATGTGCTTCCTATCGCTGACATTATAGAGATTGTGCGATTGAAACGCGGTCCCTCCAGCTATTTCTGGATGTCATCGGTGCTTCTAGTACATATGAAAAGTTCCAGGAACAAGTGACAGTGAGTGCCTCCCCTGAGAGAGACATGACCCTCCCTGGCGGGGAGACCATTGTCCCTTCCTTTTTCCTTGAGTCGCCTCGGTGGACTCCTATGGAAAAGGAGAAGGTCAAGGTTGGAACTGATCTAGGAGATGATGTTTGGGCAGAGCTCACTGAGGACGAGATCATGCGACACCTGTCACTCGCCCTGGAACAAATTCCTTTCACGGCCAACGCAAGACCATCATAGGTAAGCTATGCAACAATTATATTTTTTTCTTACACGTAATTTTTTTTAGGACATTAACGTTTGCCTCACATCAAATTGTAGGATTGGATTCCATGAGGGGGAGCCTCACAGAGAGGATCACCCCCATGAAGAGGATCTACCCACAGAAGACCTTCATGAGGAAGTTCCTCCTGAGGCGGATGTGGGGTTGGGTGAAGCAGATGGCGGTGGTAGTAAGGGGAATGTGTAGCGTAGCGATTCTAGTCAAGGATTTTGTTTTTCTTTTATCTGATGAATTTGTAAACTACGAAAGTAAATTTTTGTTGTAATGAAAGGAAATAAAGAATATATTATTTTTTGTGTTTTTCAAAGTCAGTTAATTTTTTTTGTGAAAGAAATATTTTAATTCTATTTTGTTGAAAAAGTTACATGTTTTAGGCCACTATGGGCCAGCGATATTTTAAGGCCATTTCAGGCCACTACTAGTTTAAGGCCATTTTGGGCCAGTATCACACATGGGAAAGAATAAACGATATTACCAGTTTTAGGCCATAGTGGGCCGTAACTAGTTTAAGGCCATTTTGGGCCACTAGGGTGAAGTAGCATAATAGTAGATGATGTAATACAAAACGATAGAGAATGTAAATAGCGTAACAATAGGCAATGTGGACCAATGTAACATGCTACGCTAGTGTGTTTGTTTGTTAATTCCGCAACTGCTTCTTCATCCTTCTTACGTTTGACAATGTGTATGGACAAGGAGGCTTGCTACAGCACTCCTCTACACCATCGTCCCCTTCCTAGAAGGGTAATTCAGCCTAAGTCAAGCTTTCATTAACCACTGTGTTGGTCTGTTCAACTATTGGGATAGGGGTTTGGTCTTCGAGGATTTCAATCTCTGAACCCTGCTCCATCTCCACATTGTTGACAGCCTGAGGAGTCATCTTATCATCGTGGATGATCACTTCCCCTCCTGCATAGGGCAAGTGGATCTCTTGGTGAATGGGTGATGAGATGGCCCTTAACTGAGCCAACCAAGACCTCTCCAAGATTAGGTTGAAACCGTGCATCTATTCAACAATGATGAACACTACATTTGTGGGAAATTGATCCCCTGCTACAAAGTTGATCTACATAGTTTCCTTAACTTGCACCCATGCTCCATTAAACGATTTCAAGCATGATGTCATTGTGGGATTGATCTGGTCAATCAAACCCAGTTTGTCCACAATGGAAAATGGAATGACATTGGTAGTGACCCCGTCATCTATGTGTACTCTCCGGATCCTGTACTGGCTGACCCAGATAGTGATGAACATGGGTGCTGTTGTCACCTGACCCTTTTCTGGGTCATTGTTAATGGACTCATCATGGAATGTTAGTTGGGAAGGCCATTGTTGTTTAGCAGCGAGAGGAAGCATGATCGAATGGATTGCTTCTTCATTTACTGGTAAGCTCTCATCCATCGGTATGGACTCTAGCATGTGAACCATAGCTTCATGCTGCGATTGGGATGTCATTAGCAAGTCATACAGGCTCAACGTTGTATTTTTTTGTTTGAGGGTCTGCTTAACTTGCATAAAAGTATCAAGGAGATTATGCCCATGGTCTAGTTGTTTATTTCCCTTCTCTTCTTCCATTCATCCTAGGAGACGGATCTCTCGAGGAGGGGCGGTTTCTAGTTGAGGGCTATATTTTCTAGTTGAGGGAGAGGATGGTTGCGTCTATGTAACGTCATCTTTTTTAGAGGAAGAAGGAGACAAGGGTGCCAAGGCCAAAGGGGTAGGCTTAGGAAACCCCAGCGTAACGCGGTCCTTAGCTATTTTATCTATCACACGCCTTTCTCCTTTCCCTATGGGTTGAGGTTGGGGCATTGACTTAAACATTTGCCCCTACGTGGCAGGAGCAGCTGACGGCTTTGGCACCCTAATGATAGAGGGTGCGTTAGGTGTGGGCGTGGGCTAGGTTGTGGCTTTAATGACAATCAGCTGCGGAACAGACATTCGAGGTGGAACTTGAAGGACAAAAGGTTGTTGCTGAGCTATGCCTATCGATGTCGACGGGCTTGTCATCTGAGGTGGATGAGGAGGCATGCACAACATGAAGGGTTGTTGCGGCGGTGCTAGACCATTACCATCCATACCCACTGTGTTGATAGTGTACCCTGCGTTATTTATGTTCAACGGGTCTTGGTACATGTGCATAGACTGGTTTTTTGGACAAACCGGACTACTGCTATCTAGGATCAGCTTACCTTGGTTGATCATGCGTTGAATGTCATCTTTCAATGTCCAATAGTAGTCTGTGTCATGACCACATAGCTAGTGGTAGTCAAAAAAATGGTCTAGCCTGAAATTCTTGGGAACTGGTGATTCATTAGGCAAGGCCAAGGAGGGATTCTTGAGTAGCTCACAATGCCATCTGTGGTGCTTTAGAGCCTCCTCGGACACCTTCTTGTGTTGAATATGACTAGTTCCCAGGAGTTGCTTCAGAAGTTCTGAAGGCTTTACTGGTAGAGCTATATATTTTGAGCGGTCTTTAGACTCAAAATTAGGCTTTGGCTGAGGGGACACCTCAAGAGCTGGTGTCATGTCCTGATTAGCGCTGTTTGAGCTAGCTGTGGCCTCAATAGGCACTATAGCTACCTTTTTGTTGTTATTTTTCTTTTTGGCCTCTTCAACCATGGCTGCTATCGTTGTTGCTGCAACCTTGCCCTTGTCTTTACTCTTGTTGTGGGCATTTTTATAGACCACATATGCTGGGTCTTTGCTAGCCTCTACCGCATCTTGAAAGTTCTTACTTTGAGCAAAGGCTTCATTGAGGGAGCAGGGAGCAAGGTAATACAGTTTAGACTTAATAAAATCATTAACCGCCCCCTTGAAGATTGCCAACAGATGGGCCTCTGTGATGGGTTCACGGATTTCATTCAAGGTGGCGCTCCACTGCTGTATAAACTTTTGGACTGACTCGAGTGGATCTTGCTTAACTTCCATTAAATGGTCTAGTGTGACCTCTGGTTTCAGGTTATATTTGAAACGAGTCACGAACTGAGTCAGCAGCTCTTCCAAGGTTGAGATGGAAGAGCGTGGAAGTGCATGATACCAATCTAAAGCTTTACCTATTAGGGACATAGCAAAAACATGGATAATGGTATGTGGCCATTGTTGTAGCAACAGTGACTTTGACCTGGAGGTAACTAGATGGGCGTTGGGATCACCTTCCCCATTGTATTTTTTGAAATGGAAAAGTGGCATCCTAGAAGGTAATGACAAAATGGGTACTATCGAACTGATAGGATCATCATGGTAGAAATCCATGACCTGTATTGTGTCAGAACTAGTAGCCTTGAGGTGTTTAACCTCCTCAGTAATGGTTTGAACAAGCTGGAAGGCTTGATCCAGACCTAAAGACAAAGAGGTTGGTTGTGGAATAGCTAGTGGGGCCACGATTGGTGGCGGGATAGGGGTAGCGGCATGGCCTGTAGGCGATGCTGTCAGAACTGTCCCTGTGGGTAGTGTTTCCTGTGTCACCCACCACCCAGTAGGTGGTGCAAGCGGGGCAACAACCGCCGATTGTGCCACATGATACGTTGTTTCCGTAGTTGATGGCACAGATAATGACCTTGTAGTTGGGTTTACTAATTGCGGGACTTGGTGTTAATGATGAGGAAAATGAGAAATCTGTGTAAGCTATGCAACAGGGGGTGACGTATTTGAAGCCCACCACGCAGTAGGGGCGGGTCCTGTCGTTGATGGTGGAGCAAGAGCGAAAGCTGGGATGAATGCAGGAGTGGTGTATAACTATGAAGTGGGTACTGTGTGCACGTATGGTAATGTAGGTGTAGGTACACGATGCAATCAGTTGGCTAACTGTGACTGCGGAAGAATGGTTTGTGAAGGGACGACATCGGGAAAGGGAACTAGAGAGAAGAAATGCCGATGTGACGCATGCGCAACATGGTCAGCAGTAGACAACGATAAAGGTGTAGAGACCATAAAAAGCGAATTTGAAGGGGACGTTGTGGAGAAAGGAGCCATAACAAAGCTAACATGATTTCCTTCCTCGGAGTGGGCATCTAGGTCCTCCTGCCCATTGTGGAATGCTTCATCATAGAACACTGTGTCTCGTTATTCAGTTGACGCCCTGGCCATTAATAGTTGATCCAATATCCACTGTTGCTGGTCTATCAGGGATATGGAAGCATTAAGTGAGGGAATGAATTCCTTCCCGTTACAGTAGATGAACTCGTATTCGCATTTCTCTTTGAGTTCCTATGGGTACATAGGTAGGTTCGCCATAAGTTTGGCACAAAGGAAGTTGTAATGTTGCGTTTGTTGAGCGTGTCCCTCAGGCTCTTTGTTTTGAATCTTGAGGGACCAACGTAGCCGCACTGGGCTGGTCGGTGGCTCAACAGCAGCAAGCGTAACCTGCGTCATCAAGGGAGTTTCGAGACTAGCGATGGGAATGATAGTAGTTGTCGCAGCCATTCTCTATGTAGCTAGAAGGAAATGATAATGAGGCTAAAGATCACAAAGACAAAAGGGGGCTAAAGGCAAATGTGGGCTTTCTGTCCTGCGTGGATTCCAGAGGAATCGTCGAAGCGACCAATCTGTACCACACGATCGCGTAAACAACCATGGAGGTATCACGTTTACGATACTCGATAATGGGTACAGACAGCTTACAGGACTACCCGTGAAACGCAAATCAGAGGTTCGGGCTCTCCTTCTAGGATCAGAAAACTGTAACGATGGAAAACGTTGGTTGCTAGAAACACCGAGAGGATTTGTGTACACAGTTCCAACCCCGGATCCATGCGAGGGCCATGCTGGAGAAAACGAATCCGAGGTGTCCTAAACGGTCTTGTCGATAAGACAAGGACTTACTTAATCATTAATTTCTTAATAATTGTGTAAGGGGATGACCATTTGATGCAAGAACGTAATAGCGAATGACGAGAAAATGAGATCTACTCCAAGATTGGATCTTGAAGGAGATGGAAACGATGTAGACTATGCAAAACGACTGTAAAATCAATGTAAACAGGATGTAATGAATTGCGATTTAGAAAATGCACGATCCCGAGATCTAGGATCTGCCTTGTAGACAAATATAATTAATACAAGGCAGATCCCTTGTTCTGTTTTGTCTGAAAAAAACTTGCTAAAATGTGCAATGGCTTGGATGTCTTGACGCTGTGCTTGTGTAAATCCTTGTTTAAGCTTTGAGACTTTGCTGAATCATTGAGGTCTCAAATTTTGACGGTGTTTCAAGTCAAGTTCCTGGTTTCCGGCGGCAGTGGATGCCTGCAGTTACAGTCGGTGGATGAAGCTCTGGGTGTTCTTCATGTCGGCTGCGAATGGCTGTTCGATGACTGCATTCAACAATGTCTGGGGTATCTGCGTGCCGTGCGCTGGACCATGGCCGACGAAGTAAGTATCAGGCATGTTCTGAGCAGTTTGCAGGTGGTTCCCTCGCAGGATTTGTCCGTCAGAATCGCTCATTCCGGCTGCGGCCCAGGCTGCGTTCATGTCACGATGCTGGAGAAAACGCTCACGGATTTGATCAATCTCTGTTTCTGGGATAATAAGCAGAAACAGAACCAGCAATCCGATAACGATTCTCTGGTTCCGATGTTCGGCAAAATCATGGCGGCATGTTTTGCGGAAGAAGAATCCCGAGCCGAGGTTGGGGAACTGTGCCGTGAAATTCTGGTTAAGAGTTTCAGGAAAGCCATGGCGAGCAGGAACTGGAAGGCCATGGAATGGATCCTGCGGGCCGGCCATGAATGGGATGCGGAGCTTCGTGGAAGAGCCACGGAAATCTACGTTGCGGAGGGTAACGTTACGAGGCTGGACTGGTACATGAATTTCCATGCGCAATCGCAGGCGTTTGCAGAGTTTCATTGCGGGATTTTCAGGTGCCTGGCTCAGGGAAAGTCTCCTGCAACTGGAACGGCTGGTCGCTTTCAAATTCTGAGAAGGTGCGTGGATCCGCTGGTGGATATCATCGGCCAGAACGGTGGGTTATCCAATTCCGTGTTAACAGAAACTACCATGTGCGCCATGGAAGCAGCGCAGACGCTGCCATTGCAGGAACAGACCGAGCTTTTCAGTTTTGTCATAAACGTGTCAATTCCGCAGCAGAATGATGTTTTCTATGCAACCGTTGATTGGTGGGTTCACGAGATTCTTGGTTCTCACCGTTCGCCTGCGCTGATAAGTATCTCTGATTCGCTGCCGGTGTGAATCGACGTTTTTGGTCGCTTCGTTAACTTAACCAAATGCTGAGGTGTGATCCTTAACTTAACCAAATGCTGAGGTGTGATCCTGATCAACCTGTTTAGGTTTGTAAATTTGTACATAATTAATGGATTTGTCAGTAGTACGCAGGGGATAAATCATTTTTTATTGGTGGGAGATCATAAAATGGAGGTCACATTTGATGTGCCTTTAAACTTTGTCCAGAACATTGTATTTGTAATCCGATTCCTTGCAAACATAAAACTGAAGAATTTGCTGGAAGCCTGGAACATTACGTGGAAGGATGTCTGAACTCCAAAGAAACTCCCATTTTACTTTACATGGATAACGCTTCTTACATTTACTTTATATGGATGCTTGGACCTGGATAGAACACTGAAAACAGTCGACAAAAAAGTGCGTTGGATCTACGTGTTTCGTTTGGACTTTCTGTTTGGATTCGGGGATACTCCACGGACAAAGTAAGATACATTAATTCCTTACCGTATCTCCACACGAAGTCCTTAAGAAACACGAAGTCCTTACCGGTGTCACCTACGGCTGAAGACACAGGTTTTAAAACAATTAATAGGAATAGTGTACAGTAAGGCTAAACAGAAGTGTTACGTTTAGCGTACATGACATCACTGATTGTCACAATCGTTAGCAAAGTATATACTTTATATGATTTTTTCTTTTTCATTTGAAAACAAAGAACTCGTTTTAGTGTCAAGGTAACCCAGTAGATGTCATTACCAAGGTAAACTAGCAAGTTCAAGGATTTTGATAGATTTTAATGATCCTAATAAAACCCTTTTTAAATTGTGTCAAATCTCTTTAAACTGCGAGTGATGTATACCATATGGAAATTATTATTTTTGGATTAGATTTCATATCACACAAATGAAAATTATGTTAAATGGAGTGTATGCTCCATACCCTTCCCTTTCATAGTCTATAGAAGGAATTTTTGGAGCTTTTCTAATAAAAAACATTTCGATTGTTTCTTGATGGGCTTTGTGATGGAATAGGATATAAAAGATTGTCAATAGTTATTGGTAGAAAGTGTATATGTTGTTGTGCTAATACTCCTTTGAGGGAAGGGGCTTTTAAGAGTCTTAATGAGAAACAATTTTAAACAAGAGTTGAGAACAAAATCATGTAAATTAAAAAGCAGTGGTGCTTGATGGTTGCCCTAAAATAGCTCATGGGCCTTTATTGTGGAGCACTTTATGTCATCCCCTAAAAAGCCACAACTTAATTTTTTCCATGTTGGGCCATTCAAAATTGTTGGTGCATTATTAAAGTGTGTTCACTATACAGGCATTTGGCTTGCCTAACTTTTGCCTATTGTTTATGTGATATGCATAATAGCTAGGCTACTTTTCCCAAAAACACTCAATTGACATTGTTCAAGCTTTTAAAATTAAATCCCCCTTGCTTCCAAGGGATGTAGACTTACTTTTAGTTGAGAGTATGAATAGATTATTCCTATGATAGAGGCCAAAGGAATGAATGTTCTTGCTTTTCAATCTATTGAAGAATTGAGTAGGGAGCTGATGAGTTGCGTTAAGTTGGTTGCATCGACAAGGCCTCATTAAGTCACATCAAGTTAGAATTTTTTCCCCGAGTGCCCACAATAGGAGTCATTAAGTGTACAAATCTTTATTCAAACATTGTTGTACCTAAGCAAGATAGTGTGTGGCAATACAGACGAGCTTTTTGATAAACCTTGCAACACTTTGGATAGATTAGCTACTTTATTTATGCATTTACTGTTTTCAATTATTTATTAAATGTTTTCAATTAGTTATTAAATATTTTCCAGTTAGTACGTTAATGAGACAATTAAGCGAGATAGATTACACATATAAGACAACTGCTTCAAGTGTAACATGTATTCGCTTGGTAATCCCAACAACATTATTGCTAGGTATGCCTAGTAGCATAGCACTTGGTTGCGTAGCAGCGAATACATGGGTTCAGGACATGTACAAAAAGCAGGAAAAAATACTTATGTTAGGATTAGTTAAATGATTAGTTAATTAGTTAATTTAGATTAGTTAATCAAATCCCTTTTTATCTACAATTCAAGCACCCAACTATAGAACATAAAAATAATAAAAATCGAATGCCTCAATTACACTTAACCATACCAATGAATGTCACAAGTATAATTGGAAAGACAATGATTGACCTTAAGGCTAGATTCACTTTCTAATGGGCTAGTGCACTGGAAACAACAAAGTCTACAGAATTCGACTGAATCGCACGTGAATGCTTTGTGATTCATATGGTTGGATGTAGGGGTACCTCGCCACTCATCATTGACGTTGTTGCTAGGGACTTTGTTTGTGGAATGTGCGCAATTTAGGTTTAAGTGAATATCTTTAATATTGTTGTATGTACCTCAAGGTCAATATCATTCCCACTCTACATAGAATTATATAAGCACACTAACAATTTCATTTTTTTTTTTGCAACATGTCTTCTTCTTCTCACAAGCATGAGGATACTAAACCAAAAGTCCCACAAGAATGCAAGGTGCTATACACTCATCCAGATGAGTTTGTGTCAAATTTCACCTTCATCCTACATCAGGATGAATAGATGCGATGACATGATATGGAGGGCAACGTCATCTTGCCCCTCAATAAACCTATGCCTGGGATGTTATTCAAACCCTTAATAAGTTAGGCATAGTAGATCTTCATGAAGAATATGTTGTGGATGGGTATGACACTCAAAACTATTATCCCATTGAAAGACAATGTAAATGAGATCAACGTTAGGAGAAACTCCATGAAGCCACAAAGGGGAAACATTACACTAACCCCTTGTTCCTATTAGATTAAGAGGAAAATGAGGATCCTCTCTTGGAAGGTTCTCAACATGAAGATTTTCCACCCCTACTATTGATGGCGAGGGTGTGAACCTGACCTTACGATCAACTATTCATAAATTGGGTTTAGAAAAAAGTGATAGCCAAGGTAGGAACTCAGGTAAACATCAAATAACAAGGGATCTAAGGATGGTGATCATAACAAGCATAAGAGTGGTGGTAGACACCACAATGGTGGTGGCAGTCTACCTTCCTCTTCATCCTCTTCATCTGACAGTTCTCATGGAAGCTGTCATCAAGATAACCATGATGAAGGTGATCACTAAGATAATAATGATCATGAAGGCCATCAAAACTGAAGGGATGGTCAAAACCATCATCGGCATCATCAATGCAGCAATGATGATAAACTGCTATTGGTGACTTGAAGTATGCTCAACATTGTGGAGGTAGTGAAAATCCCAACCAGGCATACGAAGGATAGTTAGATCAAGTGCCAAGACATGAACAATATCCCAAGATTTGAGGGGGGATACAATTCTGATCCACAAACACATCTACAAGCTTTTCAAGATGCTTGTGCCTTATAGAACATAAAGAATGAGTGGAGAAACTCAAACTTTTTCCAAGAACACTCATTAACAAAGTTGAAAGTTGGTACTAGTCCTTAGAGCTGGAATCTATCCACCGATGAAGTACCATGTTAAAATTATTTCATGACAAATACCATATCTACTCTAGGTTGTCTAATCTGAAAAGGTAAATCCAAGGTTGGAAATAGAGAGCACATGAACTCTTGAATGTCACCATGGGTTGATACTATTCACTCTTACATCGATGCCTTGGCCATGGTTACACTCAAAGAAAACAACTTTGCCACATTGTAGATGGGCTCAGAGCCAAAACAAAAAGAACCCTTGGGGTGTATGCCCAAGGAAGGCTGTCTAAAATGAGAGTTCATCATATCCAAAGGTTAATTCAACAAGTAGAAAAAGAATAAGGTGAGCTAAAAAAAAGGGAAAGTGCTGAAGAGTATAATAGGGACCCTTCCATTAGAAAATGAGAGGTTGAATTTTGTAATGAGGAGGAGTCACCACTTGATGAAGTGGCGAATAGAAAGACCTTGCCCATCCAATTTTTTTTTTTTGATATTTCAATCAAGGTTGATAAGTTATGGGACTCTTTGGATGAGAAATTTCAAATTGCTTTAAAGATTGCTAAAGAATCCAAAGAGCAAATTAGTGATCATAATTACAGGAGGTGAAAAGAAGCTGAACATGACTACCAAAGAGGTAAGGGCAAAACTGTAGTAGTAGAGGAAGCTGTGGAGTTTGACTTTGATGATGAAATTGAATGTAACATATGCCAATAAAAACATCCACAGGGATGTTGACCTATGGTGTCACACTTACAAGAGTATGGAGTGTAACCATTGAATCCTCACCTAGCATGTAGGCAAGCTCCAAGATGATTGCCTTACCCTTAAGGCAATCTAAGGCAGTTCCATCAACAACAACAACTTCACTACCCAAGTGGAACTCCTCCACAACCTTATGAATAATACCAATAATGGTATCAACCACAATTGTGGGGAATGCCACAACCAAGGAAATAATACCCTTATAGGCAACCATCTACGAGTACTATGTCTAGTAGCCCGTATCCCCTAGAAGTTCTATAAGTCATGCATCACTCCAGCATCATTATTACCCTCCAGAGTATCATCGCACACATTCATCATCTACTCAAGGAGAGAACCAATATCTATATCATTATCATCCTCCACATCCCTCTACACCTACACCTCCACCTTCAACCTAATTACCTCCTACTTCGTCTATGTAGGGTGAGATTCCTCCATAGCTACAACAACCAAATTCTACAAGGGTTGTATACTCACAACTAGTTTTTCAACCAAGTGGTCTAGATAATCGATCAAGGAAGTGACCTTTCTTCTGGCCTAGTAGTCATCTCTAGCCCTGGCAACCTACTCCAGTTGATCGTCCTGCATCTCCATCACCCTCAACCTCTACATGAAATACCTTTGAGTGTCCTTCAAACCAAGTGCTACCTAGGATCTGCACTATAATGCTAACCCATGTTATTTCTGATTGGATCAAGGTTGGCAATATTTCTACAAAAAGATCTGACCCAGGAAGTCCACTCATTTATCTACAAATTGTTGGACAAGAGCCATGCAAGGCTCTTCTTGATTCTGGTTCCAAAGTTAATCTCATTTCCCATGATATGTACAAGGCCTAGAACCTACCCCCTCTTAAGAAGAGTGACATCCAGTTAGAATTAGTAGATTAGTTGATTACTGTCCCTTTGGAATTAATAGAGGACATTGTGAACACAGTTTGTGAGTGGTCCTATCCTGCTAATTTTCTAGTAATCAAGGTGGATAAGTGCAAAAATGACTTCCCTATCATTATGGGAAGAGCTTGGTTAAGCACGGCCGACACGTGAATGCGTAGAAGGGACTTATCTTTAGAAATATCCAAGGAAAATGAGCTAGGAAAAATTAAGAAGAAGTGTATTCCATGCATCACGTATAGTGATAATGAGTGTAATTGTGTGCAAAGGATTTGGTCAATCAAGAACACATACATTAAAGCATGCAATTAGTATGCACAAGAGATCAATATTCAAAGGTGTTTGTATACACCAACCACAAAGTAGAAGGGCACCCAGTGGCTAATAGCTAATTTAGATAACAACAAAATATGCATGGAGCCAACTGAGAGCCTAACATGTGCATATGTTGAAGGCATGAATAAAATTGAACAAGTTCATTTCCAACTCTCTAATGAAGATGATGATATTTGTTGAGAAGAGTTGGAAATCCCTGATTACTTCAAGCAGGAGCCCTTAGATCTAAAGACTTTACCAACCAGTATGGAGTATGCATTTTTAAAGAATGGTAAATTGGTCATCATTAATGCCAAAATTGCTCTTAAAAAAAAGAAAAGTTGTTGAAAGTAATCAATAAATGGTCAAAAACCTTTGCTTGGTTATATACAAAGCTAATAGGAATCGATCCAAGGATATGCCAGCATTGTATCTACACTGACCTAGCCATGAGACCTAGAAGGCAGCCATAGAGGCGACTAAACCCCAAATTGAAGCAAATCATTAAGGAGGAGATAGAGCAACTCCTCAAGGCATGGTTCATCTATCCCATCGTAGATAGTAAGTGGGTTAGCCCACTCATAATTATACTGAAGAAGGATGGTAAATGGTGGGTCTGCATCAACTTTAGGCTATTAAATGTGGAACATTTAGGATCACTTTTCTTTGTCATTTGTGGATCAATTATTAGACACCATATCTGGGCATTATTATTATAGATTTTTGGAAGGTTATAGTGGCTATAACCAAATCCAAATTGAACTCAAAGATCAGGCTAGGACAACATTCACAAGTCCTCGAGGGACTTTTGCATATTGTAAAATTTCATTTGGCCTATGCAATGCCCCTACAACATTTCAACACTTGGTCCTTAGTATCTTTCAATAGAAAATCAGCAATGGTATTGAAGTCTTCATGGATGACTTCTCCACCTATGAAGCTACCTTTGAGCAAGCCTTGGACTAACTTGAGCAAGTATGGAAGAGATGTGTAGAGACAAACCTATGGCTCAACTAGAAAAAGAGCCATCTCATGATCCAAGAAGGCATTGTGCCAGGGCACTGAATTTCATAGAAATGGATTAAGGTAGGCCCAAAAAGATAAGCATCATCCAAGGAATAACATGCCAACCAGAGATCGTTAAAGATGTTTAATCATTCCTTGGACACACTAGTTACTACCGATGATTTATTAAGAATTTCTCTAACATTGTAATGTCATTGGTAGATCTTACAAAGAAAGATGCACCTTTCATCTGGACCAAGGAATGTGAACATACATTCCAACAATTAAAATAAAAACTCATAGAAACACCAATCCTATGAGCACCAGATTGGTTTAAACCATTCCATATCATGATAGATGCATCTAACTATGATTTGGAAGTAGTGCTCACATAGATGGATGATAAGAAATTTCCATACTATATCCACTACATGAGTCGAAGCATTGTGGGAGAATAGTTAAATTACACCACCATGGAGAAAGAATTAATGGCAGTGGTGTATGTGGTAGAAAAGTTTAAGTACTATGTGCTGGGTTACAAAGTATTTGTGCATGTGGACCATAGTGCAATTTTCTTCCTCATGAATAAGTTGACGATGACCCCTCATGTCATACGGTGGATTGTGATCTTGCAAGAATTTGATCTCACTATGGTAGATCGAAAAGGAACTAAGAATGTGATCACTGACCACCTCTCTTGCTTAAGATGGGATAATAAAGAGGAGGAGAGCCTACTCTCTGATCAGTGTCTAGATGAACTCCTCTTTACAAGAAAAATAAGTAAAAAAATGCCTGAAAAAGCAACATGGTATATTGAAATCCTCACATATCTCAAGAGATGTCATAAGACTTGGATTTTAGCTAAAAACAACAATTTCTTCATTAGGTCAAATACTTTATGGAAATCAATGGACACCTTTACAAGGTGTGTGCCGATGGCTTGATCTATTGGTGTGTCCTTGATGAAGATCAATTGTGTGTTCTCCAAGATGCTCATGAAGGACCTTGTGGAGGCCACTATGCATGGAGATGCATGGCCATAAAAATCCTGATGGTAGGATACTATTGACCTACAATATTTAGGAATGCCCACTAGTTTGTCAAGTCTTGTGAACATTGTCAATGTGATGGGGGGATGACCACTCACATGGAAGGTCTTTAACAATGGATTTAACCACTAGAACCTTTCAACATATGGGGGGTTGACTTCATGGATCCCATCACACCCATGTTTAACAGGAAGGCGTATATTATAGCAGCAGTTGACTATTGCACAAAATGGGTAGAAGCAACAACCGTTATTGATTGTACATCATCCATTGTTGCCAAATTTATACAAAAAAATATCATTAATAGGTTTGGGATGCCATGTTCACTAATTTTTGATAATGAAACTAATTTCATAGGTGCCACATTTAGAAAATTAATGCAACGCTTAGGGGTAGAACATAAATTAACAATACCTTACCATCCCCAAGCCAATGGTTAAGTAGAGGTAACCAACTTAGAGATTACAAAAATATTAACGTGAACCATTAGCAAATATAGGAAGGACTGGAGTACAAAACTCAATGATGCTCTCTGGGCTTATTTTTTAACTTGGAAACTTCCTATTGGCTATTCTCCCTATGAGTTAGTGTATGGAAAACTTCCAATGCTCCTGATTCAATCTGAGCTCCATACACTCTCAACAGCCTATGATCTAAACCTTGATCTAAGTTTGGCATAGAAGGAAAGATTGATCAATCTAAGCATGCTAGACAAAAATTGCATAGTGGCCCTATCCTTGAATGAGTTCAACAAGGCATTAGACAAGTGATGGGACATGAAATCGCATGGGCTGCGATATTGCGTACACGATATCACGGTGGGCTATCATATCTATAAATAAGAGGTGGCTCTCCCTTGTTTCCCAATCTAGGCCTAGACCGTAGTGAAACTCTAGCAGTTTTTTCCCTCTAGAGATAGATTAATTTCCATGTGCCTGTAGTAGGAACTCCAAAGTGAACGGATCTTTATTCGAGCAGACATTGTACCTGAACACAAGTTTGTGTACGGCAATAAAGACGAACTTCTTGGATAAACCTTGTAGTGCATGGAATAGGCTAATTAGGATTTTATTTACTATTATTTATTATTCATCATTTAAATGCTTTATTAGTTATTAAATATTTCTCAACCCTTCTCTCCTAGTTAATTGCCTCAGTACGACCACTTCTAGCATGTGCGTTATGCTTGGTGATCCCAGCAATGATTAGCATTTGGTAGCCAAGGTTGCATCGGTTTAGTGTGTGAACGGTAAGTGGGAACGGATGCTGACGTTAGGTTAATTAAGACTTAGTTAATTAGTTAGAGTTAGTCAATTAGTCTTCTTAACCCTTCACCTCAATAGCATAGGAGATAAAACATAAAAAGATATAAAAATCATATACCTTAGACTTACTTAAGCATACACCGTGACAACTACAAGTAAGTCTGGAATGACAACGAATGATTAACCCTAAGTGTTCCATGAGGCATGTAGGCACTTAGTCTGCAGAGTTCGACTGGATCACGTGTGCTACGCTCATATTCGTATGGTTGAGTGTAGGGGTATCTTGCTACTCATCAATAAGCAACGTCATAACCTTAGAATCAAGAAAGTAAAACTTCAATCAAGTGATAAGGTTCTTTCCTGGAACCCCACACATGTACCCCAAAAGATAAAATTCCAAACATTGTGGGAGGGACCTTATATAATTGATCAAACCTTTCCCTTTGGGGCCATGTTGATCTAAAAACCTAACAGCCCAAATAGAAAGTAGTTGGTCAATATCCAACAAGTAAAGCCTTTCCTAGAACCAAGATAGGCTAGTGCAAACATCACCTCAACACATGAACAACCATGTTCTATCTTTTGGATCTCCTCCTTCCAAATCAGTCATGGGGGAGATGGCCATCTATGCTAACCATCAAATTAGTTCTTGGTTTTTCTACTTTTTGCTTTTCACATTTTTGATTTTTACAAATTATTTATTTTACAAATTCTTAATTTTTCAATTTTTCTAATTTTACACCATCTCTAGTACTTTTGAACTTTCTTGACTATTTTACATTTTATTATATATATTTTTCTTTGTTTGGTTTGATTTAAGTGTGATATTTTCTCATTTTTGCTAATAAATTTACTTTATTGCCATAGGACACAGTGTAATTGTTGTTGTTTACTAATGATGGTTTGTGCTGAATGTGTGCTTATCAATGTTTGGTTTCTATTTTGAATTCTGATGTCTAATGACTTTGACATGGTTTATTTTTCATAGAATAGGCAGTGAGCCCACATCATCCACCCATCCAATGAAATCTATGGTTTTCCTTGTTCCAAGAATTTGAGGTTCCTTTCATTAAAGAAACTTTTAATCAATCGATGACCTTGGTAGTTCTAGAATTAGGAAAGATTCAAAGGTTTGTAAAGGGTGTGACTTCAAGGGGACTTAATACTCATTGTAATCTTCTACTTACTTCAGTGCTTGAGTGTTTTTCATAGACTTCTTGTCATTCCACACCAACAACTAATAGGAAGTCAAATAACATCATTGCATGGTGTGGTTTCCATTTCAAAGAGAGAAAAAAAAAACAAAAACAATGGAAATTCAAAGCACACCCCTTCAACACAAATAAGTCCTCACATGGCATGGTTTCCATTTTAAAAGAAACAAAAACAATGGGAATTCAAAGAACATCCCTTGGATAAATAAATGGGCTATAAGCATTGGTTATGAGACTCAAATAGCATGCACCTATGCTTGAAGGTCCCCTCTAACTAAGGTTTTCTCTCTTACTTCCTACTTCTCATTTCTTCTCTTTGTAGAATGGTGGCTAGTTTTGTGGAAGTACTCTTATGTCTTGAATGGGTGGATCACTCTTAGAGCAGCAATGCAAAGTCATTGAGAGTGGATGATTTTGGTTTAGATTGAGGATGGAATTTCTCTAGTCATTTTAACCATAAATTCCATCAGGGACTTCTTATGACCTCAATTTGAAACTCCATTCCACCTTCTCTATCATCCATCCATGCTATCGTAACTCACCTCACTATTGGATTCTATGTTATGCTCTATGTCTTAGTCTAATGTATTGGGATTCTTAAGTGGATTCTTTCATGTTGGTCTTTAATTTTTCATGACCATTAATTAACTATGGGACCCATAGAATCTTTAATTGAGGTTATACAAGGGCAAAAAAGACATGAGCCCACTATGGGGAGGACCCACTTATATAGCTCTTGGCTTGGTTAGTTAAGGGTCCTTACCTTTGACATCAGCACAATATGACCTTTTGCATTTTTCATT
This sequence comes from Gnetum montanum, assembly GCA_015680685.1. Taxonomy (NCBI): domain Eukaryota; kingdom Viridiplantae; phylum Streptophyta; class Gnetopsida; order Gnetales; family Gnetaceae; genus Gnetum; species Gnetum montanum. The sequence continues at coordinate 641,514 of MNCI01023453.1, read as the reverse complement.
TTGTAAATCACTTAGTACTCCTTAATCTTTCATTTCATTCATCCACTAAATTAATTTTTCTTCAGTTTTTCCATTTTTTCAAATTTATGAGCTTAAACACCCTCTTCTCATGTTTTCATACTATTCTTGGTCTTCTAAGATTCCATTTGACCCCAATTTCATTCAAAAATTCTTTGTAATTTAAAACTTTGACCAAGCCAACAGTGGTCATTGACTGCATCGACGAGGCCTTGTCAACATAACTGGCTACATCGATGAGGCCTCGTCGACTAGGCCTTGTTGACATCGTACTTAGATCCTATATATACTACAAGATAGTTTGGAGATTTTTTGCAGATTTCCCATAACACATGAGGAATTTTTGCAATTTTTCAGAGCCCAAAACCTTTCAGAGCTCATAACTTCCCAACCATTTGTTCAAATGACTTCATTTTTTGATCTTGCACCTACCGAAGGTAAGATCTTTATTGTTGGGGCCACAAACCTTATGGTTTTTGATGAAAAATTGATGAAAGTTTTTGAAAAATTTTCTAACTCCCCCAAAGTGTTAATAACCTTAACCATATATTAACATCAACTTTTTCCCAAGTTAACCCTTTCAACAACCTTTAAGATGATTTATTAATGATAATACATAAATAAATGATAATTGGATTAATTAAATTAGCCATAATCACAACTTAGCCAAGTGTAACTATCCTCAAGAGTGAAGGTATCCCAATTTTTTTAAGGCTACACAATGATTACTAATCCATGGTCTTATTGTGATTATAGATGGCACCCAAACAAAAACATCCACAAGAAGGAGGACCCTCACAAGCATGGGAGAAATGACCCAAAGCTAGAAGGGACTAGTAAGAATAAGGCCAAGAACTACCAGAGCTGATCCATGCAACGAGACCTCTTCGGGAGAAGCTCGAAGTAGAATCTATCAGACAAATTTTAGAGGAAAAAGTGCTAACCAAATAATCACAAAGAAGAGAAGTGTTTGGACTCATGCCAAGGATTGAGGTCACATTGAATCAATCCTACCTAGACATCAGTTGATCTTGAGACATTCAAAGATCAGTTCTTTAAGAGATAAACTTCAGGCCATTTTTGGAGAAAGCTTTAGAGTATGTTAAGACACAACTACAGACCTCTCCCATGTGGGTAGTCATCATGTCTAATGGGGAATGGTACATGGGAGAGACTTATCTCTTTTGGAGTAGTTGAAGGCCAAGGTCCATTGTCAAGATCAAGAACATTCAAGTGTCCTACTTAGTAGAAGCCATTACACAGGCACTTGGGTTGCTTGACATAAGAACATAGCTGGCTAAATTATCTACAAAAGGTGATCCTAAGGCTAAAAGGAAGTGGACCTAACATTACTACAGGGTTGACCATAAGGACTATGGTGTAATGACACCGACAAAGAAAATTTATTTTGAGAATGTCGCCTATCACCTTAATCCAACAATGAGGCCAACCAAGGTGACTACTTTCTTCACTCGAGCATGCATGACTCTAAGTAATAAGTTCCCTGTTAACATTCCACAACTACTATACTTGGAGATTGAAAAACATTTCAAAGAAAATAAACATGGAAGGAAGATCCTACCCTTTTCATGCCTCATCAGAAAACTTTGCAAACGGTTCAACATTATTTGCTACTCTAACGACACTCTCAAGCATGTTTCCATGGCCTCATGGGTAGAAATCATGAAGGATAAAATGCCAGCAACAACTTAATAAGAGGAATTTTTGCCACCACCACCCACTCAGAAAACAACATTGAAGGCATGCAAAACCATTGGATGTTTGCAAAAAATATGAGAATAGCTCTTGAGTGAACAAAAATAATAAGTAGGAATAAGTGGGATGGATCCATCTATGTATCGGCTAGTAATGAGTCACCTTAATGAGGTGGCCTGAATAGTTAGCTAGATGGAGAGAGGTGGTCTTATTTTCTCTACCTAAAGAATGCAGCTACCTTCAAGGTTAGATCCCAACACTTGAGAGGTGATGATGTCATTAGCAACACATAATCTATTCCTAGAAATCTTTGGGAATGCTGCCACTTTCTTGGTGAGGTTGGAGGAAGGTGAAGAGGAAATTGTCTTGGTGATGCAGCACCAAGGGTAGGAGATAGTGATAGAAGTGATAGATGACCATGTAGTTAAAGCAAAAAATGCATCCACAACATTTGTACTATATGTATCTACACTCTAAGAGTTGCAGATGTCCACAAGCATAGTTAGTGGGAAGTTATATGTAGCTCAACATGAAAAATTGTTGGAATGACTAGTAGAAACTGGGCAATTGACTCCAAACATCTTTGATCTTTCAGAGAATATCTTTGACTACAAGGGGAAGATGTATTATTTTGGAGGGGAAACTAGAAATGGCCCAAGAGCAAAATCAATGCTTGGCTATGGAGGTTGCCGAACTTTGTGCCTAACTTTTAGAACAAACAATCCTCAGCCCAAAGTGATGAGAGATGAAGCTATCAAACAGCTCCAAGAATGATTTTAGAAGGCTGAGGAGGAGGCAGTGATGACCATATTTAAGTAGTCCATAACAGAAGCTGAAATGCACTTAATCAAAAAGGACATGAATCAAATGTGCCATGAGAATGAAGCATTGACTGCATAAAATTATTGCTTGTGAAATGTTGATACTCAAAAAGATCAAATGCAAGAATTCATTCATCAACAATAGGAGTAGCTTACCAGTGTAAACACTAAATTGAGGAAATTGGTCATGGAGAATCACAATTTTTCAATGGAGGAGGTACACACCTTGTGATAAAGTCTACCATTGAGATTTTCACCTAGAAGAACGAAGCTTTGAAATTTGAGAAAGTGAAAAATCACTATAGGGACTAGGTTGGTTTGCAAAAGGAACTAAATGAAAAATAAATCTAGATGGAAAAGGTGAAAATGAATGAAGCCCTCTAATAACTCTAGCAAAAAAGAGAGATGTGGCAGCCCATCCTTGATGGTATTGACACCTACAATAAAGCGAAGATCTACTTGAAGGAGTTGCAAATCAAGGAGATGATAGAGTACATGAAGTTGGCCAATCTCCATTATACAAACCTAGCAATGTTTACTACCAACTGATCATGGTTAGAGTTGGAAAAACAAGTGGCTAGCTTGTATCTACTATACGAGGCCGAGTTCAAAAACCACAAGGACACTAAGCAAAAGCTTGAGACTACTAACACCGAAGTTGAAGTTTTCAAAGGGAAATTTAGAGATCAATTATTTATCACTAAGAACCTAGCCAAATGGATGAATGACTACTAGAAATTGAAGAAAACAGTGAGAGCGTTCAACATTGAATGTAAATAGTTTACTTCCTGGTTCATCAATGCTGAGGAGTTGTTTCCAGTAATCTCATGTCCTTGGGATCTGCCCATTCCAACCCATATTGGAAAAGCTATGTGGATGGTGTATGATCCTAAGAGTAAGGAGGACAAAATGAAAGCATTGTTGTATTCTTTTTTCCTCTTGCTTGAAGTTGCAGTAGTAGTAGGACAACCGTAGCCACCTTAACCACTGCTAGTGTGTGAAGCTAGGTAAGGTTCCTCGAAGCCTTAGGAACCATCACTACCTGGGACTATTTGATCTTCTCCAACAAGCTTCACACCATCAAGGAACATGTTCTCCAATTTTTGAAGAGTTGAATCATGATGTTCAATTTTGTGTCATGAACGCCTTCATTTTTTGTAATGTGTTGATCTATAAACTCCATTTTTTTTCAATTCAGTTAGTTTATTTTATATGAAGAAAAGTTAGTTAATAATCCCATACCTTCCCAATTATGTAACAAAACTTGAGGATGAGTTTTCATTTAGTCATGGGGGTAGGATGAGTTGCGTTAAGTTGGCTACGTTAACAAGGCCTTGTCAACAAGGCCCTATCAATGCAATGTTAGTTTTCTTGATTTTTAGCTAAATACACACTTGCAGCCACATTTATGGTAGAAGTTGATTGTAGTTGCAATGGAGCCCTTGCATTTTTTGCATTCAAAAGTTAGAATTTTTCCCTTGAGTGTTCGTAGTAGGATTCATTGAGTATATGGATCTTTATTCAAGCATTTTTGTACTTGACCACGATAGTATGTTCAGTAATAAAGACAAGATTTTTGATAAACCTAGTAGCACTTTGGATGGATTAGCTACTTTATTTATGAATTTACTATTTTTAATTATTTATTAAATGTTTTCAATTACTTATCAAGTATTTCCTAGTTATTACATTAATGAGACAATTAAGCAAGATAGATTACACACATAAGTATGATCGCTTCAAGCGTAACACATATTCGCCTGATATTACTTGGTACAACTAGTAGTGTAGTGCTTGGTCACCCAAAATTGGATATGTGGGTTTAAGATGTGTCCAGAAAGTGGGAACAAATACTTATGTTAAGAGTATTTAAATGATTAGTTAATTTAGATTAGTTAATCAAATTCCTTTTTATCTACAATTTAAGCATCCAACTATAAAACATAAAAATGATAAAAATTGAATGCCTCAATTACACTTAACCATACCAATGAATGTCAAAGTGTAATTCAGAAGACAAGGATTGACCTTAAGGATAGATTCACTTTCTAAAGGGCTAGTGCATTGGAAACAACAAAGTTTGTGGAATTCGACTGGATAGTGTGTGAATGCTTCATGATTCATATGGTTGGGTGTAGGGGTACCTCATCGCTCATCAGGAGCATTCAAACATAAGAGTAAATACATAAGAAGAACTTAAAGAGCATATCTAATGAAGTGGAGATGTTCTACCTAAGATAACATTTTTTCTTTCCAACTACTTAGATTATTTGAGATCTTATGACATACCTCATTCCAAATCGATACTTTCATTTTACCAATGAAGATAGGCAATCCTAAATAAATTGTAGGAAAATATGCTATATTACAACTAAAAAAAAAGCTTATAGTTGAAAGGTATGTTAGTGCAGTCCAAAGTCAAAAAATCTATTCTTAGCAAGATTAACTTTTAAGCCAAATGCTTCTATAAACTATAAAATAGTTACATGAAGCCTATACATAGAATGTAGCTCAAAATTTCTTGTGAATAACAAATATTTTGATTGTGGAGTATAAATATCATTGAAGATGAATACCACATTTTCCTACAATCTCCTATCTTGAAGCACATTAGACATAGATGGAATATTACAACTAGAAATTTGGTTGATTTTTTCCAAGTGTTACCAAGAGTAGTTAAAATTTTTCTTAATGAGATTTTTAAATTTAATGGATTTAATCAATTTTAATTTTAGTCTCAAAAAGATTTTAAAAAAATGTAATTAAATTTGTAAGTACAATATCTTATATTAAATGAACTCAAATGTAACACATTAAAACAAAATATAGTGTGATTCTTGCTACCCTTTGCATCACATAGTTGATATATTCATTATAATTACTACTAAAATCAATGTATTACTTAATAATACCAAATGGTATGAAATCTTGAACTTGGAGGGATCACTAAAAATGGTTTACAAGAAAACATTGAATATGCGTGCTTGGTTCTTCACTAGCCCATTAAGACACACATTAACTCTTGACCAGTATCTCCTAAGGCTTAAATAATAGGTTTAAGGCAACAAAAAAATTAATAGCAAGGCTAAAGAGTGAAATGTTGGGCTTACACGATGTCATTGATTATTGACATATATTAGCGATGAATATACTTCCTATGAAAGTATGAGAATATGACATCGTTGATTGTCCCAACATCTATTTCTTTTATACTAATCAACTATCTTATCCTACATGGTGCTTGATTGTAAGTTATAACCTTTCCTACCAAGAATGCTTATCTCTCTATGTGATAAAAGCTACCAAATCCTCAAGGTCATTGCCTGTTACTAATTCCTTATAACTTTCTCTTATAGTAAGTGTAATTTCTATGCAAAAAGAATTTATTCATTATGTTATTATATGTTATCTAAATTATATGCTAAATAATTTATTCATTTTTTTATTTTAGGTCATGCTTAGCTTATACATTTAGGCCATTTGGTTGTCACATGAAACACTCTATACTTGATTTACTTGGAAGTTCCATTTCGAATGATAGAGGAGGTTAAGTTAGCAAAAACTGATTATTGGTTCAAAGTAAAAAATAAGTTGGGAAATTCATTTATGTATGTTTTCTTATATTTTGAGCAAATGTTTTTAAAATAAAAAAGTGAATACAATCACTAAATTTCTTAAGAATTAGTACAAAGTCTTTTTAGTGTAAACATAATTATTGCATAGTAGAGTTAGGAAGATGCTTATTTCTTAAGTAGTAAGACTTGGTTTTAAGCCTATGCATAACTGATGAGCGGCTAGGTACCCCTACGCCCAACCATACAAATCACAGGTGTTCACACATGACCTGGTCGAATTCCATAGACTGTAATCACTTAACATACACAGACTCTAACCAGTGAAACCTTGGGTTAGAATGGTTGTTGCCTTCCTAATCTTACTTGTGATGTTCTATTTGCGATGGTTAAGTGAGATTAAGGCTAATGATTTTTATAGCTTTTATCTTTTGGTGGCTAATTAAGGTATGAAAAGTAAGGAATAAACTATTATCTAATCTATAATTATCCTAATCTATATCTTAACTATTCCTAGCATAAGTATGCGATCCCCTCTTCTGGGCACATTCTGAGCCTCCCCTAAACACTACTAGGCTACCAGATGTTAAGCGTCACTAGGTTACCAAGTGTTGGGTTTGTGTTCGAGATGGTCGTACTTATGGTTTCTATGAGCTATGAATGAACGGTAGCAATTAAACTAATAATAAGAGAAACTTAAGTAATTATCAAAGCATATAATATTAAGCTATTGAATGCATTCAATGACTAAGTCCAAATGTTGCAAGGAATACTTGAAGAGTTCTTCTTTATTGCCATCATGGCAATGGGCTCAGATACATCAATGCTGGAATAAAGAGCTGGTCACTTTTCTTACATATAGTATTGGAACTTGAAAAATATTCTATCTCCTACGGGAAAAAATTGCAAGATCTTCACTACAACTAACTAAAAGATGCCTAAATGAGGTGGAAGGCCCTCTTATTTATAGGCTGAAATAGGCTCTACATAAATAGGGCCACATCGACGCATGGAAGGCTGCATCGATGGGGCCGCATCGACGCGACCATGTATATGTGGCCTTGTAGATGTAGCCTACTCGACGCATCGACTAATAACACTTCATCATACCCCCATGACTGAGTAAAAACACATCCTCAAGTTACTCTACAATTTGGAAGGTATGGGATTTTATTTACAATGCACATGACTTGACAAACACATGACACACACACATGACACAACATCAATTTGACCAAGTGTATGAGTTATAGAGAAGGATAAGTTACAAAAATTGATGGTGTTCTAAGACAAAATTGAACACCTTGCTAGTCCTAGAGTCTCTACCATGTAGAATGATGCACAAAATTATTGGAGAAGATCACATTGTCCCTGGGGGTAGTGGTTCCAACAGACCTTCACCAGCTTCTAGCCCATGCAATGGTTGTGGCATGAATGATGGTTGTCCCACAGCAGCTGGAACTTCTAGAGGTAGTCAGAAAGCCTCCAAGAGAGCCCTCATTTTCTCTTCTTTACTTTTGGGATCATTCACTATCTAGGCAGCTTCACCAATGTGTGCTAGAACTGGAACCTCCCAAGGGCATGGCAGCACTAGGAAGAGTTCTTTTAGGTTGACAAACCAAGCTGCGAACTGCTTTTGTTTGATGTCGAACGCTTAGATTGATGCCTACAGCTACTGGTAGTCATTCATTCGATGACCCAGGTTCTCTGCAATTATATGTTATCCTTCAAATCGTGTGTGGAGAACCTCGAGTTCCACATTTGTTGTTTCCAATTTTTTCTTTATTGCTTTATGCGCCTGGAACTCTCCCTCGTATAGAGAATACGAGGTGGCCACTTGCTTTTCCAACACTAACCGTGGTCTCACAGCTATGAGCATAGCCAGGTTTGCATAGCAAAGGTTGGAAAGCTTCATATATTCTGTCATCTTCTCAATCTGCAACTCCTTAAGGTAGATTTTAGCTTGATTGTAGTCATTCAACCCATCAAAGGTAGGTTGCCATACATCGCATCCTTCTCAGAGCTGTTGGAGAACTTGGTTCATTTTGGCCTTTGCAACCTAAATCTTCTTTTCACTTACTTCCTTCTATAATCCCACTTGGTCCCTGTAATGATTTTTGATGTTTTCAAATTTTAGGATCTCATTATTCCAAGTGGTGATTTCAAATTGCAGATTTTTGTTGCAATGCCCGAAACGTCTCCATTGACAGATTTCAGTTCTCAGTAGCCAACCTTCTTACGTCAACATTCATCCTAGCTAGTTGTTCTTGTTGTTGATGGATAAAATTTTTCATGTGTTCATTTTCTCAACCAACATTACACAGGTGATGAATCTCTGCGGTCAATCAAACATTCTCTTGGTGAACCTCCGCCAAGTCCTTGTGTAAATGATATGCTCAAACATTTTCCAAGGACTTATTGAAGATTGTCGACTCTTGCACATCCTCAACGATCTAAAGTTTAAGTTGAAGTTGTTGAAAGGATTCATCTCTGGCAATTTTGGGGTCAAGGATGGCTAGATTTGCAGGTTGGGCTCTTAATTGGGCTACTTCCATTGCCAAGTGTTGACAAGAGGCTTGAGCAACTTCAAGTTGTCCTTCCAAAATGAGGCTCTTACCCCTTGCCAAGAGCAACTCTGACTAGGATGTAGTAATGTTGTCTACAAGGTCGAAGACATCTGGAAGTAGTTACCCAGTCCCCACTAGTCAGTCCAACAACTCCTCGTGTTGGGCTGCATCAATCTTGCTATGCAAAGTTCTGGAAGATGCCTATACATCTTGTAGTCCATGAATGTCTGGTACAGGTGCTACCGGTGCATTGAGAGCCATAGCAATTGTATCAGCAACCACTTCAGCCATAGTCTCCTATCCTTGGTGCTGCATCATCAGGACTATTGCCTCTTCACCATCTTCCAAGAGTATTGAGAAGGTAGTAGCATTCCTTGAAATTTCAAGAAATAGCTTTTTGGTTGATAATATTACCTTTCGGACACTTGGATCTATTCTAGCTGGCACTTATGTTCGGGCAGTGGAGAACCTTGGCCCCACTCTTTCTAGCAAGCTGACTAATTAAGCCACTTGTTCTAGGTGGCTCATTGCAGGGTGATAGACCAAAGAGTCTTTCCTTAAACCAATTCTTCCTGATTGCTCTTGCTGGCTCAAGAGCGTTTACTAGATTACACGGATGTATTTTGCAATGGTTTACGAACCTGGCCTTGTTGCTTGCTTAGGTGGTGGAGGTGGTTGCTCCTCCTCCTCTGTCTATGTGATGGTAGGAGTTTTTTTCTTCATCATTTCTTGCCAAGAGGCAATCGGGGCATGTTGGATTATATCATTGGAGTATTGTGCTATCCTTACCCGTTTGCACAACTTTTGGATTAGGTCGGGAAAGGGGAGATCTCATCTTGCAAGTTCGCTTTCAACAAACCTCTTTTCAATCTCCAAGAACAACAACTGTGGAAGACTCATTGGGAATTTCCTACTCAAGACGACACATGCACAAGCGGAGAAGGCTGTGATTTTGCTGGGCCTTACCATTGGGTTCAAGTGGTAAGATGCGATCTTTGAGTACACCCTCTCCACCATGGTCAAAGAGTCAAATTCTTTGCACTCTACCCCATAGCACCATTTGGTCAATTCCACCTTTACCTCTAGGTCGGCTTGTTTTGGAATTTCTATCTTCTCTAGTCTTGAGCAACCCCAGAGCCTGCACTATTGCCTTTGAAGAGTAAGAGACATAAATGTCTTTGATCTTTACTCTGGACCTTGGTTGTTGATTCTTCCAGAAGAGATAGGTCTCTCCTAAGTACCATTCACCACTGGTTGTGATGATTGGGCATATTGGAGAGTTTCATAGTTGAAGCCTCACTTCTTCTAGCATGTTCTCAAGGAATGGTCCAAATTTTAGCTCTTGGAGGACATCTGTTGCACCTCTTGTGGCATAATAACATCAAGATAGGCTTGGGTCAGGGTGACCTCAAGCCATGGTGCTATCCCAGGAGTCTCATCCCTTTGTGATTGCTCGCTGGGAATCTCCTATTTGGGAATCTGATGGATAGATTCTACATCAAGTCCTTCATGGAGGGGGCCATTTCAATGAGAGCCCTCTATGTGCTCTAGCTATTACATGCCTCGTCCCCTTCCTGTGTGTGGGTGCTTGTCCCTCGGTTATGATGGTCCTTCACCCCTTCGATGCGTCGGTTTGGGTGCCATCTGCAATCAGACATAAACATCCATTAGATTGTGCATACATAGCTCAAAATGGTCCTTATACACATTCTCAATTTGACTAGGTTATGTTTTTGGCACAGACAATGCATTAAGTCTCCCAGAGTGTTAATTCATGGGTTAAAAGCAAAGACAACAAGGGATGAGTTCAAGTTTAAACGGTTGTTTTTGTTTCTTCCCTTAGAGGTGCAAAGTCTTAATTAATTAATTAATTAATTAACTATACATGGGCTTCACCCCCTCATGACTGAGAGCATACCTCCGGTTGCTTAAAAGGGCAAGGATCGGTTGATGTGGATGCATGATAGAACATACGTGCGTAGGGAAGAGTTGGGCAGAAAAAATGGCAAAGTCTCGCTTGAATTTGGATTCCAAATGATGAAAATGTGAGGAGAAACAGCTGTATATATAGGGGGTTGGGTGATGCATCTAGGGCCATGTATATGTGGCTGTGTATACGGGGCCCCGTATACGCAGGTGTGTGCACCCGTTGACCAGGGTTGACCAACCCAGAAAAAAGCTCAAAATGATGAATTTGAAACTCCAAATTGGGGCGGTTGAAGCACGTGAGAGGCCCGGTCATGGTTGAGGATAGGAGGAAGGTAATCGAGGCTCAAAAAAGAGTCAAAATAGGAGAACGTGATGCAAAATAACTCCACAGGGAAGAAATAGAGTGATGGTACCCTGAAAATAATCAACCATGAAATCCAAAGAATGAGAGACTTAACAAGCAGGACCAAGAATATGCAAGTGGGTCCTCCCCATAGTAGGCAATAGCCTTAGTAGCCACTACATAGCCTCAACATCAGGGTTTGTGGGCCTCAAAGCCAAGAAATGGTGTTTGCCAATTAAGACTCCTACCCAAGATATGTCACCAAGGCATGAGAAGGCCATGGAGACCATGATGAACTTGCAAAATATAATGTAGTGAGGTGAGTTACAGAGAGAAATGGGTGTAGAGAGAGAAGAGGAAATGGAAATTCTAATCATTGGTCACATGAAACCTCGTGTGCAGTCGTGGTTAAGTGACCTGGTAGAACCTTTCCTGAGTTCAGACCCAAAACCATCCACATTCAGTGACATCGCAACAACAGATGAAGCCCTAGCCATGTCCCAAGGAAGCAGGAATGCACCCATAGAGAATCACCACTTCAACAAGCTTGAGAGGAAGGAAGTGAAATGGGATGAAGTTAGAGGGGACGAAGGAAGTCCCATAACTAGTACTTGTGGCCCGTGAGAGGTAGTCTAAGGCATGTGCTTTGAATTCCCCCATAGTGATGTCATGATTTTTTTTTCTTGTTCGGGGGAACCACACCATGCAAAGACCCATACGTGTTTGCATGCATTTGACCAAGGGATGTGCTTTGAATTCTCATGCTTATTTGTTGTTGTTATTTTTTTTTTGAAATTTTTTGGTGAGGACCACACCATGCATGGTTGAACTGCCCAGAAGCTTCCATGGAGAGAAAAACATGGAGTGGTAGGAAATCCGTAAAGACACACCAGCAACCCAAGGGATAAGAGAGAGAGATGAATGTTGCATTCCCCTTGAAGTCACACCTGATTCAAACCATTGGGTCATCCCCGAGTCTAGGAACTACACAAGTCACACATTAATTGCAATGTTTTTAAGTGAAGGGGCTTCATGTTCTCAATAGAAGAAAAAACATGGAGTGGGTGAATAGATGGATGACATGGACTCATTGCCAATTTTATGAGTTGAAAATAGATGTAAAGTCCAAGGACAACAATGTGATGGTGGGAGTCAGATAACTAGGTGGACTATTACATTACCCATCATAACAAAAATCATCCATGCTAGATGCCTGATGACAATAAGACGATGGGTTAGCGATCACATGAAAAATGAAACACACACAAAGAAACAAAAAATAATTAAAGAATGAAAAAAAAACTGTATAAGAATTGACAAACGTATGAACGATGTTGAAAGAAAAAAGTGTAAAACAAAAAAGTGTAAAAAAAATTTACAAAATGGTGAGGGGTGTACTGAAATGGGTTAGTAGGGAAGACGGTCTCCCCCACGACTGGGTGGAAAGAAAGAGACATACAAAATGGAGCCAGGCTATCCTAGTGATGACGAGGTGGTATCCCTGGTCAGGTGAAGTCCGTGAAAAGGTTTGAGTTCCAAGGGCTCTTGTTTGATGCTTGTAGGGATTTGCAACTTTCCCCAGTCACCATGGTCATCAACAGTGGGGGCCCATTGATGAACCTCTTCCATTTCATCCATGCATTCTACATAGGCTCATACAAGCCCCTCAGATGGTTCCATGCACATTACGCTGCTAGTAGGGTCAGCTGTCAGCCACTGGGTGCCCTCTTGGTTAGTGGCTGTTGTGTACAGGCACTGTTGAACAGGTGATTCTTTGGTACACTAACTACATGCTTGAATGGATGTTTGCTTGGTGAACCATGATTGCTGTACACAGTTGCACCTTAAGTCACTGTACATGATGCATGGAACACGCTTCTTCTCAATCTTTCTAGAAGAATTTTCTTTTGAAATTTTAAGGGAAAGATCACAGAGTCCTAGTCTTGCATCCACCATGCTCAGCCAGGCTCTTCCCATTATGATTGGGAAGTCCCCCTGCAATTCTCTACATAGATGACAAGGAAATTAGTAGGATAGGACCACCCGCAAATGGTGGTCAAAATGTCCTCCACCACTCCCAAGGGAACAGTGATGGACTATTTTGCTAATTTGAGCCTAATGTTGCTCTTCTTTAACGGGGGTAAATTCCAATTCTTGTATATGTCATGTGAGATCAAATTGACTCTTGACCTCGAGTCCAGAAGAGCTTGACATGGCTTATTCCCAACCACCTAAAGATAGATGAGGGAACTTCCCATATCAATCAATTTTTGAGGAAGGTGACCTACCTTTATCCAATTGGTCAAGGCATGTGTGAGCATGACCATTTGGATGTTGTAGTATGGTGGTCTTGAAGGCTGCTCGAGCGGTGGAATAGTAGAGACGGTTTGAGGGTTAGAGGCACTAGCCACTGGTGGGTGTGAGGGTGTGCATACATGATTGGGCTAGAAGAAGGGACATTTTTGTGGCTTAGCTTCTAGTCCACTTGATTGAGGAGCTGGTTGTATGTTGACAGCCCTCACAGCATTGCATTGCTGTGGTTGTGGTAGTATTTCTCCTTGCATCAATGGAGTAGGTGGCAACTGAATGGGATGTTGTGGATGAGTGGTAGGAGAAGGTGATGGAGGATAGAAGAGATGTGGGTTTTCCCCCTAGGTGATGGAGGTTGTGGCCGAAAATACTCCTGGGGGTGGTAATAACTTTGAAAGGCCGCATGATTGGAAGAGTCTTATGGAGAGACTGGTTGCTAAATTTAGTACCCATAGGGATATGGTAGTTTGTAAGGGTACTGCTACCTTGGAGGTGGTATCCCCCACACTTATGGTTGCTGCCACTGTTGGAAGTACATGCACAGTTGTGGTGGTGCTCCACTTGGATAATATCCTTATTGCTGCTAGTGGAACCACCTGGAATTGCCTTGTGGATAAGGCAACCTTTTGGGTGTTTGCTGCTATGCCAAGCAAGGGTTCAATGCGTATACCCTAGACTCTTGAAGATGTGACACCATAGGACAACATCCCTTAGGATGTTCATATTGGCATATGCCGCATTCATCCTCCTCCTTGGTGTCAGAGTCTGCAACCTACTCTACTACAAAAAATTTGCCCTTACCCTTATAATGGGCACGTTCAGCTTCCTTCTTCCTACGCTGATCAAGGTCATTGCCTTGTTCTCTGAACTTGTCTATAATTTTTAGCACACTTTGAAATTTTTTGTCTAAAGAGTTGCACATCTTATCCACCTTTGCTGATATTTCAGATGCAAACTTTTGTAAGAACAAAGTCTTTCGATTCACCGCTACTTCTAGTGGTGATTCCTCCTCCTCATCACAAAAATGAACTTTCCTTTTTTTAAGGGAAGGATCTTGGTTGAATTCTTTTACACTCTCCTTTTTTCTAGGTTTCCCTTCCCCCTTGGCGACCTGTTCAATGAGGCATTGTAGCTAATGGACCCTTATTTTTGATAGTTGTCCCTGGGCGTACACGCCAAGCGTCTTTTGCATTTCAAAGTAGATCCCATCAATGATCTGATGAAGCTGTGCCCACTGAGAGTAACCATGACTAGTTCACTGATGCAATAATGAGTAGTACCTGCTCATGGCAGCATCTAAGGGTTCATGATTCCCTTGCTTCCAACCTTGGATCTACCATCTTAGATTTGCCACTCTAGAGTACATTTGATACTTGTCACTGAAAAATTCAAGCATCGTACTTCATCTTCTAATTAATTTTGGTTCTAAGGACCAGTACCAGCTTTCAGCTTCCTTGATGAGTGTGCAAGGGACCAGCTTCAGCTTCTGCCAATCATTGTCAATGTTCTGCAGGGTGCAGGCATCAAGAAACGCCTGCAAGTGCATCTGTAAATCACAGTTGTATCCCCCTTCAAATCTAGGGATATTGTTCATATCAATGTGCTTGATCCAACTATCCTTTACATGCCTACTAGGAATTTGAACTACCTTTGCGATTTGGAGAATGCTCTGAGTAGCCAACAACGGCTCATCCAAATCATAGTCCTATTGAGGACCACAATGTTTGTGATGATTTTGGCTACCCCTCCTTTCATGTTGGCAAGCATTGCACAAGTGGTCACATGCCTTCTCACATTGTCACTTCTGAACCTTTTTACCACCTTCCTTTCGCTCCTTTCTACCCTAGTTATGATCAGAGCCTGAGTTGGATGAAGGTGTAGGAGAGTGAGAGGATGGAGAAGAAGGAGAGGTATTGCCACCGCTCTAGTGTCAATCTTCCCCTCTATCGTGATGACGGCCTTGATCATCCTGCCTAGCCATGCTATGTGACCCTCCATCCCCTTGAGGACCTTGGTTACTTAGAGGCTTATTCTAAATGATGGATTGGAGGATTAGCTACCCCATGGGAAGTTTGGTTGAATGGGTATCATGAAAGATGGGATCCCCATCATCCTGCAGCCCTTGCGAGAATAAGGGGTTACTAAATTGTTTCCCATTTAGCTATTTATATCTTTCTACCTACTGTAGGTATTGTGCTTGTTGAGCCTTAGTGGGATGATAGTCCTGGGAGTTATGGTCCTCCATGATGTAATTCACTCCATAGTCAAGGATGCCCAATCTGGCATGATTGTGAAATAACATTGTAGGAGATGATCGGTAGGGTGGCAGTATGATGTTGCCCTCCATGTCCCACCATCATAGATGCCCATCCTAATGTAGGATGAATGTAAAGTCAAGGACATATTCATTAGGATGCTTTTATACCACTTGACATTCTTATGGCACCGGTGGGTTGGGTACATCTCGCCTATGATAAGAAGTCAAATTGGATGTTAGATGATCCATTTTAATCAGTGTACCTTATTGTTTACTTTTAATCCTCCTAACGTGCATAAATGTTACTATCCTGGGTCCATTCGAACAACATGAATGATAATTTTACTAAAGTTAGATGACGCATGTTAAACTAATAGTCCCTGGAAATGATGCCAATGATGAGCGGCTAGGTACCCCTACGCCCAACCATATGAATCATGATCGTTCATACATGACCTGGCCAAATTCCGTAGACTGTAAGAACTTAACATACACTAGACTGTAACCAGTGAAACCTTGGGTTAGAATGGTCGTTGCCTTCCTAATCTCACTTGTGATGTTCTGTTTGTGATGGTTAAGTAAGATTAAGGCTAATGATTTTTATAGCTTTTTACTTATCTTTTGGTGGCTAATTAAGGTATGAAAAGTAAGGAATAAATTCTTATCTAATCTATAATTATCCTAATCTATATCTTAACTATTCCTAGCATAAGTATGAGATCCCATCTTTTGAGCATGTTCTGAGCATCCCCTAAACACTATTGGGCTACCAGATGTTAAGCGTCACTGGGTTACCAAGTTTTGGGTTTGCGTTCGAGATGGTCGTACTTATGGTTTCTATGAGCTATGAATGAATGGTAGCAATTAAACTAATAATAAGAGAAACTTAAGTAATTATCAAAGCATATAAATATTAAGCTATTGAATGCATTAAATTACTAAGTCCAAATGTTGTAAGGAATGCTTGAAGAGTTCATATTTATTGCCATCATGCCAATGGGCTTAGATACATCAACGCTCGAATAAAGAGCCAATCACTTTTCTTACACCTACTACGGGCACTTGGAAAATATTCTATCTCCTGCGGGAACAAATTGGAAGAGCTTCACTACAACTGACTAAAAGATGCCTAAATGAGGTGGAAGGCTCTCTTATTTATAGGCCAAAATAGGCTTCGCATAAACGAGGCCACGTCGACACATGGAAGACTGCGTTGATGCAGCCGCGTCAACATGGTCCCGTATACGTGGCCTAGTCGACGCATCAACTAATGACACTTCATCAATAAATAATTAGAAGATGATAATCTTCATAGACCTTGCCTTGGCAAGATGAACATTGAGCCTTTGGGCAATGATCCTTCAACTATGCTCTAATCAAATGATAAAAGATAAGAAAAAGGCTTATGGAGAGATGGTTAAAATGGAGATAGACTATTAATGTATTATGTGACAAAAATATCTCAATGAAATAAAAAAAAATTGACACAATAATAATCAAACTTGCAATTCTATATGGTGTTGAGTATAAATGATTAGATGTTTGTTCAACCTTATAAGATAAGATAAATTTTACTATACAAATATTAAATCAAAACTTAGAGTAGCTTCTACCATATGAAATAGACTAGCTATTATTTATGCTAAAGAATAATCTTTCAAAGGTATCCTAAATAAATAGTGAAAGAACAAATTGGACTAAGAGGGTTTAAAGAAAATGGGAAAGGGGCATAAGAGAAGAATATGTAAGAGTAATTTCGTTTCCATCAAATTTGTCATCTTGTTCAATAATCTAGCATCAAACATATTACCTCATTCAGCAATTGAGTTGTTTAGTAGTCAAGTTCTAAAGAGAGAATCAAAACTTAGAAGTTCCTCTTGTGCATGTGCATGTTTGTGTGAGTGTGTGTGCAAGCTATTAAAGTTATTTTGCTACTAAGGAGAGGAATTAAATTATTTTTTAAAAAATATCCATCCACCAATTCATGTGTATGTACACACATGTGTATGTGTGCATGCTAGTGGAGTCATTTCACTATTGAGTAGAGGAATCAAATTATTTTTTTAAAAAATATCCATTGACATCATTGAGCACATTGAAATAAAAATTTAAGTTGGTAAAATATAGGTATAGCTAAATCAATATCATTAATGCATCAAAATTTCAAAAAAAAAAAAAAAGCTTGAAGAAAATAAAATAATCTACTTTTCAACTATGTTGATGTAAAAAGAACAGTACATATTTTATTGGTAGAAAAATTTTAGAGATGTAGAATAGGAATTATGATTAGGAAGAATAGAGGTAGAAGCATAAATTTAAATGACTAATCTTCTAACTTAACAATACTTTTTTTCTTTGCAACTCTATTCTGAAGATGTTTGGAATTAGAAATTAAAGAGAATGAAGGATAAAGTTTTAAAGAGTCATTACTCTTAACCCTAGACAATATAGTAAATTTTAGACCTATGAATTCTTTTGATCCTATATTAATAGTGATCTTATCCAAGATCATTTTTATGAATAGTCATGGTTCATGCCTATCATAATGGTAATTGACGTGATACTCCTCAAACCATAGGTACAATTGGTAAATGATGTAGATTATGATTATTGAATGGACATTTGATATAGGAGTCAAAATAAATAAAAACATAAGATGGAAATACATATGGTTGTTTCTTAGAATGAGAGATAATACTATGAACTATGTTAAGTGCACCATGCACTAATCTTGCATTTGGCCAAAGGTTAATTGTGAGCTTTACCTATGTACCTTCACATATTATCTAATATTTTGAATCCATGAGAATATCTTATTGCAATACACACAACAATGGATCTCTAAATTTTTAGCAACATCTTGTGGTGGGACAATACTTTCTCCTTTATATCATCCAAATGCATCAAGTATTTAAAATCATATAATCGATTTAAGGTTAATGGAAGATTTAGTTACGTGTCCATGAAATAATAGTCTTCATTAAGACTTTTTTGCTCTCTAATATGAATTAAAACTTCCTTGAATCTCTACTATTTTTAACCATTTCCATGTTGATGATACACTAAATATAATTCAATGAATGTATTGAAGTACTGATAAACTCATGTGATATCTGGATTTTTAGATGCATAGGGCACAACATCAAGCATAAGAGGAAGCAAGGTCTTCTTTGAGTATAACTGGTCATGCTCTAAAAATTTTGTTATGATGCTCTTGAAACATTTCTCTAATCTTTTAACAATGCTTTGTAATAATCTTCCACCCACAAAACTCATTTCATCAATGATTATATATCTAACTTACGCAAGTTGATGTGGTATACTTATTTTAGTAGACATAGAAAGTTCTTTGTAAACATCTATTCCAAGGCTCAAATTGAAATGAAACATTATGTTTAACATGATAGTTGATGAGTTTTGATTTTTGTTACTATGTTAACACAACAACATTAATTTAGTAGTGTTGATACATATTTTGTTTCATCAATGCAATAGTATTAATGAAATTATAATCAATGCTTATATATAAATATACATATCCACTATCTTTATAGTATCATTTGGTTAATAGCTTAGCAAACCTTTTGCAATTTTTTCCTATAACTATTAGAATTTGTTACCAAGTGCTCTAAGAGTAACTAAATGGATTGTACAACGTATTATTCAAGTAATTATGTACCTAAATACATTTTCATGATGACAATAAAAATTAAGATTCATTTTTCTTCATTGAATTACTAGACATGAGTTTAATATTTTCTTTAATTTCCATTTAATTTTAATTATTCTTCTAATTCCAAACACTTAGTTAATTATTCTACATTCATCAAACCTTATTACTTTGCATGAGTATGACTAGCTTCAAGCATAAGTGTGTTAACGTTTGATAATCCTAGCAGTCCACCACTTGGTATGCCTAGTAGTGGGTACTTGGTAGCCTAGTGTAGCTAATGTGTGTTTAGGATATTTATGGCAAGTTGTAAACAACTACATGCATAGGCTAGACTAGATTTATTTTTTACACTTAGGTTAGGTAACTTAGAATTTTAACATTTTAATAATATTTTTTATGTTCTTAACAACATCATCGTCATATGCCTTTATCACATTTAACCATACAAATTAGCCCACACAAGTGTGATTGGGAAGACAATGGCTAGAAATCTAATGTCTAGCTACCTAGACAATGAAACTGGTCCTAGTCCATGGAATTTGACTAGATTACACATGAAAGCTTGTGATTTGTTTGGTTAAGCATAGGATATACTTTATTGCTCATCATTGACACGATTGCTAGGGACTGGAGTAAGTTGTTTAGATGGTTATAATTATTTAATGATTTTTTTTGGTGTCCAAAATGATTTATCATTTGGAAAAAATATTACTTCATTTCAAGCACACTCATTAATTATAAGATATCTTCTTCTGATAGGACAAATTCTCCACCTGCTAGTGACTTAGCAAGGAGATGTGATGGAATTATTAGGAATCAAGATGAAGTGCCATAATAGATGAAAGTGGTCTACTAACATCTTGACCGATACTATCTACATTTTACTTTCATTTTTCATCAAGATGAACAATTTTCATGGAGTGACTTAGAAGGCAACATTGTGTTGTCACTTGATTATGTCATTCCATAAATGCTCTTGGAAACATTAATTAAAGTGAAACTTGAAGTAGTTGCTCTAAACTATAGGATGACTAATAAGATGTCTAGAACTTACTAACTCATAGAGTCCCAATTGCAAAAGGACCACTTCATAGAAACATGTCATGAAGCCACCAAGGGAAAGGATGTTATCATCCCACCAACATTGTAGTTAGAGAAGTAGAATATCAATTATTGATCTAGCCAATCTCATGGCCAAAATCCTCCACTCCTTAGTGCAGATGACATGAATAATCCATGATTATGTTCAATCTTGGCAAGAACCTATGGCAAAGGAAGAAAAAGACCTACTAAAAGAAGGACCTTATGGCCTAAGTCTTCTAGAATGCCACCTAGAGAACATCAAAGGGGTCATGGAAGGAAAGCAAGTTATCATAACTCTTGTAGTTCTTTTTCACTATCCTCATCATCATTATCATTAAGCTTTGATGAGCATGAAAGTAGCTAGAGGAGAAATAAATATAGATTTGGCGGATATGAGAGAAGAGCCCATCATAATGGTGATAAAAGAGATCATAATATGAATGGTAGAAGAGGAAATAGATATGAGTAAGAAGTTGGGCATCAACATGAAGGAAGGCATAATAGGCAATGCTAAAGGAAACATGATCATGATAAGGACTATGATGAATATGATAATTATGATGAAGTATTTCTTGCTACTAAGAGCATGATTACCATTGAGAAGGCACTTTATATGCTTATAAAGCATCATAGGGATAACCAAATTAAATTTTTGGATATGGATAACATCCGTAAGTTCAAAGGGCCCTATAATGTATATTGACAATACCATTTGCAAGTTTTCATGATGCTTGTACATTGTGGAATATAGAGAAAAAATTAACAAAAGCTAAAATTCTTTCCCAAGATACTCATTAAAGAATATAAAAGTTGATATTAGTCCTTGAAGTTTGAATCTATTAGAAGGTAAAGTATGATGTTGAAGTTATTTAACAAATAGTATTAAATTTACTCTTAAGTGTCTAACCTGAGAAAGGATATTTAGCGATAGAAACAAGATAAGCATGAATCCCTTGATGTAGCCTTAAGAAGATATTATTATTTACTACATAGTTTCCTAGCCCATGACTTCTTTCAAGGGGAATAGTTGCATCATATCATAGGTAGACTCATAAACAAAATAAGAGAAACTCTTGGGGTCTATGCTGAAGGGAGATAATGAAACATGAGAGCCTATTAGATCCAATGAGTAATTAATTAAGTGGAAAAGGGGGAAGAAGAACTTAAGAAAAGAGAAAGTTTAGAGAAGTATCATAGGGATTCCTCTATCCATAAAAAGGATATTTATATCTGTAAGTTAGATGGGGAAGTATCATTAAAGGAAGTAGTGCAAAGAAGAACCTTGCATATTCAAAAATTAGTTAGTAAAATATCAATAAGGATTCATAAGATGTGGGACTCAATACATGAAAAATTATAAAAAACTTGAAGATCATGGAGAAGAAAGTAGAGTAAGGTAGAGTCAAGAAAAAGAAAAAGAAAAAGAAAAAGGATATAGGATGGGACTACTACCAACTAAAATGGAAAGTAGATATAGTTGAAGAGATTATAGACTTTGAATCAGAAGATGATAATTATGATATTTGTTAATGTAAGTCCTAAGGATTTTTACCCTATAATATTACTTCTCTAGGATTTTGGGGTTTATACTTAAACCTAAATTTGATGAAAAGGTAGACATCTAAGAGGTATTGATCCATATATATGATAATATCAAATCTACATATATCCAACCATTAAGCCTAAATAATAACCATAGTGGAAATTGAATTCCAAACTTAAGAAAGTTATCATGAAGGAGGTGTAAAAGCTCCTTAAGGTTGGGTTCATATACCCCATATTGGATAGTGAGTGGGCAAGCTCCCTTTTCATTGTAGGAAATAAAGATAAGCAATGGAGGATCCACATCAATTTTAGGTTGTTAAACATGGTAGATTTGTGGGATCATTTTTTACTTCCATTTTTGGATTAATTCTTGGATACTATTATAGGACACAAGTATTATAGCTTCTTAAACTACTATAGTGACTATAATTAGAATTAAATAGCCTTAAAATATTAGGCCAAAACCACATTCACAAGTCCCTAGGGAACGTTTGCATACAAGAAGATGTTTTTTGACTTATGTAATATAACTACAACTTTTCAAAGATTTTTATCAGTATCTTTTAATAGTAGATTGGAAATGATATGGAAGTCTTCATGAATTACTTCTCTGTCTACAATTTTGGCTTTAAGTAGGTATTATACTATTTGGAGTGGTACCAAGGAGTTTGTAGAGATCAATCTTAAGCTTAACTAGCAAAATAGCCATTTAATGGTTTAGGAATCACACAAAAGCCATAATAGTAAAAGATGTTAGATCATTCCTTAGACATATAGGCTATTATCAGAGATTCATTAAGAACTTATCAAAAATTACAAATCCATGAGTGGAGTTGATGAAAAAGGATGTAGCATTCAAATGGACTAAGAAATATGATCATGCATTTGAACTTTTGAAATAAAAGCTTGCAAAGAGTCTAATTCTATAAGCTCCTGATTGGTTCAAGCCATTCTACATCATAACTAATGCATCCAACTTTGCATTGGAGTAGTGGTTATATAATTGGATGATTAGAGATGTTCATATTATATCCATTATACAAGTAGAAGTATCTTAAGTGCATAAATGAACTACAACACTATGAACAAGAAGTTGATTGTTATGGAGTATACCATAGAGAAATTCAGGTACTATGTGCATATATACCTAGTTTTTATGCACACCGATCATAGTTAAACATTGTTCTTAATGAATAAACCAATAGATAACCCTCATATCTTATGATGGTAGTCATTTTTAGGAGTTTGATATCATAATGATAGATAAAAAGAGGATTGAAAACATTGGAGTAAATCATTTGTCTCAGTTATGATAAGATAATAAAGATGATGAAGAGTGATTGTTTGATCAATTTCCCCATGAATTATTATTTGTAAATGCAATAATGATGAAATTTGATGTAGTCATGTTTTAGTATGCCAATTGTCTTACATATCTACTCAAACAAAGAATTATTAGTACATGGAACAAGTATTTGAGGTAATCATTCTTATACCAAGTCAAGAACTACATGGAGATAGAGGGAAACATCTAAAGTATCTATATAGATGACTTGATATGATGGTGTGTTTTCAAGAAATATTAGTCCAAATTTCTCCATGACATTTACAAAGGACATTATGGAGGACACTTTATAGGAAGAAGAATGACCATAACAATCCTCATGGTAAGAGACTTTTGGTTAACAATATTGAAGGATCCTCATCTATTTGTTAATCCTATGAAATATGTTAATGTGATGGTTAGATGATTACCAAGCTTAAGGATCCTCAATAATGAATGTAATCATTAGAGCATTTGGCTTATGAAAAATTGACTTTATAGGTCTCATCATACCCATGTCCAAGGGGAATTCCTACATCATTATTGCTATAGACTACTAGATGAAATGGATAGAGGCCATAACAATAATAGATTATACAGCAACAATAGTAGCTAGGCATTTTCAATAATAGGTGGTAAGTAGGTTTGGTATATCAAGGACACTTATTTTTAATAATGGTATTCACTTTATAGATGATACTTTCAAAAAGAGAACGAAACTCTTAAGGGTAGACCACAAAATCTACACATCCTACCAACCTTAACCTAAGAGTTAAGATGAAGTAACCAATAGGAAAATCACATGAATCCTTACTAGGACTCTTAGTAGATATAGAAAAAAAATGAAACACAAATATAATAATGCCTTATCTATTGATTAGCTCCCTATAGGATACTCTCCTTTTAAACTAGCATATGATAAGCTATTGAAACTTCCTATCCAAACCAATCTACATATACTTAACAAAATTTATGAATTTGATCTTAGCGTTACTCTAGCATAAAAAGAACAACTCATGAATCTTAACATGCTAGATGAGAACAGGAGAGTAGCTCTCATGATAAATGAAGTACAAAGCCTACACTAAACCACAACATGAAACTAAGATAAGACAATTAAAATTTCAACTTAGAGACAAGGTTATTTATTGAAACCTTACTCATGTATCTCAATTTAGAAAATTTCAAACACTATAAGAAGGATCTTACATTATACATTCTACATTCAAATTTGGCATCATGCAAATATACCATCGTAACTATTCACAAAAACTCACAGTAGTTAACATGAAACATATAAAACCATTCAAGGATTCTAAAATATCCATGCATTAAGTAGATATATCTACCAATGCTTAATATTGCTTCATCTTTCATATCTCTTTCTTCTAAGCTAGTTGTGGGGAAGATATCTATCCAAATTAACACCTTATGATGATCCATTTTACATATTTTTGTTTAATAATGTTTTTTGAAATTTCCTTTTGTTATAAAATATTTCTTTTCTTTAAGTCATTTTTTATTTTATACTTTATGTTTTCTTTCAATGATTCCAATTTTTTTTTAAAAAAGTATTACATTTGTTCAGAGGGTAACTTTGTTGTTTGGATTATGTCATATGATATTAAGATATTAGGTAAATAATTAAGTAAAATAGTTGGACCACATCATCCATCCCTCTAATATATATATATAAGAGGTCTTTATAATGAAAGTAATGTGGTTCTTCTCACATGAAACAAGAATTAATAATGATAATTATGCATGGATATGAAATTATGAGGGTTAACATTGGGTTAGTATTTGGCTATAAAATGTTGCAAAATCTCAAGGATGAGTTCTTTTTTAGATTTTGTAGATGTTAGGGCATTCCCCAGATGTAATGCATTGTAGTCAAGACATGTTTCAATTAAAGATTATTTGAAGAAACTACATATAAACAAACATCTAGTTCTTCATAGAGATGAATAACAAAAGAGAACTCATGTAGTTGACCCTATTTTATTGGAATAAGACTAGGATGATGATGATGATGCTTAAAAGAAAAGGAAATGACCAAGAGGGAATGGAATAGGGTGTTGAGGATTGAAAACTTAGAATGGGGGTTGAATAAGTTCCCTAATTCAAATGACTAAGACAAAAAAAACTGCACACAAAATTACATGGTTTCCTAACTTGGATACATCTACAGTTGAAGGGTACAATCCTTACACACCTTTGGACTTTGTTACTTCAGAAATTGGTTTAAAGGGAACCAAAATATTTACAATGTTTTAGCTCTACTTGGAGTGTTTTCTTGAAAAAACATTCAACTTGTCTGGCCCCAATAAGCTTAAAATATGATTTCAAGGATCCCACAACCTTTACAAAGAAGTGAGCTTCAAAGAGAGTGTTTTTTCACTAAAAACATACTCAAACCCATAAGATCCCAACAAGCTCATAAGATTCCTTCTTGCAAGAAGCACATCAACCCCACATGGCTAAAAAAAGAGAAAAATAATCAAGGAGAGAATGTAACTAACTTTACAAATTTCTTGCAATGAAGCTCTCAATACAAATACAAAATACGAAAGACAGAAAATTAAGGGAACATAACAAATTAACTTGACATAGATAATAAATATTCGAATGAATAGTGCTTTAATATTTTCCAAGAGTTTCACTTTATTTTATAGCCTTTTATTTTTCAAAAACTCCAAATTCATGCAGCAACTAGGAAATAACTAGCTGGGACATTCCATTCGAGCTTGGGATATATATCTAAAAATAGCCTTCATTCAAATGGGATCTCCCATTGAAAGTTGGAATGTCCTAATAGTAATTGGAATGTCTACTATTTATTTAGGATGTCTAGCCTATAACTACAATTTTAACTCTGGGACACCTATTTGACTTCTAGGACATCTTTGTAGATCTCGAAACATCTTGTTTTGGCTTATAGATTTTATTTTCTAATTGAGACTTTTTGTCATCTTAGATCAGCATCTCAGCTCTCATCTTGATATTATCAACATCCTAGCTCTTTTTTTGGTCTCATCTAGCTCTTTGTCCCAATCAATTGTTAACATCTTGTCATCATCATGAGTTTATCTTTTCCAAGTGTTGTAAGACTACAATTACATTTTTCACATTTTTCATTTTCTAAGGTTTTGACATACCAAAAGTTCAATAATCTTCCCCTTGTTGGTGATGTCCAAAAATTAAGAAAATGGGTTTGTATAATCCATAATATGATATGATTAAGCAATAAATGCTCAAATATTTGAATGTATATAGCTAAGGATGAAAAAGATGAATAGTCATTGATGAGTACACATCTTCAAAATAGGTCTAGTTAAAATAAATCCCATAAAGAGTTGCCCCTTATTTGTTCATAAATTAACTCAAAATTAGATAATTTTTGAAGCACATAGAAAATAATCATAGCCTTTCAATTTTTTTCCAAGAATGTTTCCTTTTAGAATCAAAGGCTAAACTCCAAGCACTGAAAACAAGAATCTATCTTTGATATAACAGGTCATTAGAAATAAAAATACTAGAAAACATACTTGATTATGAAGACTATATAATAATTGCAAATTCTTAACAAAGGTTCTTTACAAAATATCTATTATTACCAATACCCATATCTTATGAATAACATCTTATCCATATCTTATATCTTATGCATAACATCTTCTCCTCCTTTTTGGACATCATCAAAAGATACGAAAAGTAGATTTCATTATTGAGAGAAAAACAACACATTTTTCTATGAAGAATTTAGATACAATATTCATAAGAATGATTAAGGCAACACAACTAAACATTCCAAATATCTTAAAAGAATCAACCATATACTTAATACAATGCTCATAAAGCAATTTGACACAAACATGTCAATTTCAAATGCTAGCATCAATAAAGGCCATCTTTAGGTAAAGGATGCAAAAATGATTTGACCAAAATTAGCTTACACTTTTACCTTAGATACTTTACTATATTTCAATATAAATATACCTTTTCTTTTTCATTTTCTACCATGGATGCTAGAATTGTATGTCTTGCAACTTGAGTATCTTTTGGTGAGAGTTTCAGAGACTCCCCCTACACCAATGGCACAAAAGATAATGATTTTTGATGAGGTATAGGCTCCCCTTACATAGGCACTAAGTTTATTTCAAATTTTAAAATGCATCTTTCTGTTGGTTACCGTTTGGGACGCGACTGCCAACGAGTGTCCTTGAACAGGATTTAGGTGCCTGCTGGTCTCTGGCAACACCAAGGCCCAGATACCTCCAAATAAACTCAATAGTTAATGTGAGTATGTGTGTGTGTTGTTGTGGCATGCGGTTGTGAGAAATGTAACGATTGCGTTGTGTAAACTAAAAATGACTTACTTTAAAGAGATTCAGCCAACTTTGCCAAGTACTGTGAGTTGTTGAAAGTTTCCTATTTTGTTCAACTGCCTAGTCTACGTGGTCCTTATAATAACTACTTGTAACAAATAAAATTTTGCAAAAACATTTGAGCACAACTCCGCAATCTACTCCTAATTTTCCCCAGAGAAAGAGATAGTTCCACAAGAAAACTAGAAATAGAG
>MNCI01023453.1:537409-613411 GCA_015680685.1 Gnetum montanum | reverse complement strand
TAAGAGTAATCTAAAAATCCCAAAATTACTTGCCAAGGATGATACTATCTAAACCACTAGCTAAACAATTTAAAGAAAATAAAAAATGAAATGCATAACTCACAGGACCATGACAAAGAGGCTAAAATCTTTCCTTTAGCAAGCCATCTTACAAGCAATTGTCTCTACAAATCTTCTTTGCAAATGCTCTTCTCAAGACCCCAAAGTATCTTCAAGTGAGAGGCTAAGTGCTAACTAGTAGCCTTCCAAAGTGTGATGTATGAGACCTCCCAAAAGTCTCTTCTCCAAAAGCTTTCCTCTCCCCCCCCCTCCCCCCCCAAAAAAAAATCTCTATCTTCTTCTAAGTCCTCATGAAGCCTTTTTATAAGGTTTACAAGGTAGTTACATGCCAAAATATCCTAGCTAACTTTTCTCCCAAGTAACTTGGCCAACCAATTAGGGGATTACTTTCCCAACAAGTTACGAGATTACTTGCCCATTTAATTAGGAGGGAGTTATATAGTTAGGAAGTTATGCATAAAGTTAGGAGGAATTAATATTTGTAAATATTATAAATATTGCCTTTGTAAGTAGTTTATTAAAATAAATCTAAATTCCCTAATCTAATTTAATTTAAATTTTAAATACTAAGTGTCATTAAGCTCTAAGATTTTATCTTAAAAAATATAATATAATATCCACCTTATTGGTGGTAGTGGTAGTTAATTTATCCTTTCTGCATCCTCAATAATTGAAATTAAAATTCGGGATGGCCCGAAATATGAGTCCGAAGGTGAAGGCACTGATCCTGCAACTACTAGCAACTGATTCAAATTATCATCTTCAGCCAAAAATCGTTACTAGCAACTGCCATCACAGGAGAATACTTAGCCGTTGCGTTAGGAAATGTCGCCATGTGTTCCGTAAGGATTTGCAACTGTTGTAACCTCTGCCTCTCGAAAATGCCCTGCAGGTTTTGATGATTATATGATTTAATCCTTGCTTCATAGATTTTCGTTGCCTTCTGTCTGTGATAACTGGTAAACTGTCTGGCTTTCAAAGTTTTCTTCCAACATTTGATGCAGATTATTCAAGCAACGTCCACCAAGGTTTTAAAGGAATTTGCTGTTGTTGCGGATGAAAACCCAGATTTGTTCATCGCACGAAATAGGCGTCCATTCTTCTAAAATCCACAAGTGTCTCTACTGAAATCGATGATATGCCCGCTACATTCTGCCCTAAACTGGCCTCAGTTCTTTCTACATAGCCTACACACAATTGTTGCTCGAAACCCCCTTTAACTCAGCTCAATGGTGAAAGAAGGGCCTCCCACGTGCTCCACGAGCTCGGGTTCACTGTTTTCAGAATCTGGTGAGTCGGCAACATAAATTCGATCGATGTGTGGGCGCAATCCTGAATGGAAAGCCAATGGATTTGCCCAAATACCATGGCATTCAGTTCTATTTTTCTGATTTTCTATTTTTTTCTCTGGAAGCATTAATAATGGGCCTTTGTACTTACGAGAATTTTTGTTTAGAATCCTTTACATCCTTTGATAATTCAAATTTACGAAATTCAAAACCTGTTGGTGGTCCGTTAGGTCCTTCACTTGCTTCCAACTCTTAGCCGATTCTTGATAATCCATTACCCACACTGTTGTCTATTTTGCCAATATTAACAGGGAGTATGCTTTCTTGTGGTAAATAATCACCTCCTTTTTTTTTGTTATTTCAATCTTCACTCAAGAAAATAACTTGGCATTTTAATTTTACTTTCCAAGAAGGCTTCAACATCAAGATTATTTACCATTGACTTGCTTCTCCAAGAATACCCATCAACTCACAATACTAAACTGCAAATTTACAACTAGGGATTGTGCTAATTTTGAACAAAATATTCCAACTGTTCCATGTAATGGCCAAATGTGCCAAAACTTTCCTTTGATCATCTTACCTTTTGATGAACGATATTTTTTCATCAACTTTGATGTTGGGTACTCGACATCAAGGTTAGGATGTGATGTTGGCCACTCGATGTCAAATCCAAGACACAATGTTAGGTATTCAATGTTGTGGGATATACGCCAGACTATAAATATAGTACTTGGGCTCACAATTTCCATATAGTTTTTCAATTAAAGTAGCAAAGCTCTTGTAGTTTACTTCCTCCAAAGTGAGAATATTTTCTGAGTGCCTACAGTAGGAGTCTGAGTGTGTACAGATCTTTGTTTAAACATTGATATACCTAAGCACAATAGTGTGATGGGAATAAAAATAAACTCTTTTGATAATCCTTGCAGCACTATGAACTGATTAATGTTTTGTTTAATGCACTTTACTTTAATACATTTCAATTAAGCAATTAATTTCTAGTTGTTAATGAACACAAGCATGACCACTTTGAGCATACATATAGTGCTTGGTAACCCAACAATGTTTAATGTTTGGTAGCCTAATAGTACTATATGTGTTCAGGATGTGTCTAGGAAAGTGGAACAAGTACTTGTGTTAGGCTAGCTAGAAACTAGATGAATTATATTTTCAATTACATTACCTTTCATTCTTGTTGTAGGTGTTCAAATTTATAAAACATAAAATAATAAACATCATATGCCTCACTTTTGAGTAAACCATATGTGACAAAGCTACCACTAGTCCAAGTGGGAAGATAGCAAACTGTGATCAAGGCATAGTGATCTAGATGCCATAACTAGTCCCATCCATGGAACTTAACTGGATCATGCATGAATGTTTGTGATTTGTATGGTTGAGCATAGGGGTACCTCGCTGCTCATCATTGGTACCAGGGGGGGGGATGGTTCTAGTTATCTAGATTAGTTATATTATACATGATCACTATAAAGGTATTAACGATATATCTTTCTGAGAAAAAATATTAACTCACAGACATCATAAACCAACAATAATTTCTCTCTTACAAGAAAGTGACTATTCACTATATAGAAAACACATTCATTGGATAAATAACGTGGTATACAATGAAGAAAATTGGAGTGACCAACCTTATGTAGGGGTTTCTTATGATCATGACCACCGTGACAACACTCAAGGACTACATTCATCTAAGGTAGACAATCTTGGAGGAGATGACATAGGTCCTGAGCTAAGGGAGGCCTCAAGGCCTAAGACCTTCTTGAAACTAAGAAATGATAAATTAAGGGATCTTGGGAAATACCATAGAAGCCATGGAAATTCTTTGAGTTCCTCATATTCCTCTTTCCCTTCAACATCTAGTTTTTATGAAGATGAACATAGGTATGGAGATAAGGCTCTGTTAAAGGGTTAGATTAAAAACTGAAATTGAACCCATGGAAAAAGTCAAAGATGTCACCATGAACATAGAAAACATCATCATGACCAAATGAATAGAAATAAAAATTTCCCTCACAACCTGTTTGATGATGATGAACCCTTGTTGACCACTAAGTGCCTAATGTACATCACAGAGGCTGTTAAGATATCTCACAGGAAACACAAAAATAGTTGGCTACCTAACCTTGACATGCGTAATATTTCTAGATTTGTAGGAGGTTATGATTCATATCCACAACATAATTTACATGCCTTCCATGATGCATGTTCTTTCTATAGGATTGCAAATGGGTGGCAAAAGCTTAAGGTCTTTCCTAGGATACTAATTGAAAGAGCTGAAGTGTGGTATAGATCATTGAGATCGAATTCAATCTGACAATGGTTAACAATGTTTGAAATTTTCAATGAGAAATACCAAACCTATGTAAGAGTGTCCAACCTAAAGAGATAGATCCAAGAATGGAAGCAAGAACAACATGAACCCTTGGACATAGCCTTAGATAGATATTATGCCTTACTGAATATATGCCCAAGCCATGGTTTTTTTTTCAGGAAAGAAAACTTTTTCGCATCATAGATGGGCTTTGTAATAAAGCAAACCCTTAGGATGTATGCCCCAGGGTGATTATTAAGCATCAATTCCATTAGATTAGAGAGTTGATCAAACATGTGGCAAAAGAAGAAGGAGAGATATGCAACTAGAATAATGTTAAGAAGTGTCAATGAAACCCACATATTCAATAGAATGAGGTCTAGATTTATGCTTAGAAGAACAAATCCACTCTTGATAAGGTGATCCAACAAAAAACCTTGTCGATACATAAGTCTATTGATGAACTTGAAGCAAAGTTTAATAGGATGTCCAAATGGATATGTGAAAATTTTACAACTCTCATTGAGATAGTCAAGGAGAGGATCATGCAAAATAAGCCAAGTGATCATAATCAATAGAGGATACAAAACCAAGAAACAACCATGAACACTTTTTGACAAATGAGAAAAGTGGCTGATGAACGTGAGGCTATAAAGTCAACCACAAATGAAGATAATGGATGCAACATCTACATATATGATCATCAGAAGGGCCATTGCCCAATCTTGTTGCATCTATAGGAGTATTGGGCAAGTTCCTTAAATCCAAATTTTGTGCAAAAATACATGCCTAGGAGATTTCCTCTCCCACAAGGTAATTATAGATAGTTCCACAACCAATCGTACCATCCTAGTGGGACTTATCACTAGCCTTAGCATAGTCATCAATCATAGTGGCAACAACCATAGTTGTGGGGGAGGCCACCATCAAATTAGCCCTATCCTTCCTACCAACTGAAACTTCATGGATATTATGTTCAACATCTTGTTTCTTTTACTAGTTCTGCATCCTCTACTTCAAATTGCCACTACCACTCTCCCAAGTATCATCAACCCATGACGTCCCCTAAGGGATCACCACCTCGCACCTCTTACCATCCATCCTACCTTCGACATTCTCATACTCCACCACATTACAAGCCACTGTTGATGACACAAGAAGGTTTAGCATCCCAATATCAACAAACAAATGTCACTTGTGTTGTAAATGTGCATACAAACACTTACACCAATGGGTCTCAATCAAAATGTAGGAAAACCCCATTTTGGAGGAAAGGACATAAGCAAATGCAAACCATGCATGAAAACACCACATCATTCAAATTAGCACAATGCCAATCTAGTGCACCACCTTCCTTGTCTCAACCACCATCCTCTAATTCTACACATAGTCCACCATCCATCATTACTCCAATCCCAAACCAAAACAATGAATCTAATAGTGTGGGGAGACAAACAAATCCATGCATACCATATCATGATCAAGGATGTAATCATGGGCTAGACATCCATAATGCTAACACACCTCATACCCTGACCCACCATACATGTAACAATCAAGTGTGTGATCAACAATTTTTCTACCTAGCCACCACACCATCAACAGACACCCAATGGCTAGGGCATGAATGGTTACCAATGTTTCATACATGCATGGATCCTATTTATCCACTTATTAATCCTTTTCATGGCCAAATGTTTAGTCATGGGGGTTACCCCCCATTCTAAGCTTCAATATTCTTAAGTGTTTTTCACCTTTTTGTTTTACACATTTTTTATTTTACATCTTCTTGTTTTACACATTCTTTATTTTATATCTTCTTGTTTTCATTTTATTAATCTTTTCTAATTTTTATTTTACACTATCATTAGTACATTTTCTATTTCTTAAAAATTTTACACTTTCTTTTATATTTTCTTTTATTTTATTTTGATGTGATTTCTAACTTTTTGTTAATAAGTGCTAGGTACAATGGTAATGCCTAGTTTGGTGGTGGTATGTACTGTTTTGTTATTTGATTATTGGTATCTAGATTTTGGCTTTGAATTTTGTTACTGACGATTAGGACATGGTTCTTTTTCATCCAATAAGCAGTAAGACCACAACATCCACCCATCGACAAACTCTATGGTTTTCCTTGTTATAGAAACATGCAATCCCTCTTTTATTAATGAAAATTTAAACTTGTGACTTTGGTAGTTTCTAG
Source organism: Gnetum montanum (assembly GCA_015680685.1). NCBI lineage: Eukaryota > Viridiplantae > Streptophyta > Gnetopsida > Gnetales > Gnetaceae > Gnetum > Gnetum montanum. Next base: position 607,521 of record MNCI01023453.1, on the reverse strand, counting down.
AATTGGAAAGGATTCAAAGGTTTGAATAGGGTGTGATTTTAAGGGAATTTTTTATTCTTTATGCCTTTCTATTTTCTTGGGTGCATGTGTGTTTTCATGGACTTCTTACCATTCCATGCTGATGAATAAAAGGAAGTTGAATAAGTCTTTGCATGGTGTGCTTCTCATAAAAAAAATAAAAAAAATGATTGGAATTTAAAGCACATCCATTAGATAAAATAAATTCATTTTTCTTTGCGTGGTGTGGTTCCCATTTAAAGAAAAAAAAAGATGGAAATTCAAAGAACACCCCTTAGACAAAATAAATGGGTTACAAGCACTTGTTATTGGACTAGAAAGACATGTTACCCATGCTTGAAGGTTATCTCTAACTAAGGTCTTTTCTCACTTCCTACTTCTCTTTTCTTCTCTAATAAGGAATGTTGTTTATTCTATGGAAGTACTCTTGTGTCCTAGGGGGATGGACTTGTATTAGAATGGTGATGTGAAGTCACTGAACATGGTTGGGTTTGGTCTGGACTAATGATGGATCCTATCAAGTTATTTAACCATAAAATTCACAAGGCACTTCATGTGACCTTAATTAAAAACTCAATTATACTCTCTCTCATCCATCTATGCTTTCCATGTCTCACCTCATTGTCAGTTTCATGTTCTTGTTTGATGTCTTGGTTTGATGTGTCAGAATTCTTAGGTAGTTTCTTCTAGGGTTTTTGTACCTAATCTCTTGTAACCATTAATCATCCATGAAGCCCACAGACTCCTTGGTTTTAAGTTATTCAAGGGCATAAAATGACTATACCTACTTTGGGAAGGATCCACTTGCATATATTTTGGTTGGATTAGTTAAGTCCTTTATCCTTAGACACTCTTACAATCAATTTCGTTTTTTTACCTCATCACTGACATCCAATTGTGCACATCTTCACAACATTTTTTAATGAACTTCAATTTTTATTGTTGTGAATTCTTACACCCTCTTCAAATATTTCATTGAGTTGAACATTTTCAAATTTAATGGATCACTTATCTATTTTACCTATTTGTCAGCCTTCCCACTAACACTACTAAAGGAATCAATTTACCATAATCACAACCTAGTCAAGTGTAACCACTAATGAGAGAAGGCATTCACTAGCTATGTATTAAACATTTCATACTAATTCTTGATTCTATTGTAATTACAGTGGGAAGCATGGACTAGAAGTAGGACTATCTTCACTAAGGATGATGTATCAATACCACACAATGAGGACCGTTCATGATCGTTGGATTTTCTTCCCTACTCTTCAACTACCAAGAGGTGTTGGAAGGTAGTGCTATCTAAGGTGTTCCCTTCTCTTCTCATGAACATCCAATCTTATAAAAATTGTAACTCTATATACATGGGCACTCAAAGTCTATCTGTTCTATCTAGTTAGTTTGCATATTAGTCAACAATCCCATGCCTTCCCAATATTTTGTAAGGAACTTGTTCCTTCTCTTCTATACTTGAGGAAAAGTTTTCATTTAGTTGTAGTGGTATGATGAAACATGTTTTTTAATCAATTCAAATGTCACGTATCCAACATTAGAGTCTCAAAATTAGGTATCTAATGTCGAGGTCAAGATGTAATGTTGGGTATCTAATGTTAGATCCAAGACACGATGTCGAGTATCCAATGTTGTGGGGTATACACTAGCCTATAAATATAGTGCTTGAGCTCACGATTTCCATATAGTTTTTCAATCAAAGTAGCAAAGCTCTTTTAGTTTATTTCCTCTAGAGTTAGAATATTTTCTAAGTGCTCACAGTAGGAGTATAAGTGTGTATGGATGTTTGTTCAAACATTCATGTACCTAAGCATTGCAATGTGACGAGAATAAAAATAAACTCTTTTGATAATCCTTGCAGCACTAAGAATAGATTAATGTTTTATTTAATGCACTTTATTGTAATACATTTCAATTAAGAAATTAATTTCTAGTTGTTAATGAACACAAGCATGACCACTTAAAGCAGAGATACAGTGCTTGGTAACCCAGCAACGCTTAATGTTTGGTAGCCCAATAGTGCTATATGTGTTCAGGATGTGTCTAGAAAAGTGGGATGAGTACTTGTGTTAGGCTAGCTAGATAGTAGATGAATTAGATCTTCACTTACTTTACCTTTCATTCTTATTTTAGGTGATCAAATTTATAAAACATAAAATAATAAACATCATATGCCTTACCTTAGACTAAACCATATGTGATAAAGCTACCACTAGTCCAAGTGGGAAGATAACAAACTACCAACAAGGCATAGCTACCTAGATGCCACAACTAGTTCCATCCACAGAATTTGACCAGATCATGTGTTCTAAGGTATATATGGTTCTAACACTAGTGAGATGATGTAAAATTACCAAACCCTACCTTGTGAGATTTTGTACCTTGATCCCTCAAGGCAATGCAAATCAATATCCATTAAAGTTTTGATGGTCATATGCTTTTATCTATAGCTCAACATCTTGTAAGATAAAGTGAGGTTTTCTTTGGATAACCAAATATTTTTTGCATAACATGAGATTGCATAAATTTCAAGTGAAATTAACAACTTGGTGGAAAGGCCCTTATCTAGTGGTACAACATTACAATAATGGAAGTGTTTTAATTTCACCTATTAATGATTTATAAAATACATTTTTTGGTTAATGGATAAAAAAATTATGATATCTCATTAGAATCAAATTGACAATCAAGGTGAAGATGAAATATTAGAGCTAGGTGAACCAACTTATCTCAAGGATGATGGAGGAAATAAAAAGACTCAATTAGAAATCTAGGCCATGGGTAGTATCCTTCAACAAAAGCGTTACGTGATAAGATAATATAATAAATGAAATATTTTAATCTACAAATTTTTCCTTAAAAACTTTAGAGGATAATAGAAAATTATATTATTAGTTAGGATTTTAAAACATTCATTAGCATCATTTTTACAATGCAAGAGAGAAGGACAACTTCCCCTACCTTGAGATAGGTTGGTTTAAATCCAAAATCCATCTAAGGATGAGCCTTATATTAATAAGTCAATAAACTATGTAAAATAACTCTTTTTTTTTTCTTCTTTACAATATTATTTAAGTCTTCTAAGTTTCATGAATCATAGGAACAATAACCAATTTTGGTTCTTGAGCATTAATTAATGGCTCTAGTAATTACTTTCTTGGATAAGTCAATAAGGAGAAAAGTGTATGTCATATTGGGACTAGCAATAAAGGTGACACCAACATGAGAAACTTAATTATCATCCAAGTGAGTAACCCATTAAATAAATTCAAAAATAAATTTTGGCCCCATAAGAACCTCATGATTCAAGAAGGCCTTATTATCTACTTCTAATAAAATAAAATAAAAATAAAAATGAATAGGAAGAAAATCCAAGCTAAAAAATAATAAAAAAAAATTTGTGAATATGAGAATAGGGTCCCACAAGAACCTTCAATCATGAGCAAGACCACATTCCCACAAGAACCTTATAGTTGGAGCAATGTAAAATGCTCACAATTTCAACATCCCTCATGAACCTCCTTCCATAAGTAGAGTTTCTATGGATGGAGTAGCAATTTCTCATACTTATTCTCTATGCTATCACATTTAAGCTATTTTATGACACTAGACAAGGTGGATTGACTTATTGCAAGAGGTATTTTACTACTTCCTTTCATTTTTGACCATGTACCTTTGCTTATTTTGTCCTTTACTTCATGTTAATTCATACTTTAGAAAGTATTGTTTATTCCTATTTTGCTTCTATATTTTTAGCTATATCCCTCCTACTTTATATTGAGCTATCATCTTTTATGTTTACTAGTCCTTCCAGCTTGAGAGTCTTACATGTGTTTCCCATTATGCCCTCCATAGGTACTAGTGGTTGAGATCCCTACTATGGCAGAGCATTATGGATACTAACATTTACAAGGCCCAAATCTACTAGTATTTCATAATAGTGAAGGATATATAAAACCCATGACAATTTTCATTTCTATTATATATTCTTGGCCATCCCAATTTCTATTTATTAGGTAATTATTTACATAATTAACATAGGTATGGGACATATCCTAGTTTAATTAAGGGGGACGAGGATAATGAACTTCAAATGGATAGGATAGTAGGGTATAACCAACATGGAAGCTAATCCAAGAAAGATTTAGGGAATGAGTTTGATGTAATAAATGCATCTTAGATTGTTAAAAGTTAGCAAAGGTTAAGACCTTGAGTTTTTAAGACATTCTTGCACTAAATGAAGCAAATCTTGTGAGGTGATGTCTAGCCTAATTAATGTTAGGAAGGATCTTCCTAATAGAGTTATATATGGACTCCTACCCAAATAAAAAGAATCAATCATGAGAAGTGAAAAAAGGAATAAAAATTTGTATATTATTAAGTGAATAAATTTATCACTCTACTATTGACTTGTATTACATCACATGATGTTAGAAAATTATGACAAATTATTTTATTAAATGATATCATGATGTCAATATTCATAGATGTTAGTTCTAGAAACCTAAACTTTCTGGAATTGGGCATATCAAGAGACATTATGGGTTTGATGTCTTGTTAAAAGTGAACTTGAAGAATATAGATTCTAGTAATATGAATCAATAGGATGTAAAAAAGAATTCAAGTTATCAATATAATTATCCATTTTATCAATTTAAATTGAGATGTGAAACAACAAAGATATTGATTCATATCGATTTAATTAATATGGATCGATGAAGAATTTTTTTTCTAAATATCTTATGTTTGAATATGATGGCCTTAATAAAGTTTGATATTTTGTTTAGAGATATCGATTCATGTTGACTATATCAATGAGGATTGATAAAAATAAAATTTTCCCAAGTGTCTCATGTGGTATCAATGTCACCTTGATGAAAATTGATCTATCAGAATCTTGAACACTCTATATATTATTCTATTTGATTTTTTGATGAATTCTAACCTAATTTGTATCAATCTAGATTGATACTACAATGAAAATGGATATCATTAAAATACAAAAAATAAAATAAATGTAATAGTAAGGTAGTGGGTGGTATAAATCCACCACCTCATGGGGGAGATAACCATGATAAAAAACCCTTGTTGTAGGATTAGGGCCTCCAATTTCTTCTCTTTTTCTAGATGAATGAATAGAACCTACTCAGTGAGGGATCATAGCTAAAGAGTGGGGTCTTAATGTGAAATCCCTAGTGTTCCTTTTGCAAGGTAAGGCTTACTTACCTACCATAAAAAATTCTTTTTGGATTAAGAATGGAATGATAAATTTGCTTTTTCTCTCCTGTGCAACTCTTACCCTAGTATAAAATGGTTGAATTCTCTAGTGTAAAGGAATAGGTGAAGCTAAGCATGGGGTTTACTAAAGAGATAGCTAATAATTTCAATATGTTTAATCTTTTGGTTATATTATAGGCGCCTAGGAGTGAATTCCTAAAAATTTCTCCATGGCACCATGATATTGATTACTTCAAGTGGTTTGAGCACACGAATGTCATGGTATGGTAGTAGCTAGAGAAAATGGGGTGTGGGGCCTTTATTCAACCCTCAATCTATTGCTTCATAAAAGAAGAGGTATTGGAAATCTATAGGAACCTCAAGAAACACCTCACCAAGATGGATACCCTAGAGCATTATTTGATCTCCTCTATCAAGAAGATGTGTGTAAAATTGATGGTAGTCAAGCTTCAGGACTGTTTTACATTATCGGCTAGGGGGGATGACTTTAGACCTAAGTTTAGGACAAAAGAAAAGCACACTCTCTTCCACTAATTCATTGGTGAATCAAACTTTGGGTAGTTATAGGAATAAGGTTTACATTTTGTAAACCTTTGTCCAGAACACCACATAATGTCATAGATAATCATTACAAATGTTCTATCATCCACATGCACAACCTATGTGCTTAGTCCTACACTTCATGTGATGAATTTTTTGAAGTTGTTGAGGAAGAAAATTTTTCTTACCTCTCAATCAAGTATCTTGTTTATCATTATAATGAAGATTCCTTGAAGCTTGACTTTTCATTCCTCATCTTTGCCATTCTTAAAAAGTGTGGGGTACTAGAGCTTCAAACAAGCATGAAGGTGCATGTTATTGTCCTAAAAAAGGACACATTCATCCATTCCCTAAAGATTTGTATAAGTGATGGACAATTTGTTAAGGAATCAAACAATTGAGGCTCTTCATTGGCACCTAAAGCTAGTGAAGTTTAGGAGTTTAGAGGGGAGGTCTACAACTAGCTTCAAAATATTTAGTCTACCCAATAGGAGATTTTGATAGTGCTAGAGAGGGTTTGCTCAACCCTAATCACCATGGATAAGAGGATGGAAGACATTAAAAAACATGTCCACCCTCAAATAAAGGATGAGGATGTAGGCTTAGAGCCCTCTCATTTAAGAGAATATAGGAGGTGGAGAGAGGATGAAAGGATTGATCCTTGTCTTACTGTTATCTTTCTTGTTTGTTTGTATGGCTATGTAGACATTATGGTGATACATGAACAATTTAATTTTTATTTTAATATTGGAACTATGATGGATGGTTAATGGTTAATGTTTTTTTTATTTTTGTTTATACATATATAATCATTTAATTATAATATGATATAGTTTGACTTCTCTTTGCAAAAGGATATAAGCAAGAAACTTATGCCAATATATATCGAATTTTAGTTTCACTATTCTGACTAGCTATTTTATAGTGGTGTTATGTAGGTTAGCAGTTCATATTTATTGGGAAATTTATATATTTAATTGACTTAGTTGGCCAAGCATTGGCCAAAGGCTAGTTGGGGGCTATGTTGAACCCCTGATTTTTCTAGTTTTTAACTTGTTAAAGGCTTAATTTTTCATTTTTGTTACTATTTTACCTTATCAAAGATCATTGATTTTTCTCATAACTATCAATAAGTACTAATTGCTTTATTAACTCTTTATTATCATAGGTAATTGTAAGATTGGTGGAAATTTATCTAAAACATATTGATCTTTGTAACTAGTGCAATAGGATTAATAACTTTGAATTACGAGAGAAAGTACCTTACCAAAGAATCAATATATCAATATGCATCATTGGGGCAATTTAAATTGATCATTGAAGAACACAATGATAGTGATACAATTTGATACTTTGTAACTGATTGACATTGAAATATTCAATGCAAATCAATTTTCTAGATAATGATACTTTCGTAATTTTGGTCAAGTCTTCTTCAATATAAATGAAGAAGTCGGATGTTTAATAGTGGCCTTTTCTAGTAAAAATCTAGGAAACCCATCCCAAATTGAATCCCTTGTTGAGTTCTTGTATTAAAATTTTTTGAGGAGGATTGTTGAGACTTTGTGGTAATTAACAACCATTAACTACTTATGAGGTTGTGATGTTGCTACATTGTAAAGACAATAGAGTAGGGTCACAAATTAAGTAACATATCCTTTGTAATCTTCTCACATTTATGTTCATATTATATGTTTTCAATTTGTTTGAATCATTTGTTTCCACCTTGGAACTTAAGATTAGAAGCTAGGGTGAAGCCTTTAATTTTACATATAAGTGATAGTCATAAATGTGGAGTTTCAATCAAATTTGAATCTAATCATTTATTGTATTGATAATCTTTTTAGCTTTGAACCATTCCTCCTTGGATACGACTCATGGATTAGTCATCCATGAGGTGACATCTCTACAACAAAGGTAGCTCAGGACCAAACTTTGGTTGGCTCATCAATTTGGTGTCGTTGTTGGGAAGGCTGATAGAGTTAATTATCATCAAGGATTTTGTATGATTTTAGATTTATTTTATATATTTAGAACTTCTAAAAAGGTATGCATTATTTTCATTTCCATTTTCTTTTGTTAAGTAGTTTTAGAAATGGTTTCTTTTAATTATTTTTCTTGTATGAAAAAAATTAAAAACAAGGAAAAAGTACAATCCCAAGAATCATCACCCATAATTTCCCAAACTAAGGAAACTATTAAAAAATTTATAATTAATGTAATAATTTTATGGGTAGTTAAATAAATTTTTAAGCTCTTAGGATTGGTTGCCCATGAATGTGCTAAAGAGAAGTGCAATTGTTAAATGAAACCAACAAAGCAACCTAAAAATATAACATTAATTTAGCCCCCCAGATGTACCACAAGTTACTATAAATGTACTTGAACCAATTTTAAACAAGACCAAGAGGAACAAGAATAACCTAGTCATATTCCCGTAACCTCTTTTATGGAGAAACACCGTAACAAGGAGAGAGATCTAAGAGAAATTCTTAAAAAAATGGAAAGGACACTATTCAATTTTTCTACATCTTTTAATCCTCTTTTTAATATATCAATTATCATAAGTCAAACCATGAGTTCAACCATTGTGGTAGGTTCTTAAAATTTTGGTTTTAGCCAAATATTAAGTAATGTGACCAGAATGGGAGGAACCACTCAACTAATGAGTATATTAAATTTGGAAATTCCCATAGCATTAGTAGACTCTATTTCTATACCAAGTCCAATTTTAGCCCCAATAGTAGCTACTACTTTTCCAATTGGATCTTCTTCATACCATACACCTTATCACTTTCTTTTGGTTCAATTTCATTTTCCTTTGTAGTATATGTTCTAGTTGGACAACCTACCAAGGACAAATTCTTGGGAACTTCTTATACCAAAAAACATCAATAATACCTTAGCGACCTTTCGTATTTTCCCAAAGTAGAGATGTTAAAGTAAATAATATTCATCTACTACCTATTTTTAGAGCCACCAATGATGAAGATCTAGTTACTCATATAAGGAAATTTGAAACCACACTAGTAATGTTGGCACTTGAAAGTTGAGATAGGACTAAGATGATTGACTTTAAATCGACCTTGGAGGATAAAGTTTTGTTTTGGCTATAAACTATAGGATACAAATTAGTTCATGGGATGGATTTAAGGCTACATTTCTCCAAAGATTTCTTTCCAATGATAGGTTTACTCATTAAGGAAGAAACTAATGAGTTTTATGCAACAAGAAGATGAGGATTATGAGAGTACTTTTGATAGGTTAAAAGGATTGTGCTTAAAAAATTCCAACCATTTATTTCTAGCTCACCAACTTATACAAATCTTTGTAGAAGGCCTGTTACCATATTGTGAACTTAATGTTGACTTTGTGTGTGGTGGAAATATATTGAATGTAACAACAAAGGGTGGATGGATGATAATAATCTCATTAATTGATCAAAATAGGAGATGGCCAAAACCTGACATCATGTAGGGCATGACTCAACAAACTGAACAATTAAATAAAAAAGAGGATGAGTTGACACATTTAATAAAGAAATAGGCTTATGTAGTGCAAAGTGAAGTATGTCATCTTTATGGTAGGCAACAACATCATTGCATCACTTGTCCAGATTAGCATATTATCATGAGGAAGTACAATTATTAGTGAAGGATTTTCAACAATATAAAAGCTAGCCAACAATCATCTTCCAACAAAGACCACCTTTCCAACGACCATATCATGAAAAATATTATAGAGCATTGAAGAGCCTAACTAGTGACCAATTGGAAAAACTAACTCAAAGTCTTACTTCCTTCATTTAAGAAGGTAGGTAATTCTTAAATGAAACAAGAAGATGATTCCAAGATCTAACAAAGAAAAAATTACCTTATCAATTTGAGTGAAATCCTACATCCTAAAGGAAGGGTAAGGAACAATTGCATTCCATCATCACTAGGAGTGGAAATACTATTAGGCCTAGACACTAGAATAAGGTTAGCTTTCAAGAAGCTGAGACATAAGAAAAGGATCAACCACATGTATTAAATAAGAAGGAAAGAAATCAATCAATAAGGAAAATAAACAACCATTAACCTCTTCATCTTCACCTAGGCACATAGTTTAACCTCCTTTCACTAAAAGATTGAAAGAATAATTTAGAACTAAAGCCCATATAGGAAAAATGTTTAATGAGTTATATTTGCATATTCCTTTAGAAAAACTAATAAAAAATACATCTATTTATGTTAAATACTTAGAATAATTATGTACAAAAAAGAAAAAATAAAAGATTCCTAGGCAATTTTATTTGGTTGATAATTTGTCTCAACTTTTAAAAGCCAAGAAGTTGAAAAATATGAAGATACAAGGCTTCCCACAATTCTAATTAAGATAAATGAATAGAATATTGAGAATTCCCTATTGGATTGAGGAGCTAGCATCAATATTATGCCACTTGAAATGATTTAAGTCACTTGATTTAGAGGAAATAAGGATGGTAAATATGACAATATCTTTGGCCAATGGATCTAATGTAAAACCCATAGGAGTAGTGGAAGGTTTAATAGTGGAGGTTAAAAGAAGAAAATACCTAGTTGATTCTATTTTGTTGGAAGTAAAAGATCCATATTGTTTCCCCATCATAATAGGTAGACCTTGGTTAGCAATAGTTGATGTGGTAACAAATTGTAGATCAGGGCAACTCAAATTATCTTTTGCCAATCTTACTTTCATTCTTAATATATATTATAGAGAAAAAGAGAACAAATTGAATCAAGATATAAAATAAGTAAGAATTCTCTACATAATTCCCACATCAACAATGGCACAAGATAGGAAAACACTAGTATTAAGAAACTTTGAGGAAGTTGGAAATAGGAAATATTGGAGAAACAATTCAGCCACTAAATAATGATTCTCTAGATCTTGGAGAATTATCTAGTACTCTTAAGTTCATTTTCATTGATCAAAATAAACCTTTGATAATAAATATCAAACTTTCTAATCAACAAGAAGAAAAATTATTATAAGTTTTACAAAGAAAGTCTAAGGCATTTGCATGTAGTTATGAGGACCTCCATCAAGAAATCTCACCCAATATATGCCAACATCACATCTATCTAGAAGATAATGTGAAATTGGTAAGAATTCCCTGTAGATAATTAATCTAGCCATAAAAACATTGTTAAAGATGAAATCTCATAGCTTTGGAAGGAAGGAATTATTTATCCAATAGCTAATAATGGATGGCTAAGCCCTATCATTGTAGTTCCTAAAAAGGATGGAAAATAGTGAGTTTGTGTAGATTATAAGAAGCTTAATCAAAACACAAAGAAAGATCATTTTACCTTACCTTACATAGACAAAATTTTGGAGAAATTAGAAGGGCATGAGCACTATTACTTTTTGGATGAGTTTAGTGGCTACAATCAAGTAGCCATTACACTTGATGATTAGCATAAAATTTTTTTTACATGCCTATATGGAACTTTTGCTTATCATCAGATGCCTTTCGACCTTTGTAATGCACTTGTTATCCTCCAAAGGGCCATGATATCAGTATTCTATGATATGTTAGAGGAATACATAGTAATATTCATGGATGATTTTTTAGTTTATAGGGATACTTATGAACAAACATTACAACACTTAGAATGTATTTTAGATAGATGTATTGATAAAAATTTAAAATTAAGTTGGGAAAAGAGTTATTTAATGATCACAAGTGGTATAATATTAGGACATGTTGTTTCTAAAGATGGGATAAGAATGGATGAGGAGAAAGTAAAAGTAATATCTACACTACTAGCTCTAACTAACTTAAAGACTCTTCAATTATTTCTAGGACATGCTAGATATTACAGGTGATTTATTAAAGATTTCTCAAAAATAGCTAAGCCACTTTACATGCTCTTAGAAAAAGATGTTCATTTTACATGGACTAATGATTATTAAGAAGCATTCTTAGAACTAAAGAAAAGAGTAACCACCACCACAATATGTAATGCACATAATTGGGATTTTCCATTTAATTTGATGTGTGATGCTAGTGACATAATTATAGGGGAAGTCTTGGTACAATACATAGATAATAAACCATAGGTCATTTATTAGGTCTCTAAAAGTCTAGACCAAGCATAAGTAAATTAAAAAACTATAGAAAATGAGCTCTTGGCCATTGTGTATTCTTTGGATAAATTTAGACATTACTTAATAGGATATAATACAAGAGTTTACAATGATCATTTATCCATTAATTGTTTAGCTACTAAAAATATAGAGAATGCTAGGATCATGAGATGGTTCCTATTACTCCAAGAATTTGATCTTGAAATTTTAGATAAAAGGGGTAGAGAAAATGTTATGGTAGAAAACCTTTATGGATTGGAAAAAAAGGAAGAAAATAGGATGAAAGGAGTATTTAATAATGACTCCCCTAATGAACAACTCTTTTCCATAAAGAAAGATCCTTGGTTTGCTAATATAGAAAATTACCTTGCTACTGTGAAAACCCCAACCCAATGGAGAAAAGAGAAGAAGAAATATTTCTTAAGAAACATCTTCAAATACATTTACAATAAACCATGCCTTTATAGAATATGTAAGGGAATGTAGCAAGATGATGTGTGGTTGAGAATGAGCAACAAGAAATCTTACATATGTGTCATGATGGCCTTGGAGGTGGAGATTTAGATAGTAGATGAACTGCTATAAAAATCGTAAAAAGTGGATTTTATTGGCCTTCAAAATTTAAAGGTGCACATAAATATGTTTAGGAATGTGATAAATGCCAATGAATAAGGGTAGTAACAAAATTGTAAGAAGTGCCACTAAATCCAATCTTAATATTGGAAACATTAGATGTGTCATGTATAAACGTTTTAGGATCATTTCCACCATCTAATGAAAGTTAATACATTTTGGTTTGTATAGATTATGTTACTAAGTTGGTAGAAGCTAAAGCCACCCCAACAAATAATGTTAAAATAGTGGTAGCATTTCTTAGGGAAAATATTCTAATATGACTTGGAACTTCACGAGTAATCATAAGTGATTAAGGAACCCATTTTGTAAATATAATAATGAAAAAAATTTCTTAAGTCTTATGGAATTTAACATAAGATAGCATTTTCCTATCATCCTCAAAAAAATGTTCAAGTAGAAAATGCAAATAGAATCATTTTAAATATATTAAGAAAAAACATATGTGCTAAGAAGAAATTACAAGATGCACTTTGGGCCTATAGGATTACATATAAACCAAGTTTAGGCTATTCACATTATCAATTGATTTATGGGAAATAATTTTTATTCCACATAGAAATAAAATACCAATCTTTAAGATTAGCATAAAAATTGAATTTTGATGAGGAAATATACCATGACTTTAGACTGATTCAAATAAATGAACTTGACGAGATGTAGCTACATGCACTGGATAAGTAAAAGATTATAAAGAGAGAAATGAAGAGTTTTCATGATAAGAATATTTTTCAATAGGTAATAAAGTCCTTTTGGATAACATAAGACTACATAAATTTCCTTAGAAGTTGACAACTCAGTGGGAAGGCCCTTATCTAGTGGTACAACCCCACAATATTCCAAGTGTTTTAATTTCACTAGTTGATGATTTATCAACTACATTTTTGGTTAATGGCCAAAGAATTAAGCTAAAGAATAGTTCTTACAACTTCATTGAAGTGGCTCATGATTAGATAATACATTGAGGACTAGCCATCACTCCTAGAAGCTTGTTTCTATAGCTAATATTCCATAAGTTTCTTTAAGTGTTAAGCTATTACCAACATCTTTGATATCATCTTGTGAACTGTTGATGGTGGTAGAGATGGAACCTCCTCCTAGAGCCTAATAGGAATATTTTCCTTCATTATTTCCTATCAAGATATGGCAAAGGCATTGCAGATCACATCATTGGAGTAGTAGCCTATTCCTCTCCTTCTATAGAAATTTTTATTGAGGTAAGAAAAAGGAAGTGTCTTTTGACCCTTCTCATTTTCCTTGAATCTCTTTATAGTCTTATAGAAGATGACATGAGGAAGGTTAAAATGAAATTTATCATTGAGAGTCATACAAGTCCTAAAGAAAATGTTGTAATTTTTCATGGCCTCATTGTTGTAATGAGATGATAGGTTGTAATTTTAATGTAAGTTGGCTCTACCTTGATGAGAGAATCATACTTCTTGCAGTCTGCTCCATAACAACATTGAGTTCATTTCTTCTTGACCTCTCTATTTTCCTACAATCATAATTTAGCCAAAATTTTCCTAGTCTTGGATAATCCAAGGGCTTCAAAAATGGCCTCCATATAGTAAAAGATAATTATGTTCTTGATTTTGATAGTTTCATCTCCTTGGTAGTTATCCTAGATGAGTTAAGTCTTCCTAAAATACCATTTTTGATTGGTAAAAATGGTGGACCATAGCAGAAACCCTTGTAATTATGTTCAAATCTCTTTTGATAGTAACTTTTGGTAGGATTTAAAATTTATTTCCTATAGAGCCATGCTTTGAACCTTCTTGCTTTACACCATTTCAAGGTAGGCTTTTGTTAAAGTAATTCCAAGTTTAGCTTGGGTCTTAGAACCTTACCCTGCTTGGATTACCTTATCTGTATATTGGAAATCTAGCAAGTAGATTCCATCTTAGGTTCTTTTTGTGGGGGCTTGAAAGCATGAGTTACCTTAGTAGCTTGATTTTATTATTTTGGTTATTGTTGTTTCTATTCCTTACCTTATCTTAGTCTCTTCTTCATGGGTTACATTGGTCCACAACTTGTGATATGTGTTTTGGTACCATCTGAATTCACATCAATAATCTTGAATTAGTTGTTATAATTTCATCTCTTAAGTCTATATACCATTTGATCACTTTTTCAGTTGGTGATAATCAAGGAAGATTTAAGATGTTAAGGTTCCTAAGTGATGATCTATGCTAAAATTTTAAGTATAGATCCTAAAGGTAGCTAATCTATTTATATTATTATTTATTTAGTATCATTTTAATAATTGATCTATGGGATGATAGAAAAATTTATTGATAGACTCTAATGTTGATGTCCGCACAATGTAGAGCATACTTTTGAAAGCTCATAGGTTGAAGAACTACTGAAATCAAATATATTGGAAGGAAGTTATGACTTCAGGAAGGTTTTGGGATTTGAAAACTAGAAAAACTTCCTTTGCATTTGAAGAAAAATGTGAGAATATTTGCTAAGGGTTGCATGTATTTATAGCATATTTGCATTATGTCAACATATCGCACTATGTTCATGAGGATGTGTTAACACAACTATTAAAGAAAATATTTTAATTGAAAACTAAGGAATTTTGGATAATTTTAAAGTAAAATGAGAGCTTAATGAAAGAAAAAAAGAAATTAAAATAACATAAACAACAAATCATGAGGTTTTTGAATGATATTTAGAGTTAAAAAAGCTTCATTGAGGCTTTTGAATTTATGTTTTCATGATAATAAGAAACTAGTTAAAAAAATATAAAGTTGAATGATGTAGTACACCAAAGATTGAAGTTAAATGAATTGAGATATATAGTGATGGAGGTTAAATAGGATGTTCAAAATTTATGTAAGTGGATCCTTCCCAAAATAGGTCCATACCTAAAACTACCCTTGTCTAACCATATCACATGGAGTTCGTGGATACTTTAGAAATTTAATGATGATCTAGGTTAAGCACCATACCCACACAATTATTGTCCTTATAATCATACATTCCATAGGACCAAAAATTATTACTATAATCATGATACATAGTAGTAAGATGAAAAGTGAAATTCAAAATGGATTTGTAAAGGAATAGGGACTTGAGAGTTGAGATCATGTTAAAAAAAGGTTCTTGTGAATTAAGTAATTAAGGTAATTCATATACTTATCTATCTAGGTTTCAAACCAAGTTCATATCATTAGTAATGATCTCATATTATTGTGGCCCTTCTATTCTACAATTGTAAGAATATAATAATCATAGAAAATGATCATTACTTAAGAAGAATGAAATAAAAAAGTAGTTAAACATTTTTTGGAAGAAATTTGGGCATTATTTAGAGGGATACCTTTAGGCATGGGTAACCTATCTTTTCCTTTCCATAACTAGTGCTTGTATCCTAAGAGATCATTAGAGAGATGTATTTCTATCCTTGCTTTTTATGCAAGGGGACCACACTTTACAAATAAGATACTTTCTTTAAAATTACAAGAGAAAGGATGATAGATCCTCCATGGTGTTATGAGACTCATGGAAGAAGTCAAGAAGAAAAGTTAAAAAATCTCTTTGAGATCACACCTATTTCCATTTACACTTGGTCCTTCCCTATTTATTGAGTAATAAGATCACAAGTTATTTTTAGTTGTAGTGTGAAATAATCATAGTATCTTAATAATATGAATATCATATTAAGGAAGATGTAATGGATGGATGATATGGAATCACTACCTTGTATGATTGTATAACTAACAATTTTGCTAGTAGAGAACATAGGCTTGAAAATAAAGTTATCTTATTCATAAATACAATAATCCTAGAAGCTACATTTAGTAATAACAATAATTGTAGAAATAATAAAATAAAATAAAATATTGCAAAAACATGCATGATGTCAAGAGTAAAAGAAAATTAATGAAAGGGATGACAAGTAAAAGGAAAAAAATATATAAGAAAGTAAAAATATTAAGAAAATGAAAAACACATGAAAGAAGTAAAAAATTATATCCCCTTCAAGGTGTTAGGCTTTATGGTTATCTCTTCCATGACTAAGTTGAGAGGAGAAGATCCTAAAAATAAAGCATGCTTATCCATGTGTTAAGGTGTTATGATTAGTCTTGGTTACTTATAAGTATTTGAATGGTTTTTCTTAGAGATTGACCAACATGTGCTTTTGGGGGCTTGTTGAAATGTAAATATCATGACATCAAAAGAAAAATTTAAATGATCAATGGATTGTTATTTCCTTAGTATCTAGAACTTAGTTCATTAAAACACATATGTTAGATTTCAATAGAGAACCTTGTCTTCTTGTTGAAGTTCAACTCTTCTTATTTAAACATCATGTCATTTTTTATTATATTTTTTATGTACTTCATTTATCATGAGAGATATCCTTTGATTTTCATCCTATAAATTGAGTGTATTTAGTTATTAATTTTATGCTAAGTTAATGTCTAAGTCAAGATCACATGTAGTTGTAAGTTTATAGAGTTTAGTTTGAAATCATCTTTTGATAACGTTTTGTATACTAACTCATAAGGAAACTAACCTATAGGAAGTTTCTAGGATGTGTGATAGGCCGATAGGGCATTGTTGAGTTTTGTACTCCAGTCTCCTTTATATTTACTAATTCTTTTTATTAGTATCATTTCCATATTTGTATTTATGACCTTATCATGATCATTAGCTTGGAAGTGATAAGGTAATGTGAGTTTATGTTTCACCTCAAGCATTGCATTAACTTGTGAAATGTAGCACTAGTGAAATGAGTTTCATTATCAAAAATTAGTACCCTAGTTACACCAAACCTATTCATCACCTATTGCTAAAAGAATAAATTTATAGTGAAGGAAATATAGTTAGTGATGGTTACAGCTTCAACCCATTTGATATGATAGTTAAAAACAACAAAAATGTAATAGTTACCATTAGACATGGAAGTGAAGGATTTCATGAAGTCAATCTCCAAGATATTTAAAGGCTCCAATGATTGAATACACTATTGGAATTCTATCATTTTGATTACTATTCCTTCATCTTGTTAACATCATTCAAATGAATGGGAAAAATAATGGACACCCATAAAGATTATGGGCCAAAATTATCTTATCATTAGGATTTTAATGATCTTTCTTCTTTCTACATAATGGCTCCCTCAAGGACCTTCATGACAATCCTAGAGAAATTAGAGCTAATCTTCATTTGATACATGTCATTATACTAGGTCATCCATAGATTTTCTAGAAATTAATCCTTATCTCTGTGTAATGTTTGTCCTAGTGAAGGAACTATTGTTTCTTTTTACAATCCCATCCCTTAGGAGTCTCCTAAGTAAGTAATTAGGAGAGGAATTCATCATACTAATTTATGATTCTAGATGATGTTGTGATCTTAGTTTCCTTGCTAAAAATCAACTCATTTGGAAATTGATTAAACAAAGGCTCTTCATCAGCCATTTTATCCCATCTTATTCACGATAAATCATTAGCAACAACATTGTTGATTCCATTTTTATTCATTATTGTTAGGTCAAACTCCTATAAAATCACAAACCATTGCATAATACTAAGATTCACTATCACTTTGCTCATGAGGAAGTGAATGGTACTATGATTAGTGTGTAGAAAAATTAGATATGCAAGCATAGAATGCCTAAATTTTTTAAAGGCATACACAACTACCATTAATTGTTTTTATGTTATTGTATAATTAGGCTATGCACTTGTAATGCTCATACTTATACAATATATATAATAAGAATATTTATGATCAACCATTTATGTAAGAATTTTTATCAAGGCATAATTAGAAGCATCTATCATGATGTGGAATGGTTTGGATCAATTTGGTACTCATAGGATTGATGTTTCTACGAGATTCTACTTCAAGAGTTAGAATGCTCATTCATATTTTTATATCCCTTTGAATTTTTTATCCTCTTAGTAAGCTTAACTAGTGATTTAAAAATTTTGGAAAAAATTTCAATGAAGTGCATATAGTAACCTATGTGTCCAAGGAATGACCTCACATCCTTGATTGTTTAAGTTTTTTTGGTAATTCCTGGTGATTCTTATGTTTTTTTGGACTCACCTTAATCATTTTTTTAATATAGTACCCTAGGACATTACCCTCTTGGATTATTAAGTGGATTCTTTTCTAATTGAGCTTCAAGTTGATTTCCACATAGTGATTTAATACTTTCTTAAGCCAATCTAGTGCTTGTTAGTAATTCGGATCATAAGTGTAGAAGTCATCCATAAAGTTTTCAATACCATTACAAATTTGCTATTAAAAGTTGCTAAGAATAAGATATTGAAAAGTAGTTAGGGCATTACATAAATTGAAGAGCATATTTTTATGTGAAAACATCTTATAAGAAATTAGAAATGTTATTTTTGCTGAATCTTCTAGTGTGATTTGGATTTGGTTGTAGGCACTATATCCATCTAGAAAACTATAATACCTATAACCTGCTATAGTGTCCAATACTCGATCCAAAAATGGTAAGGAAAAATGAACTCCAAAGATGATCATATTCAATAGCCTAACGTCCTTAGAGATCCTTCATTAACTTCCTTTCTTTGATACAATGATAAGTGAGTGCATCCACTTACTCTTTTCTATTGGATAGATGAACCTAAATTTCAAGAGCTTTTCTACCTTTTTCTTAACAAATTCCTTTAAATTTAATTTTGACATTCTTTGAGGTTATCTTTTGGGCTTAATAGCAAGGTTTGTGTAGATTCAATACTAACATATGCATGGATTTATCCCTATAATTTCATCATATGACTAGACAAAGGCTAAAGAAAATTTGTTTACTACTCTCACTTGCTTCTCTTTTTGTTTCTTCATGAGGTATGCATTGATAATTACCAGTATTCCATTATTTAGTAATACATATTGTAAGGACCCTCTAAGGTCTCTAGCTCCTGGGCTTCTAAAAGTTTCAACTCTTTTCAGTTTGCCTCTAATTATTTTATATTTTCTAAATTTAAGAGTTGATACTTAATTTGATCCATTTCATCTATCTTCTTTATGTATGCACTTGAGAGGATTTTTGTTGGTTTCATGCACATTGTAGAACTAGAGCTATTATTTGTAGTCAATCACTAGGATACTTCTTGTTTTGTGATTGATAGGTATATGTACCTTTAAACATTGGTGGATCCTTCTATGCTAGATATGATCATCCACTAATGGTATCCATAATCTCCTCCACAAATTCTAATGGAATAAGGATGGATTAATCTACAAGTTTTAACTTAATATTACACTTTTTAAGTGGAGGCAAGTTATATGTCTTGTATATCTCTTTGAAAATGAAGTTTATACAAGAATATGAATCTAATAGGGCCTTTCATGAATCATTTCCTATAATTTGTAAATATATTAAGGGACTTATAGGATTTTTTTTCTTAGGAAGGTATCCTATATTAATCTAATATATCATGACATGGGTTAACATGATAGTTTGAAGATTTTTGGGATTTTGATTTGAAGGTGAGTTAGTAGAAATTTATTGAATATTTTAGGAGAATTTCATAGCCATGAATTTAATTGATGATTTAGGTGGACTATTAGGTTAGAAAAATGTATTTTCTAAGGCTTAGGATTAGATCCACTTGAATGATCATTTACTTGAAAATTCATGTGATGGATCTTGTGGCATTTTACTATTAAGGCTATGGAGAGATTTTTCCTTGCATGGATGCTATAGGTAATAAGAAAGTGGAGGTATGAGATGAATGGTGTTGAGGATGGTAAGGAGTGTATGTAGAGAGAGATTCATCTCTGCAATGATAGGTCTATGATATTTAGAAGAATAGTAATGATGGGAATATGAGTGGGTAATAGAGCCACTTGGTGATACAAGCTACTAGGAAAAATATTTATAAGAATTTAGCTGATGATAAGGGTAATATTTTCTTGGTGGTGTCATCCCTCATATCTATGGATTATGCCACTACTGATAGTAATCCCAAGGATGAGGTGGCATCCCACTTGGATAGTACTTGGGGGTAAGGCAACCTCTTGGGTACTTGTGTTTTGATGGAATGTTCATATTGGCATATGTCACATCCTTCATCTTCTAAATTGGAATTCATAGCCTTTTCTACTACCATACCCTTATGTTTTTAATGGTGATAGTTCTTTTTTGTGTTCTTCTTCCTTATATTATCCTTGTTTTCATTTACTTGTTTCGTATTCTCCTCCATGATTTTGAATGCTATTTGAAACATCTCTTTCACAAAGTCTCATATCTTATCCATCTTGGCCAATATTTCAATGATGGATTTTGGTATTGGCAAGGTATTTCTTTATACAACCTTCTTCAATGGGGATTATTTCTTTGTATTATAGAGATAGATCTCCTTTTTGTAAATAGAAAGGTCCTTGATGTCCTTTTTTATTTTTTCTCTTTTTCTTAACTTTCCTTCTTTCTTTGCTACTTGATCTATGAGCCTTTTGATCTAATGGATCCTTATTTGTAATAATATTCCCTAGGCATAAACCTTTTAGGTTTTGTTTCTAAGTTTGTCTATGATATGGTGAAGTTGTTTCCTTTGATAGAAAACATGCCTTGGTTATTGATGTACCAAATAATACTATCTTTTTAGGGCTACATTAAAAAAAGTTAAGATTACCTTTTTCACCATTGAATCTATTTTCTCAAGTTAGACACCTAGAGTATGTTTGATAATTTTCATTAAATAGATCTCGCATCATATTCCATCTATGAATCGATTCTAGCTTCAAGGACTGGTACTAACTTTCAGCCTCTTTAATGAGTATCTTAGGAAATAACTTTAGCTTCTACTAGTCATTGTTAATATTTTTTAAGGTTTATACATCATGAATGGCTTGTAGATAGTGCTACAGATTAACATTGTAGCCTTTCTTAAAATTAGGAATATTATTCATATCAAGTCATTTAATCTAACTATTCCTCTAATTCTTGGTAGGTATGTGAACTACCTCACAAATGTTGATTATATTTCATCTACCAAGAAATGGTTCATCATAGTCATCTCATTCATCATGGCCCCTATCATAGCCATGCCTCTTCTGATGTGACTTACGATGCCTTCTTTCTTAATGATATCTCTCTTCATCTTGCTCTTATCTATAGTTTCTCCTCCCATCCTTGCAAAGGGATCTTCTATTATCTGCACTTTATTTTTTATCATTCACACTTTAATATCAATCATGCTCTCCCTTATGAAAGTTAGACAATAAAGAAGATTTTGAGGATGAAGAGCTAGGAGAGTTGTGCTAGCTTGCTCTTCTTTTCTAGTTCCTTGGTTATTCTTTTTCTTAGAGATTTGGAGATGTTAGCCTTGAGGCTTGAAACATCACCTAGAAAACACATGTTTTAACTTGCAACCATCACCACAAAATTTGCAGCAAGATATTATTAATAATGTAAGGTTTATGGCCCATGAGCTACAATCTTAGATACTTTAACTTTTTTGGGTTGAACAATTCCTCATAAAGTGCTACTACCTTACTTCCCAAGTGGAAAGAGTGGTATTATGTCTATATATTGGCTTGGGAAGGCTAAAATCTCCTTATGAACTACCACATATGAAATTTTCATTGGTGTTGGTTAGGTATAGCCTCAACTACACTGGAACCACTTACACCTAACATTAGTGGTGTTGGATTTTCCATTTTCCAATAATTCCTAGCATAGTTGTCACAAAACCCAACATGGAGCTTGCAAGGCCAATGTTGGAGTTTTGGGTTTTTCATTTTTCTAGAAAGGGTCAACATAGTCATCATAAAGGTTCAGCTATCTTTACATGGCCATCGTACTCACCACATTTCCAGAAAATTTTAACAAATGCTAGTGTAGTCCTCCAAGGCTAGCGTAGTTGAGGTGAAGGCCATCGTAACATCAAAAGTCCATACTAATAGTATTAAAATGGGTTTTGATGGCTTTGGTTTATCAAAACTTACCATAAATAAACAACTACACTAGAAATCATAGCCATTTCAACTACAAATAAACATTAATCTATCAATGATCATGGTAGAAATTTGTAGTCTAATGTCAACAACATAAAACCTATAAAAGTCAAACGTAAATACATTATTCAGGTTCAACAATTTTGAACAATCTCAAATGAACATTTGTGCAACCCATTGCCTTATCTTATAACCATGAGCACTTTTGAGAGCAAGTTGGTATCTACATTGGGTACTAGAGACTCCCAACATAGTACAATTACATCAAGAGTGGAATACCACTTGTAGTTAGAGTTGTAGATTTTAATGGAAATCAACAAAAAGTTCTTTACAATTGGCATTGAAAAGTACCTAGATCACAGGGTTCAACTATAGAACACAACGTACGAGCTACAACAGACTTCAATCTTTGTTCAAACAAGCTTCTTGTGCATTTAAGCACATAATTTGTACTCTTTAAACTCTATACTTTCAGTAATTTTGTTATTTCAATAATGTTTTTAGTTCATTTGTAGTGTAGATTTAGCTTTAAGTTTAATTTTGTGTTTATTTTCTGTTGAATCTACAATTTTATTTTCTCCATTTACATTTTCTAAGTCCTTGGGTAATTGACCAAACCATCCAAGATACCTTGGAACCTATTTATTAAAGGCCTTTGGGATCCAAGGTTAGTCTATTTCACCTAGGATTCTTGGTTCTTCTAGTGACCAAAGTTTCTAGGTGCTATAGTTTCTAGCACTAGGAGGACCTCTACCCAAATTCTTAGCAAAAAAATTATTCCAACATTTTTCAAAACCTTCTTCAAACTTCTCCAAATACCAAGTCTTTCACATTTTAAAATTAAAAACCTACAAATACTTAATAGTAAAACCAACACTGATGTCCAAATTCTTGCCCATAATATCTAGTGTAGTTATGGTAGGTGATTTGGATTTTGGTCAAAAAGTTTTCATGGCAACTATTATTATATTGAGGTAGCATAGTTGATAGGAAAATCTACCTTTGTGTGTTCAAAAGGATAACATATTCTTTTTCAATTACTTAAACCCTCCCTATAGTGAAGTTTTCATTAAAATCCAACATTAGCATTCGAATTCCTATGACTACTACTCAACATGGCTATTGTAGGTATTTGGGCTTTTACAATATTTTCATAGAAATTTTTGGATTCTCTAAACCTAGCATAGTCAACACTTAAACCTACAACTTTTGCACATTAAAATCTATAATCAAGTTGTTCCCAAAGCTAGCATAGTCCTAGTAGGACACCCAAAACCTCCTACTATGAAACTCTAGTAGGAGTCGAACATGGACCCTTCAAAGACTTCAGCATAGTGCTTAGAGAACAAAAAACTTTGTATTTGATTTTCTTAATATCTTTATTTTTCAAAACCAATGTATTTCCTCTATGGTGGAAAAATTTCTAGATTGACTTTACCAAGTGAAAACCATTTTCTACCACCTACCTCAATGTAGTTGACTGGGAAACACAGTGGTCCACTCTACATGCTCCAGCATAGACACTACTAGAAAAACCAATGTAGTTTAGAGTACCAACTTTAAAACCATAATACTATTTTCCTAACTGTAGGATATACCATTTACATTGTACTAGTAGTTTGAAATTTCTTTATCATTTACAACCAAATACACCATTGGGCAATCCCACTTACTAAAATTTTTACTAAAAATAGTAAAAATTCAAATCGACATCCTTGACTATGACTTTTAGTAAGTCCACAGTTTTTCCCATCAACATGATAGACAAGGCATCTAGTTAGGATGGGATGAGGATCTATGATCCAAGAGACCATATTATAGTTGAGCATATACAATTGCTTAGGCAAATAAGGCAAAGCCCAAATTTTGTTGTGCTCAACAAACAACATTACAACTACATCTACACTATGATCCAAGCTAGATTACTCATTCCACATGTAGAGGCTGAAGCGAAGCATTAGTATGAGTTAATTCATCATAATATGAAAGAGTATATACCCCCTATGATAGGATGCTACTTACTGATGCTCAGGCATGTATAATTTCTTAGTTGATTAAGATGGATGCATGGAGTAAAAAAAGCTTAATTTGGAAGACTAGCATGAAGAGTAGCATGAGTTTGAGGCAGATCACAAACCAAATAATTTCATAGGAAACCTATTCCAACAATTAGCCCCTTAAACTACCACAGCTACTTCGGTCATACCTATCTCTTCCATGGGACAAGCATCTCAACCATCATCTCCCATATATATTCCATGGGACTACACTAGTTATAGCAATGTATTAGGCATAATTTGTGCCTCAACCATGCTTCCTTTTTTTTCTATTTCTTTTTCCATGTAGCCTAGTTTTGCATGGCTTTGACTAATGGTTTTTAGCACTACTCATCCCTTCTCTATACTAGTGGATCCTACAGTGGGACCATAAGAGATCTAGGGGACACATACACCATTTTTCCCCTTTGTGCCTCAAGTGTTAGCATAAACATCCTTTTCAATGTTTAGCCCACACATGGCCACCATAACTCAGCCTCTCCCTTCTACACTATAATCCATCTTGAGGCCACAAGCCTTTCAATTAAAATCTCAACCATTTGTACAAACATTGCAACCCATAGGAATACCCCAAGGATTGGATCAAGCATTCCAAATGACTCAAGACTTGACAAAAGAGTTACAAAAGCTCAAAGACTCCACAACATAGATTTTAAAGATAATGGATTTCTATTTGGATGATGGAATCAGTCCTACTATCCCATCAATAACTCTTCCACTGGGCATCCCCATACCTCAATTCACAAAGTATAATAGTGAGGAGAATCCTAATGCCCATGTTATAAAATTTTGCTTGGAGTGCTACTATTGCAAGCTTGGAGACATATGATTGTGGATTTTTCTCATGTCCCTTATCAAGAAAGCCTTAGACTAGTACCATGCACTAGCAAGAGTATCCATATCCTTACTTGAAGACTTAATTTCATAGTTTGTTAACCATTTCAAGTACAACTTGAAACCTACCATGAATCTTGACCAATTAATGAACATTATGTAGGGACCCCTTGAGCTAGTACAAATGTTTATACAATGATAGAATTTTCTTCTTAATGAAATTTTATAACCGATAGTTGAGGCCCACCTTCTAGCTATATTCAAGAGGGTGATTAATGTCTTCATTAAGCCAAAATTATGTTATTTAGACCCATGGTCACTTAGCCAAGTCTTTTTCCAAATAAATAACATAGAGGAAATGGTTGAGGCTAGTCAAGATCTTGCCTATGTGGCATATAAGAACCAACACACCCAGAAGGATAAGGAGCTATGGAGGAAAAATAACATAGTCATGGCCACTATGACCAAAGATAACAAGATCACACAAAGACCTAAAATGAATCAACCTAAGGCCCCCACAATGAATAATCAACCATCAATGTCTAGGGCCTATGCGTCAACCACTACAAGGTCTAACTTTGAACAAAAAGACTAGTTGAATTATATTAGGTTACTGTTGAAACCATAAGAATTCCTTGATCAGTTGTTGAAGAGTGGAAGAATATAGTACAAATGAATGACTGAATATGCCCACCAAAGGCATGATAGACTATTCAAGATAGCCAAAAAACCCACTCTTGCAACCAAGGATGATCCCTTCAGTACCTAAGCATTTCAAGCTTGATCATTTTTGTCACTATCATCAACTATTAGGTCATGATATTGAATTTTTCCTAGAATTAAAGGATGACCTGTAAAAGATGATATATAAGGATGAATTGATCTTTGATGCCTCAAATTGAGTTAGGACAAAAAACCAATCCATGTAGGTCTATAATGACCCATTGAATATTAACAATAGCCCATACTCTATGGCAGCATTCAATGTAACTAATAACTCTAGACCTACATGGAAGTTGTTCATGATTCATGTTCCTTTTCATAATGATCAGGGTCCTTTTGCTTTAGCTAGTTCAAGGTTCCCTTTTGTTATGAGGGTTCCATCACCTATGCCTCCAAAGGATCCTTTTTTGATCAGGGTGCCTCTTCCTACTACAACCAAACCTACTCTTGCAAATGAAAAACACCCTGCTGTAGTGGCCAATGTAATGGCTTCTTCACAATCAACCAGCAACAATAAGAAATTCCCAAGAAAATAATGCAAGAATCCCATTCCAAAGCAAAGGAAAAATGACAACAAAAAAGCCAAGCCATGGAAGGAGGAGGGCCTACTAAAGCCTGCTCCCATCTTATCTGTTCCAATGAGATTAAACACTTAGGCCACTTCAACTGGTCAACCACAAGAGGACCCTAAGCCACAAGGGAAGAATAAAGAATCCAAAACATAATCATTGAAGCATGAAGTTCACATCCTAAGGTATATGAAGGAATTCATGAACACTAAGAATGAGAAACCTACAACCAATAACAAGGACTTCCTCATTGCAATGGAATAGGTAAAGTAGTTGTTAAAAGAAAAGAACATCTTCCTTAGCCTATATGACCTTGTGATTACTTCCACTGCACACTTTGAAGCATTAGTAAAGCTATTGAATTCTATTCCTATGAAGAGTCCATCCATGAAGTGATGGTACCATCTTTACCGAAGTAAGAAATGAGATCAACAACACTAGTGTTTAGTGATAGCAAAGTCAAGACCAATCCCTAAGATGGTGAGATAACCAAATCTCCCCTATTTATAATCATAAGAGTAGGAAAATACAAAGTGCATAGGATGCATATTCATGATGGAGTGGAAATAAATGTAATAGCTTATACCATTGTAGAACATCTAGGCCTAGTTGAGCATATGTAGAAAACTTCAACTTCTAATTTTAAATCCTTCAATGAATCTTGGATGGCTGTAAAAGGCTCTATTTCTTTACACTTTGTGATATGGGTACAATTTTCCCATAATAGCCAATTTATTGATGATGGAATAGATACCAAGATTCAACCTTATCTTGGGGAGGCCTTGGCTAATACAATTATGAGTTATTTCTAAAACACCCCAAAAATTTGAAGGCACGCTTGTTGCACCAAGTATTTGCAATTCGTGCAATGCTACAGTAGTTATCTAGGAGAAGAATGCTCTGAATTTAGGTTGGAGAGTTCGGAAAAGTTTCTACTTTAGGTGTAAACAGGCTCTACAGATCATCCTGCCTGCACACCCGAGTATTTTACCCAGCCAATAGCCTGTTCAGAAGCAATGCACAGAGTTGTCAGCAGCGCTCAAGATGCGTGAAATAGTTCGGCAAGTTTTCTAAGTCATGAAGTTTGCTATGCTATGCTATGCCTCGCTATGTAGCGTAGTAAGCTTCAAAAAATTATTGCAGAAAAAAGTGCTACACTATGCTATGCTATGTAGCGTAGCACAGTGTAGCAAAATCTAGACGATCAATTCCCCTCACTCGACTTCAAGTCCTTCAACAATGTCTCCTTTCGTCAGACATGTCTGCTACTATGCTACACTGAGATACATGGTGCAGCAAGGTGTAGCAATTCTACAAAAGTGACAGAAGGAAATTCAAAGGGAGGGATCAGCTAGTTCGCAAGTTTCGTGGTGCAGGAGGAAAAGTTTGTAGATTGACGACATTTTTTGCGACTAAGGCCAGTATGCTATGCTACGTAGCGTAGCATAACATAGAAAATATGCAATAAATGATCAATGTACTTCAAAAGTTTCCAATGCATTTCCTTCAAGATGGCAGCTACGCTACACTATGCTATACTGTGTAGTATAGCACAACATGACAAGATGCTATGCCACGAAAAACATGCTACGCTACAAAGCATAGCCAAGCATGGCAAGCAGTTATGGTACATTAATGCACTTCACCTAATTACACTGTTGCTCTGATAGCATAATTACAATGTGACAAACTTGTAATTACAGTGTGGTAGACTCACCCAACAGCCATATAGGCATGTGCAACATAGAAAGGTCAGCATAAGCTTGAGGCACGTGGCATCCAAACTACATCTTTCGCGTGACCTTGGTTTTATAAATACCCTGATGAGCAATGCTCGAAGGATTGGTCACTCAGGTGGGTTTTTGCAAGCAAGAAAATTAGCATTGTAACCTTGAGCATTGTAAGATTTCTTTTTAACATTGTAAATAGTTAGCATTCTTTGTTGGCATATTTCTCTACCCTTTTCTACCACCTTGGTAGTACTTTTCATTGTTAATGCCTGAGCCCACGTTGAAGCACATAGTCGTCTCACTCTACACATCTTGGTTACTCTCGGGATCTCTGCATTTCTTAGCATTGTGCAATAAACTATATCCATTTTGACAAAGCGAAGTTGTAGCTTCAAAGTGGTGCATTTTTCTAACTGCATTTCACTTTTTCTTCTAATAATTATTGCATCTTTACATTGTTTTCTGTCTCTTTTACTATCTCTTTTACATTTAAGCATTACTTTGCACTATCAGTCTTGTTTTCAAATAAGACATTGCAAAAGGTTCTATAGACACTAACTAAGTCCATGTCTGATTGACTAGACCATTTAGGGAACCCCATATCCATTCCATCTAGCATAGCCATCCCGAGGATACAGGGTTGAGACTGTCACCAACTAACGACCTGTCGACATTTTCTAGCTGCTGATGTTTTTGATCTCTATAGGTTTTTGGTGCTAGAAGGAAGGCCTTTTAGTGCCTTTTCTACACCCTAATACGCATTAGCATAGACTTGACACCCATCTGCGGTTGTTTACACGTCATGCGGTGTAGATCGGTTTCCTTGACGGTTCCTTGAGAACCCTAAAGAACATAAAGCCTCCGATCGCTAGTTGACTTGCCTATCTCACAGTAGTCTTGCATGTGCTCTATACCCTATCATGTACTAGATTAAACATGACACCCTTCTGCAGTTGTTTACGCATCGTGTGGTATAGGCCAGTTGCCTTGACGGTTCCTTGGGAACCCTACAAGACATAAAGCCTTTTTTATTGCTTTCCAGTTTCTCAACTTTTCTCGTTCACAAAACTGTTAATCTTTTGATTTCTTTTCAATTTATTTGCTCTCCCCATTTGCAAAACTATTTTACTTTTCAATTTATTTTCTTTTTCTCATTTGCAAAACTGTTTCGCTTTTCAATTTATTTGCTTTTGCCCATTTGCAAAACTTTTTAGCTTAACAATGGCTTCCTCAAGCACCATTGCTAATACCTTTAACATCGAGGTTCCTATCACTGTAGAAGGCATCATAGGTGCCAAACAACCACTGAACCCAATGCTAGAAATACATCGATCCCTTAGGATCCAAAATTGGAGACCGGAGGACTTGACCCAGCAACATGAGCACTATAACTTTCTCTATGAAAAGGTTCAAATAAACCTACCTTTGGATGTACACGAGTTTGAAAGCAAACGTAGCTTCGAGTTCACTTACTGTGACGGGAAGGAGTTTGTTCCCACTCCCGGTGCTTCCATACCTTTGACATAGACAAATCAAAGGATTCTACACTAGCTAATCTAGTTGGCTAGGCTTAGGGAGCAACAGTACACAATGTCTAACCAAGATGATGCCTTCCAAGATGGACAAGAGGAACTCGATTCCCAATCCGACGAGGGAAGTTAAACCAACCCCATCACGGTCCCTCCTACCCAGTCCTTCTGGGTGAATCCATTGTCTATCACCGCTCCCTTTGTGATCATGCCTACACCTCCGCAACTTGCAATTACAACTACCATGGGTAGCCATGTCAACCCCTCAATGCTTCAATGTCCTCTTTTGCTTGTTTCACCAATTTTGTTTGTAGCCACTATTCCTTGGAAAATTATTCATCAGCCTATTTCTGTAGCACATCACACACCAATCATGGCTAGCCTATCGCATGTGCATATTGTACCTACTTCACAGTCATACACAAATTTCGTTTCCATTCCTATGTTCCCTTCTATTCCACCCATTGTGGCAAGCCCAGGCCTTTCCACATGGTGGACCTCATTTACTTCTTCGCCTATTTCAAAACCATCGTAGATGTCTCATTATGGTCTCCCTCAGACCTATCAAACCCTGCAAATGATACAGCCCAACACAGAGCTATGGTCTATTCCGCTGGTGACATAAGTGGTCTATCCGGTAGCCCAACCCATGGTTGCTGGTCCAGTAGCACAACATGCTGGGTGGTGGACAGCGGAAGTAGAACCAATTGCAGGGGCTATCCCAATGGTACCATTGATGGGTCACATGGCCACCTCCTCCATTCCACAGATGGGAGCTACCTCGATAGCTCCCCAACCATCCACAAGGTTGCAGGGTCTAGACCAAGCATTCCAGCTTATCCAAACCCTCACCAAAGAAATAAAATGCCTTAAATCTGTTAGGTCTAACACGGTACAAGTCATGGACTTTTACCAAGATGACCCCATTAGCCTTGCAATCCCTACTCTGATGTTACCCGTAGGGATGTCCCTCCCTCACTTCACGAAGTACGATAGGGAGGGAGATCTCAATGCACATCTTGTCATCTTTAGATCTGAATCTCTTCCATTGAGACAATGGACGCACACAATTATTCATGTCTTTGCCATGTCTCTAACTGGAAGGGATTTATATTGGTATCACGTGCTGCCATGGTCATCCATTTCAACTCTCGAGAAGCTTCTAAACCAGTTCATGATGTGTTTCAAGTATAACTTGAAGCTAGAAACCACGCTAGATCAGTTGATGAGTGTGAAGCAAGACCCTCTAGAGCCAGTCCAGAAGTTTATCTAGCATTGGAGCGCAACCCTTAATGAAATCTGTGAACCCATCATGGAGGCCCACTTGCTGGTCATCATTAAGGATGCAGTGAATGACTTTATCAAGTCTAAACTGTACTACCTCACTACTCACACTCTTAGTCAAGCCTTTGCTCAAACCAAGAGTATACAAGACATGGCCAAGGCAAGAAAAGACCTGACCTACATTGCCTACAAAAAAACCTTCACAAAGAAGAATAAGGGTAAGGCCCCAAAAACCACAGTGGCCGCTATGGTGATTGAGGCCAAGCCCAAACCTAGTAACAATAGTAACAAGAACAATAAGGAACCGATCATACCCACGACTAACCCTGTGCCCAAACGGGATCACACACTGCAACTTACTATACTCGCACCTGAGACGTCTGCACAACCCAAACCAAACTTTGAGTGTAGAAATCGCTCAAAGTACACCCCACTGCCTCTTAAGCCTTTGGAACTTCTAAAGCAGCTGCTGGCAACATGGCACATCCAGCACAAGTAGATGTCAGAAGAAGGAATCAGGAAACATCAACGCTATTGCGAGCTCCTTAGGAATCCCTCTTTGGCCCTACCCAATGAGCCCCCAGTTCCTAAGGGTTTCAGGCTAGATAGGTTTTGTGATTATCACCAACAGTGTGGTCACAACATAGATTACTATCTGGCATTGCAGGATGACATCCAGAGATTGATCGATTAGGGAAAACTGGTGCTAGACGAAAGCAACCCAATACATCCTGAGAACCAATCTATGCATGTTTACATAGATCCCCTCAACGCCAACAATGTCAATTACGTCATCAATGCCATCGATATTGACAATGATCCTAGGCTACCTTGACAGCCATTTATGCTTTGTGTGCCTCAATTTAGTGTGCCAACATCACCGGCAGCTGGCCGAAGCTCGCAATAGCCATTCGTTCTAAGAGTTCTTCCATGGAAATCCATCTCCATGCCACCTGTTAAGAAAGTCACGTGATTCTACCCACTAACACCATTAGCTCCTTTCATCATTAGGGGGTCAACTCCTTTGACAGCCCCCACCCTGCATAAGATAGCTGAACAACCTTCTCTTCCTAAAAGGTGAGAAGTGTGTTTTATAGGTGAGACATCAAGAGGAAGTGTTGTCCAAGGTATTTCCAAGCCTACATCTTTGCCCCCTGTGTCTACACCTTTGTCACTAAAGATGAACATTGCCATAACGACGCAGTCCACGTCACCCTTCCAAAAAGGGTCTAAACTCATATCTGAAGTCATCCCTTCATGGAAAATTTGTCTTCTAGGGTGAATAGAAGAGAAGGAAAGTGTTAAACAGGGGGTGACCAAGACCTCTTTGATGCCCTCACTCAGGTCAAACAAGCTCTAAAATAGAAAAACACTACACTGAGCTTGCATGACCTAATAATGACGTTCGTCCCACACCACAAGACCCTGATCTGCATGTTGACAATGATTCTAGTCAACAAAGACATGCTGGTGGAAGAGGAAGCGATCCACTCGGTCATGCTTCCTTCCGCGCCTACAGAACCAGAACCGTCTCAACTGACTTTTAGCAAGGAATCCATTAGGGAAGATCCCACAAGGGGCTAGGTGACTACAACAACCCTTTTCATGACAATTTAGGTTGGCCAACATCGGATCTAAAGGGTACATGTTGATGATGAGGCTTCCAAAAATTTCATCCCCTTCCCTATTGTGGACAAGTCAGGCTTGGTCATCAAGATCAAACCCACAACAACATCATGCCTAAGTTTGTTCAATGGGATGTAGGTCATGGTGAAGTGCACAGTTCACATAGACTTCGTAGCAGGGGACCAGTTCCCCACAAACACAATGTTCATCGTAGTCAAGGAAATGCCTGGGTTTAACCTAATCTTGGGGAGATCATGGCCAGCATAACTTAGGGCTATCTCCTCACCCATACACTAGGAGATCCACCTACCATACGCAGGGAGGGAGGTGGTGATCCATGATGATGAGGTGGTAACGTAAGCAATCCACAATGTAGGCATGGAATAGGGCTCAGAGGTTATAACTTCTGAGAATGAAGGGCCTGTTGTAGGTCACATTGACCATCTGGTGGAAGGGTTGGCTAAGCAAGTTGACCCACAAAAAGAAAATGCATGGGCCGAGTTACCCTTCCATGTGGAGGGCAATGATGAAGATGAAGGCTCAGCAGAGCATTCTGACCTTATGTTTCGCTCAACCCGCATTGGGTCAAGAAGTAGCTACGTCTAGCATAGCAACCCCACTACTTCCTACCCACGCACCGTCCTTATACATTTACCCTATGGCCTGAACCAACCTAAAACTAGCAATGTGCATTTATACATTTACCCAATGATCCTAAATGCCCTAAAACTAGCAATGTTCATTTACGCAAAGGCCTGAAATTGCCTAAAACTAGCAAAGGCCCAAAATGGCCTAAAACTAGCATATAAGAGCAAGAGTTTAGCATGACATCCAGTGCATACACAACATACAAGTTAGCGTGTGAACAAATTCATCTCTTTATTCAAAATTCTAGTCTCTTAGATAATGTTTGCAAGATTTTACAAAGAATTTCAAAAAATCTCAAAAAAATATCCCATGTTGTCATGGGTTGTCCCTGTTCACATTGTCTTCATCACCCGCTTTTGCAATATTTTCCTTTGCATTGTTTTCCCCTACATTGTCCTTTTTCGGTTCTTCATTCCCTCCCTCTATGGGCCCTACGCCCTCATCTGGAGCCTACATTGTAGGAATGAAGTAGTCAGCTAAAGCAATGCACACAAATCAAAATAGAGCGTAGACATTAATACAACAAAGAGCAACTAACCTGAGATGGACCCATGTCTGTCTTGAAGGGTATATGGTCTAAGGCAAGCCTGAGGTGGCACCAGACCTCCTCTATTGTCATATCCACCCAATGCCTATTGCTAGGTTTAGCATCTATAGTAGCTCTTTCCCTTTCGGTGGTGGTCCACCTTTGTGGTCCTGGAGAAAAGGAGACAGTTGCAGTCTCTCTTATGGGAAGGTCCACTTTCCAGTCAGGAGATTCCATAACCTTTACCTACCCTTTGAACTTGGCATATGCCTCAGAAGTGTCAACAACATTTACGAATTCTTTATATGTAAATGCCTCCACGACAGCGTTCTTGTATAGTTTACGATGGGTGGCATTTTCTAGTTTATACATATGCTTATGGTTTTTGTGGGACTACCCCCATTCGTAAACTTTGGCACTGAAATCTTTCAAATCTTGACACTTTTGTGCTAACAAGTCCATCTTCATCCATTGTTCTATTATTTCATGAGTGGCCTTGATGTTCTAACATGTTACTATCTAAAATGTGGTGTAGTCTATCACAGCCATGTGCCAGTTCTCATTATTAGTGTCACAGGCTATGAGGAATTCATTCCTCGACTTGAGATCCTCCATCTCGGTGCTCAGGTCGACCTTCTGTTGCTTGGCTTTTTGGACCCACTTTCATAGGTCCTCATTGACACGCTTATACTCCCATAGGGAACATGCTGAGTGCAAAGCACATTTGGAAGCCTTGTTGTATATGTGGCGAGACACCTCGGTCACTTCAGGCGGGAATGTAGGCATGACATCAACTTTCAAAGCCTGTGCCGGGTCCCATTTGAGTTGAGAGGCTATCATGACACAACGAGTGTAGCAATCACATTAGTATAGCAAAAGTAGCAAGCTCAAGGAATTCTAGTATAGCAACATGAAAGCACCTAACACTACTACTTACCCATGTCAAGGTCCACCTGTTGAAGGTGGTTGATCATGTCGTTGACAATTCCCTGCATGAACGTGAACTTGTTGGGGACTTCATCTCATGATTCCGCGTGAATCGGAGGATGCCCTGTAGCATCAACGGTAACACTTGTCACATAACTAAACATGTCAAAGATAGCTGAAATGAGTTATGACAAGGTAGACATATTGTCAAACTCACTAGCATCCAACTACAGCCTCCTTACTGATATAAAATGATGATGGTAGCCTAGCCAGAGGTTCCTACCGAGTCCCTGTAGACCCCTTCTCCATGCACTGGTGCCTTTCCTTTTAGGAGACCAATGTCTTTTTTATTCAAAGGATATTCCTCTTCATCAATAGGATGATTCTCCCTAATAACAAGAGCCCTTGTCTAAGTGGTAAAAGCTCCTTTCCTTTCAACCGGGGCCCTTCTCTCTGAGACTAGGGCCTCTATGTCTTTATTCGTTGCCCCTATCTTAAGGGCCGACACCTCTTCGTTGCCTTCTTCTTATTCCTCTTATTCTCCTGGCAGCAAAGAAACATGTTTGCATTAGCTCAAGACAAGTTAGCTTAAGACAGGTACTACGCTACGCTATGCCGCCTAGCATAGCATAGCGTAGTGGATAATAACAATGTAGGCATTATATGAAAGCATTTACCAATAGGGGGTTGTGTCCTCTACAGTTTAAGCCATAGTCTCTGCACCTCCTCTTCCTCCATGCGAAGGGCTTCCATAGCTGGAGGAGGCCTCTTCCACCACAACTTGTTGGTCGCAGTCTCGGTTATGAGACGTTCCCCTCATGATACGCTACCATCCATGGTGGGGGGTGTCTCTCCTATGCTATCTTGGCCATGAACATTGCGGGCCGCCCGATCCTTAGTTGTCACAAAGAACGACTATCCAATTATTTATGGGGGATCTTGGGCTCAGGTGGTTTAGAGGATCTGGCAGATTCATGATCTAGAAATTTGGTTGTGATTTTGCATAACCCAGACCCCATTCTCCTAAACCACAAGGAACTTCACAAAATTATTCAGACAGGCTATGTAAAAGGCATAATGGATATTGGAATGGGACTCCATTTTCTTATGGAGGCCCAAGATTTCAGTCTACAAGAATCTACATAAAAACTTGGCCCAGTTGTAGTGAGCCCTCTCCTCTATAACTTCATGCATTACCCAGGCTTGCTTGATCCCCATGACCTTCTCTTGGGAAAGTAGCTGGGGGAATGCACGAGCACGAAAGACAAGATAAATCCCCTTGGTGGCTCCTTCTTTAAGCTTCTCCATGGGGAGCCCCTTTTGCTCCTTAGCAATCCCTAACCACTCCTGGATGTACTTCTTTTGAAGGGTCAACTCCGTCTTGGACTTTGGAAGCATGTCAGCACAGTAGACAGTTTCTGGTGGGTTTTGGAAGCACGTTACCATATGACATGCAACAAAAAATGTGTTGTAAGAATGGTAGTAGCTGTATTCAGGTATATCCCAGATCCAGGCTAAATGTCTTAACCCTGTTGGGCATTGGCTGGAACCTTCTCCCTGCCTACTCATGATTGCCCCATTCATCAGAAACCTCAGGATACCCTGACTTACCCTAGGAAATATGGCTTCGGTTATGATGGATGCCTCCTCCTCCTCTAGGTATGACCAAACTATCACACTCAAGTGTTGGAGGAGGTATTTTAGAAACTCCTGTGCTCCTTCCTTGAACCATACCCCTCGCTCTCCCATATGTATCCGGGGAGGAGGGGCGTTGGCCACGGGTCTGCTTGCGTGACACAGGACCCCTACAATTTCTAAGACAATCAAAATTGGCCTTGGCCCCATCCTACACAACACAACCAGCAAGCATTAGAATCATGACACAATATAGCAATACCCAGTAGTTCATGCATACAACGTAGCATAGCCCTCTTCTTGCACATAGTGTAGCAAGAACATGAGAGCGCTAGCGTAGCAAGAATGGCCTAACGTAGCAACAGAGAAATTAGCCCTAGTAGGGCGATTAACAATATGCCTTAACAAAGCACTTATCACACTGCCACATCATGCATGGCCAAAATCCTACTGAGGGTCCTATGCTATGCCATTTAAAAGCCAAGTAACTTAAACTTTCCAAACCCCCGTGGTTATGATGGTTGCAACGGTGGTGGTTTAAGCAACCTTGCATGCAACGATGGCATAGCGTTTATGCATCTGCCACGGCCGAAATGGAAACAGCGATGATGAAAAGGCCAAAAAAATGTGATGATCCAAAGGGCAAAATAATGTGATGATGGAAAACACAAATGACTAAGACTAGGATACACAATGAAAACAGAAGCAGAAAAAAAAATGATAGCAGAATTGCGAAAAACCAGAGGAAGCATAGTAGCCTACCGGGTCAATGGCATGTCCTCCTACGCTGCGACACATGCTTATGTCATGCACCCCTAGGGTTTTCTTCACCTCCTCAACCTTTGCGAGCACCAAGTGAGCACATTTATTCTTTGGATCCATTTTCCCGCTTGCAAACTTCTCCTCGTTGCTATACAGGAAATGGCTTTGCTCGTTGTTAACAAAATCACTCTGCACTCCGAAATCACTTTTTGCTCCGAATATGGGCTCTATGCTCTCACGATGAAAGTGGCAAGTTTAACAAGGCTTAATCCCTATTTATAGCTGTTAACACTAAACTAGTAGCTTGGCATTCACATGTTAACAGTTACACAATTTTACACTTTTGCATCGAAATTTTTACATCTTTAGCAGATCTTCACCCTCATGCCTTAGTAGTTTGCCATGACTTTAAACTAGAAAAATTTAATGTTTACATCATACTTCGCTAGTTGCATATCATCGTAATTTTGCAAATTTTTATTATACATGATTACTGCTAACAAGTTCCTCTTAACCAGGCTTTCATCTTATTTTGGCAAGTTAAGCAAAAGATGGAAATCCATTGTGATCTCTCCATGCCCTTAACATTAGCAAGCCCACATAGCAAGCTCACGAAAAAATTGAATCCTGACCTAAT
The DNA here is from genome assembly GCA_015680685.1 of Gnetum montanum. NCBI lineage: Eukaryota > Viridiplantae > Streptophyta > Gnetopsida > Gnetales > Gnetaceae > Gnetum > Gnetum montanum. Next base: position 569,525 of record MNCI01023453.1, on the reverse strand, counting down.
CAAATGGGGGTCAACCACGGCTAACACCATATCGTCCTTAGAAGCATCCCTAGACTAGCCCGAGCATCTAGTTCAAACCCTAGATTTAGAGGCTAGGGATGTAATCGAGGACCCTCTCTTCGAGATGCATGTGACCATGTCCAAGGGGGACGTAAAAACATTAAAACTTAGCTTCCTCCTAGATGCAAAAATGCATGAAAACATAGCCAATATTCTACAAGAAAACATCAGTGTCTTCACATGGTCGTACAGTGACATGATGGATTTAGATTCGCAGCTGATACAACACAACATCATCCTAGACCCGCACATAAAGGTAGTAAAGCAGAAAGCTCACAAGGCCAAACCTGAAATTGCACTACCCATTAGGGATGAAATCACGAAGCTATACCAAGATGGTTTCATCTATGTGGTTGACTACTCAGAATGGGTGTCCAACATCATTATGGTTCAAAGAAAATGGAAGGAATACGAATCTGTATAGACTTCGAGGATCTGAACAAAGCAACAATCAAGGACGATTTTCCACTTCCAAGCATTGATCAACTTATCGACACCATGGCTGGTCACGCTCTATTATCCTTCATGGATGGTTTCTCTAGATATAATGAAATCCACATTAACCAATAGCATCAGCTCATTACAACCTTCATGACCCCATGGGGTACCTTTTGTTACATCATGATGCCTTTCGGGCTCAAGAATGCGAAAGCAACCTACCAGGGAGCCATGACCTACATCTTCAGCAACTACATCCTAGAAACATTAAACAACTATGTGGATGATATAGAAGTCAAGCCCAAGGAGGCAACTAATCACCCACACAATCTAGGGGTAGTCCTCAAGTGTTGTCAAATGCATGACTTGTGCCTCAATCCTAAGAAGTGCATCTTCGGGGTGAAAACCGAATGCATGTTAGGATTCGTGGTATCAAAGGCTAGAGTACGAGTGGACCCTGATAAAGTCAAGGCCAATGTCAACCTTGCACCTCCCAAAAACCTTAAGGAGTAACGTGGGTTGCAAGGTAGGATGTAATTCATTCAAAGGTTTATAGCAAAGTTGATTGACAAGTTACACCCCATGCAACATCTCCTGAAGAAAGGGGTTAACTTCGAGTGGACAACCCATTGTCAATAGGCCTTCAACGACTTGAAGAAGGAGCTTTTACACCTCCCAACTATGCATCTACCATAGAGGGATTAGCCTTTCTTCATCTACCATGCCACCTCTGACACATCTATTGTGGCATTACTATATTAGAAACGAGACGAAGGATCTGAGATACCAGTGCACTATTTAAGTCATGCACTAATAGCGCATGAGGAAAAATACAATGAAGTGGAGAGGAATTTCCTTGGCTTAGTGTTTGTGTTAAAAAAGTGGAGGCATTACCTATTTCGCAGTACAACTAACATCATTTGCAAAAGCAACATACTTCGGGCTATCACTAACAACTTATACGAAAGTATCTGGATAGCCTGATGGAAAGAAATAACTGCAGAGTTCAACCTATACTATGTAAGTCAATTGTCGACGATGGGTCAAGCCATAGTGACCCAAATCATAGCCTTGCCCATCGACGCCTAGGCAACCATAGATCCTAAATTCCCAGACAAGCACATTGGAACTATCAACATTGTCCCATCGCACCTAGAAGCCACTTTACACTTCGATGGTGCTTCAACCACGAGAGGAGGTAGTGCGGCCATCATCATCACATTTCCCTTTGGGGAAATACATCCATTTTCTTATATTTTTGCATTTCCCTACACTAACAATGTGGTAGAGTATGAGGGATTACTTAGAGGCCTCTTAGCTGCCCAAGCACTACGCATACAACACTTGACAATCTGTGGTGATTCACAACTAGTTGTAAATCAAATCACCAAGTTCTATGCCTGCAAAGCTACCTATCTGCAACCCTACTAAGACCTAGCAAAAATCCTGCTTAAGCAATTTGCAACCATAGATGTGCGACACGTGCCATGCAAGGAGAACACCATGACAGATGCCTTAGCCACTTTGGAATTAAATATTCCACCACACTCATTTGCAAACTTCCCAACTTCGATTATCGAATGTACTGAGCCTATCACTCAGGCGGGACATGTGACCTCCATTAGTGTTGTGGATACCCAAGAGTGGTACACTAACATTAAAGCCTACCTGCAACATGGAGAACCCCCAAGTGGATTGACATCTGCTCAAAGAGACACGATCTGCAAGTGCACCCGACAATATAAGCTTATGGGGAATGAAGCCCTGTGCCGATGTTCCTACGATGGGATATTGCTAGCATGCGTGGATGGGTAGCAGACGCAGAAGGTAATTAATGAAGTCCATGAGGGACTATGTGGTAGACACATAGTACCTAGAGCTATGGATGAGAAAATTAGGCACCTAGGGTACTATTGGCCCCACATGGAGCATGACTATCTATCAAAAGTCAAGACATGTCACACATGCCAGAGATACACAAATGTCATACATGTCTCACCCATGAACCTGCATCCAATGCAAATCATGTGGCCTTTCCAATGATGGGGACTAGACCTCATAAGACCTATCACGCCTAAGTTCTCCGTAGGGCATAGCTTCATTATCACCACCATTGAGTATTTTACTAAGTGGGTGGAAGCTATCCCCTTGAGGAAGACAATGTCTTAGAAGATGTTCCACTTCATCCTAGACAACATCATAATGAAATTTGGGCTTCCAATGACTATTGTGACCAAAAATTGGCCACAATTTAGTAGTACGAAAACCTAAACCTTCTATAGCAATCTAGGAATTAGGCAATCATTCTCCTCCCCCTATTACCCCACAGGCGAATGGATAAGCAGAGGCTACAAATAATTCCATCATCAACTTGCTGAAGTGTATGCTCAAAAATAGCAAGAGGTAGTGCCACGAGCAAATCCTCTATGTTCTATGGGCCTACAAGATGACGTGCAGAACTGCAACAAGTAAGACTCCTTACAACCTTGTTTACAAATCTGAAGCTATGTTGCGTATTGAGTTGTAGGTACCATCACTCCAGATGATCTTCTTGGATGTCGTGAGTGAAGCCCAGAACAAAAAGTCATGGATCATCGACCTTGACATGATAGAGGAGGAGCACGCACAAACACTGAGCCGCATAGAGCACTACCAAAGTAAGCAGCAGTAAAAGCACCATGCAAACCTGCATCGACGACTAGTATAGAAGGGAGACCTCATCCTCAAGGTCATCTGTAAGCATGTGAGAAAATTCTCAACCAACTGGGAAGGCCCTTACATGGTCACTAAAGTCTTCTAGAATGGAGCCTTCAAGCTGGCGGATATGGATGACAACGAGTTCACCAACCCAGTGAATTACTCATACCTCAAGCCATACTACGTCTAAGTGCATGGAGGAGTTAGGCAACCGGTTGCTACAACATAAAACTGGCATAGGCGAGCTAACGTCTGCTATGACGTTAAACTGGCATGGCCATAGTAGCATCCACTACGACGTTAAACTAGCAACAACAACAAGTAGTGTCTGCTATGACGTTAAAATGGCGATGACCATCCGCTACGATGTTAAACTAGCACAGAAAGCCTGCTATGACTCTAAACTGGCATGGCATGTCTGCTATAACATTAAAATGGCATGTACGGTCTACTAGGACATTAAACTAGCATAGTGGATTGCTAGGACCCTAAATCAGCACACAGTCTACCAAGACCTTAAACTGGGTTCATGTCACATCCCTAGCATGCACCTGCACCGAGTACGCATCGAACGAGCGTGCACAGTGCCGACATGGGGGTGGGGCATTGTAGCTTCATAACACAGTTCATGATGCAATGGGGACATGATATAGAATGTATGTGATGCCACCACCCTTGGCATTGTGCTAACCCTCTAGAGATGTCGTACGACATTACATTGGCCCTTCGGACCTATCATCTCCACGGCCCATCGCCCTGACGATAGTTCCTTGGTCAGTGCCTACTACTTGAGTTCTAGAACTATTGTGACCCAACCACAATATTGTTATCCTCCAACCCCCTACCAATGGCATTTGGCTATGTGGTAGCTGATGCCATAGCTGAACTAAGAATGCATGCCCTTGGCAGGGATTCTAGAGCATTCGCACTCACAGCGATGCTCGGCACCTTTGACGTTGACTCTGCCACGCCGATGCTAGCCTTTCTACTTTGGACACCACACACTAGAAAAGGTTTCCAAGAGCTTCAATAATGTTTGCAGCCAGCACAACCTTTCCTCTCATCGACTGAGGGTACGTCTTTCCATAGCAGCGAATGCTATAGCGTTGCGAAGTGAGTGCCTCGACTAGCTTGGCTACTTCAGAGTGAAAATTCCATGATGTGTGTAACACAGCTCGTCGCATGGGAATCATCTGTAAAAAATCCATGACATGTGTAACACAGCTCACCACATGGGAGGCATCTGTAGGTAGGTCGAAACCCTACACGTATGTAACACAACGCATCCTAGGAAAGACACTTGTCCTACAAGAGGTCGAAGGTCAGTGAGAGAAAAGATGAAAATGCAAACGACTCCCTCATGAGCACTCCAATGAGGTATCTTGCTAAACCTCATCTTTGTCCTTCTCATTAACCTCCTTCCTTCCTACTTTGCCTTTTCACTCCAATGAAACACTCTCAAGAATAGCCAAGTGATGTCCCGACGATCACCGAGCGACAATGTTAGCATTTTTCCTTCCATGATGTTTCTTATTCTTTGTTAACATCTCTCAAGCCCATCCTCCAAACGTTAACAAAGAGGGGCCAATGAAACACCTCAAAAATTCGAAGGCACGCTAGCTACACCAGGTCTTCACAATTCACACAGTGCTATGGTAGTTCTTTAGAAGAAGAATGCTCTGAATTCAGGTTGGCCAGTTCAGAAAAGTTTCTACTTTAGGTGTAAACAGGCTCTACGGATCATCCTGCTTGCCCACCTGAGTAGTTTACCCAAATGACAGCCTGCTCAGAAGTAATGCATGGAGTTTTTAGCAGCACTCAGGATGTGTGAAATAGTTTGACAAGTTTTCCAAGTCCCAAATTTTTCTATGCTATGCTACGCCTCGCTATGTAGTGTAGCAAGCTTCAGAAAATGATTGTAGAATGAAGTGCTATGCTATGATGTGCTACACAACGTAGCATAGCATAGCAAAAGCTAGATGATCAATTCCCCATGCCTAACTTCAAGTCCTTCAGCAATGTCTCCTTTCATCAGAAAGCAACAGACCATGTCTACTGCTATGCTACGCTGACCTACATGGCGTAGCGAGGCGTAGCAATTCTGTGAAAGTGATAGAAGGAAATTTAAAGGGTGGGATTAGCTAGTTCGCAAGTTTTGCGGTGCGGGAGGAAAAGTTTCCATATTGATGACGTTTTTTGCAACTAAGGCTAGTCACTATGCTATGCTACACTACGCTACGTAGCATAGCGTAGCATAGCAAATATGCAATAAACGGTCAGCGTGATTCAAAAGTTTCCAATGCATGCAGCAGGACACGACGCAAACTTTTGCTTCAAGATGGCAACTACGCTATGCTACGTAGCATAGCACAGCATGACAAGATGCTATGCCATGACAATCATGCTATGCTACAAAGCATAGTAGAGCATGGCAAGCAGTTATGCTACATCAATGAATTTCACCTAATTGCACCATTTCTCTGACAGCATAATTACAATGTGACAAACTTGTAATTACAATGTGGCAAACTCCCCCAACAGTCATACAGGCACATGCAGCACAGATAGGTTAGCATAAGCCCAAGGCACATGGTGTCCAAACTACATCTTTCATGTGCCCTTGGTCCTATAAATACCCCAATGATCAACGCTCGAAGGGTTGGTCCCTCAGGTGGTTTTTTGCAAGCAAGCAAATTAGCACTATAACCTAGAGCATTGTAAGCTTTTTGTTTGACATTGTAAATAGTTAGCATTCTCTATTGGCATTTTTCTTTGCCCTTTTCTACCACCTTGGTAGTACTTTGCATTGTTAATGCTTAAGCCCGCATTGAAGCACACAGTCATCTCGCTCTACATGTCTTGGTTACGCTTGGGATCTCTACATTTCTCAATGTTGTGCAACCGACTATATCCATTTTGACAGAGCGAAGTCATAGATTTGAAGTGGTGCATTTTCTAACTGCATTTCAATTTTTCTCCTATTCATTATTACATCTTTACATTGTTTTATGTCTCTTTTACTGTCTCTTTTACATTTAAGCATTACTTCACACTATCGGTCTTGTTTTAAAATCACACATTACAAAAGGTTATATAGACACTGACTAAGTTCCTATCTGATCAACCAGACCATTCAGGGTGCCTCATATCAGTTCCATCCAGCATGGCCCTCCCACGGATATGGGGTTGAGACTGTCACCGACCAACGACCTATCAGCATTTTCCAGCCACCGACATTTTCGGTTGCTACAATTTCCTCATCAATCCATCAAAATCATTAACCTACCCTACAAGGAAGGTGAGATAATCATCCATGATGACAATGTGGTTCCTTTGGTAGTAAAAAATGTTAACATAGAGTAAGGATCCAAAGTGAAGTTTTAGGAAGAAACTTCTACTATTAACCAAAAATTCAAGAAGCCCGATAGATCACAAGAAGTTGAAACCAACAATGATGGGGCCATGGATGCACCATGGGAAGAGCTCCCCTTCAACGTAGTTAGTGAAGGAAATGGGGAATATAGAATTGTGGAAAGTAGACCATACACATTTCCTAATATTTCAAAGAACAATAACCACTCGCATGATTAATGTATGCCTCGATCCGCTTGCCCTTGTGCTTATAACTATGTGTCCCTCTTTAGCTATAACCCTTTTAGCCTAGTTTTCACGTTACTTGTATGCACCATTTATTGACTTTTGTTTTTACTTTGTTTTAACCTTTAATTCACACATAGCCTAAGGTTTTTCCATCTTTACAATTTTCCTTTTATGCATTTTTATTTTAGAACATAAAAATATGAAAAATATCAAAAAAAACCTTTAAAACATGAAAAACTAATAATTTTTTTAAAACACATAAAAAACTAATAAAAAGTTTCCTTTTTAAATTGTAGGCCTGCCATGGCCCAAAACTAGCAAAATGTAGGGCCTACCATAGCCTAAAATTAGCAAATCATAGGGCTCTCCATGAACCAAAATTGGTAAATCATAGGGTCCACCATGTCCCAAAACTAGCAAAATTTAGGACCCTCCATAACCTAAAATTTGCAAAACATAGGGCCCACCATGGCCTAAAATTGTCAAAACATCACATGTCCCATGATGTCCTAAAACTAAAAAAAATTTTATCACCATTTACAACCTATTTCACACCCTAGTAGCCCACATATAGCTAATTTTACCTTTTCATAACCAATCACAATCCCATAAGTTAACCAACATAGCCTATGACATGAACAAAATTGTAAAACATCGAACATATATAAAACATTAAACATTAAAACATATAAATAAAATTTAAATTTAAAAATAATAATAATAGTTTAAATGTCTGTAACCAAGGTCACATAGTGTCACAAACTTTTAAGCAATAAACCATCAACCAAATCATAAGCTAACACTAGCCACAAAGAACACAATAACATCAATGACATGATAAGAAAAAGTATAGAGATAACCAAGGGTAATGACCAAAAGATGGTACTAAGGGGCTACTGGAGGATGCTAAGAAGCACTTCCATCTTTACCATTGGGGTCATCGATGTCACCTAGTACTTGTACCACAACAAAACAAAAGTTTAAGTAATAATTAGCAAAGTATGAAACCAAATTACAAACTATAAATTAAATCAAAATAAAATGAAATATGCTAAAACAAATAAAATAAGAAAACCTGGGAAGGCTTAGGTGCAACATTTTCTAGTGGTAGGTTTTGAAGGCCAACCTTTAAATGATGGAGGATTTGTTTCTTGATCATGTGGGCCCAGTCCACCTCCTATAAATTAATACCTATCAAGATGTTTCTTTCATCAATCTTAGTCCATGTAGGTGGATCCTACAAAAACATAATAGTGGTCACCTCCCTAGAAGCAGTAGAGACTTGAGAAGATGGGAAATCAACCATGGTTAGAGAGCCTTCAAATAGTTTCAAGAATCCCTCTACTTGAATCCCCTTCATGAATAGCTCTAACTTGCACCATTTAGTGGACTCCTATTTTAACTACTTAATATAGGCCTCATGATTATCCTTATATTTCTTTTTGTGATCTTTCGATGTCTATCCCTGAAACACCACCAATTTTGGGCTCCCACAAATCAATGATAGATTTGTCTAAGTGTCAAAATTTGGGCAATATGTTTCTAAGTCTAGTATCACGCTGTGCAGCGTAGACATTGTAGCACACTTGAAGTCCTGATTTTTGCAAATTTTTTCTATGTTTACCTACTACACTCCATAGCATAGCCAGGGTAGCACACACTTCCATGGCTATTATACACAAATCTCAAGCCAAAAGTAGTCAAGGTCTACTTGGGATGGACCAAAAACTTTGACAAATTTTCTATCTCTCGAACTATGAAGCTTGCTATGCTCTCTAGCTTACCTAGCTTGACACATCTCCTGGTTGCCAATTCACCCAGGCATCAAGCTAGAGTCTATCAAAAGTGCTCAAGATGGATGAAATAGTTTGGCAAATTTTCTATCTTTCAGGCCTATCATGCTCTACTATGCTACATATCGTTGCTAGCTTCATAAGTTTTAGGGAAAAATTTTGTCTAAGCATTGGACAAGGATCTGTCAAGCTATCTTGATATGGGAGATGCATTTAGAAATTTTTTGAGTTTCGAGGCTACCTATCCTACTACAGCCTAGAGTGTCGTCAGTGTGCCATGGAGAAACATTGCAAGTTTCATCAAAATTTGATGAAGCACTAGTGCTATGCTTTGCTACACTACGTAGTGTAGATAGTGTGACAAGTCAAAATCTACAAAAAATTTTCTAAGTGTTCACGCTACACTTTATCACACTGTGCAGCGTAGATAGCATGACACATGGAAAATGTCTTCGAAAGCCACTAGAAGCTTTTAAAACTCAAAATCAACCTCTATTTTAGTTTTTATGTCCCTCCAATAGCTAAGATCAGTAGTGTTCCTTACTTTTGCACCTCCCATTAATCCCCAAAATTGTCCCTACACTTGACCCTACTCAGAAGAGGAGGAAGACATAGTCCTAGAGTGTAGAGTCCAAGTTGCATTTTTTTGGCATTGTTTGTAGGTACATGGTGGTCTCTCAGACTCTAACACATTATAGTCTAGGTGGTATTGTCACAGTTTGGTAGTTTCTAAGTTCCCATTCCTATCCTACAAAGCATAACACTTTGAGCTTAACATTCCGAGTGTAATATGTTAACGTGACTTGTCCACATCCATGCTATGTGGGACCCTAGCCACATGACATCCAATCTACATCTCACATTAACCCTAGCCCTATAAATACCCTGATAATCAACATTTATTTGGTTGTTTGGAAAATCATTTTAAGCATCAAGAATTGGAGAACTCCTAGCATCTTCACTACGCCAACACCTGAGCACCCAAGCTTGACACTTTACCAAGTACCATGATATAGTCTTCCCTGCACTCTCATAGTGTGATGACTACAAACCTAGCAGGTTCAGCCTCCTTTGTAGCTACTAACACTACGTTTGTAACATCTTAGAGACTATGACTGCACCACTACACTGCCACTATGCCTATTTGACACTGCATACCAACTTCAAACATTATTCAATCAAAAGGTATGCTCCCCAATATTTGGACAGTGCATTTCACCACCTTAAAACTCTAGTTCTATATTCTTAACATTTTTTTCAAAGTTCTTAGCCTTACTCTTGCACTTTCTTTTACTATCAATACACATTTGCATATTCACGTTACGGTACGTTATGTTCTTGATCATTATCTCAGCTCTCACATGAGGCTCATTAAAAAATATTTTTATAAAAGGTTATTATTACACCATGTAAGTCCCTATCTAATTAACTAGACTATTTAGGGCACCTCATTTTTGTTTCTCCCAGCACATCCCTTGTATGGATTCGGGGTTAGGCTATATGCCTATAAACCTCTTGGTGTTCCAGCCATTGACATTTTTGAATGTCATAGTTTTTGGTGCTAGAAGGAGGGCTTGAACCTTTGATTCCTTCTTTGTGCCATGGGTAGTTCTATGTTCTTTCTATACCCATATCAGTAGTAGCAAGCTAGCATAGACATAACACCCCTATGGACCTGCCACAACAATAACTAGAGCATAGGCTAGTGCAGGAGTTGTCTATGTTCTAATTGGTGTAGATTGGTCCCAATTGATAGTTCCCCTGAAACCCTGTAGGAAAAAAAGCCCAAACTATCTACTACATCAAGCTCTAAGCATTTTGTAGAGTGTGAAAACCTAGTGAGTGTAACAGTCCCATAGATCATGACAAGTATAATAGCAAAGATAACAATTTTTTTAGTGTTTCTAGACTTAGCTATTTTTGGCCCATTTTCTTTACAGTTTTCACACATAGTCATTTTATCTTAAAACTTTCTATACTTAAATGTTTTTTTTGCAAGAATCTCTTTATCTCACATCTTTTCTATGCAACAAAAATGAATCTAGTTAATACCTCAGCTACCGTCTTGAGCCTAGAGATGGTTCACCCCATTTAACATGTTGTAGACATCAAGCAACCACTTAGCCCAGTGCGGCCATAATGGTAGTCTCTTAGACTATAGCACCAATCACCTAAACACACGACACTTGATGATGAATGATACAACTTTTTGTGTGCCAAGATTTAGGTATTGATGAGATGCGATATGCACAAGCTGTGATATCGCGTCGTCCCCTATGATATCGCGTACCCGATATCATGGTCCGCTGCCAAATCTATAAATAAGGGGTGGCACTCCCCTCATTTCCCAATCCTAGCTAGAAGTAGCAAAGCTCTGGCAGTTTGATCACTCCAAAGTTAGATTAATTTCCCATGTACCCGCAGTAGGAGTCCTAGAGTGAATGACTCTTTATTCGAGCAGCTTTGTACCTGAACACAAGTTGTGTACGGCAATAAAGACGAACTTGATTGGACAAACCTTGTAGTGCATGGATAGGATTTTATTTATTGTTATTTATTTCTTTCCTAGAATGCAGTATGAGTACGACTTGATTACGAGCATCTAAGGATGTGTACGGCTAGTCAAGGAATTATGAGTACAACTTGATTATGAGCACTATGACTACTTGGTAACCTAGTAGCGTATTCCAGGATCTAAGCTTGGTAATCCCAATGGTAGTCCCAGTGTCTACGGCTAGTTAAGGAATCAGCTGCTCATCACACTTAGGCTAGTTAGGTTCTCTCACCCTTCTCTCCTAGAACATGGGATAAGTACGAATTGGCTACGAGCACCCACGGGTGTGTACGGCTAGTCAAGAAATCAGTTGCTTATCACACTTAGGCTAGTTAAGTGTCTCAGTATGACTACTTCGAGCATGTGCGTTACGTTTGGTGATCCCAGTAACGATTAGCATTTGGTAGCCACAGTTGCATCGATTCAGGCTATGTATGGTAAGTGGGAACGGATGCTGACGCTAGTTAATTTAGACTTAGGTCCTTAGTTAGAGTAGTTAGCTTTCTCAACCCTTCACCCTTTAGCATAGAAGATAAACCTAAAAAGACCAAAAAAATCATATACCTCGGACTTACTTAACCATACACCGTGACAACAACAAGTAAGTCTGGGAAGACAACAAATGATTAACCCCAAGTGTTCCATGGGGTGTTTAGGCATTTAGTTTGTGCAGTTCGACCGGATCATGCGTGCTACGCTCGTTTGGTATGGTTGAATGTAGGGGTACCTCGCCACTCATTATTGGCGCCGTTGCCAGGGACTAAGTGTTTGTGTGCCTAATAGAACATAAGGGATATCACTCACATTGTTGTAAGCCTTAACGAACCTTCGGGTTAATCAAAGAAAAATTATATACGGTAAATTAGCATACTGATAACAATGCCTTCTTCTCATAAGAGCAACTCACCACCTAAGGACCATACTAGAGACATTCGGCAAGATAAAAAACATAACCAAAATCCACCAAGTCCTAAGCAGTATAAGATGACATATACTCATCCCGATGAGTATATTCCTAATTTTACTTTTGTTGTCCATCAAGATGAACAACTGCGGTGGAGAGGTTTGCAAGGTAACATTGTGTTACCACCAGATCGATCAATCTCTTGCATGCTTTTTTGTGCCTTGGTACAGATTGGCATGCAATAGCATTACGCTGAATACGTTGCAGATGATTTTAACATGAGGGATTATTATCCCACAGATGCCCAACATATGAGAGATTTAAGACAGGTGAGCCAACATACTTTTCTGAAGGGCAAAGCCCCGCACGTCCTTAGCAAAATAGGAGATGAGGAACCCCTTGTAACGGGTTCTTTAGCAAACGATGTTCCCACTCCTAATGATGGTGAGGAGGAAGGGTATCAAAACATAAGATCAATGATCCATATCCCTGGTTCTAATACCTGTGAACACCAACTGTTCACAGGGGGAACAACCACTCATGCTAAGAATGGGCACTTTGATTGTCACCATGATCGGGGCCGTAGCAACCGAAGAGAAGGCAAGAAACATCGTCATGGCAATGGTTCCCCTTCTTCTTCCCATTTTTCACATCACTCAGCCTCTCCTTCCACATTTTGGCACAGCCACCATGAGCATAAAGGTGAGGATAAAAGTAAAGAGGATGAGAGACCTCGACGGGAGAGTGGAGAGAGAGGACAAAGGCAAGGACGTAGGGAGAGTAGGGAACCACGTAGACATCACAGACATCATGATAGAGATGATCATGATGAACCACTACTCGCAACCCGAAGTATGCTTGATATCACAGAGGTAGTTAGGATTCCCACAAGGCACTTAAAAGACAATTGGATCAAGCATTTGGACATAAATAATATCCCACGTTTTGAAGGGGGATACAATGCTGATACTCAGCATCATTTACAGGCATTCCACGATGCCTATGCCTTGCAAAATATAGATAATGAGTGGCAAAAGCTTAAGTTGTTCCCAAGGACACTCACCAAAGAAGCAGAGAGCTGGTACCAGTCCTTAGAACCGGAAACAATCAGGAGGTGGAGTATGATGCTCGAACTGTTCAACAACAAATATCAGACGTACTCCAGAGTGTCCAATTTGCATAAGCAGATCCAAGGCTAGAAACAAGGTGCTTATGAACCCTTGGATGCTGCCATGGCCCACTACTATACATTGCTACATCATTTCCTGGGCCATGGGTATGCTAAGTGTGATCAACTACGCCACATCATGGATGGGCTAAGGAATGAAACAAGAAGAACTCTTGGGACTTATACCCAAGGGAAACTTTCCCAACGTAAAGCCCATGAAGTTGAAAGTTTGTTGGAATAAGTAGAGCAAGAATAGGGTGAGCTACATAAGAGGGAAAGTGCGGAGGAGTACAACCACAATCCCTCCCTTCGAAAGAAGGGAGTGATATATTGTGATGAAGAGGATGAGTCACCAATCGAAGAGTTGGTGAATCGGAAAAATTTGCCGATCCAAAAATTAACAACCGAGGTATCGGCCAAAGTAGATCAAATGTGGGATTTGTTGGACTCAAGAATTGAAATAGTCTTGAAAATTGTAGAAGAGTCTAAGGTAGAGCAAAGTAGTGACAAAGGAAAGAACAAGAGGAGATATTTAAGCCCTGCACAGAACAAGGGTAAGGGAAAAATCACTAACTCCGATGTGGTTGTAGATTCTAACATAGACGATGGTGGTGGATGTGAGGTCTGCTACTATGACCATCCTAAGGGATGTTGTCCTATTATCTCACATCTATAGGAGTCTGGGGTGTATGCACTAAATCCAAGACTCAATCAACAGCAAACACCCTGAAGGTTGCCTTATCCACAAGGTAACCCAAGGCAGTTCCACCAACCACTAACGTATGATCCAATTGGAACTCCACCTCAGCCCATCGGACAACATCAGCAATGGAAATACCCATAGTCATGGGGGATTCCATCGCCGAAACAATCGTACCCTTACTGGAAGCCTGATCCTTATGAATATTATGTGTAGCAGCCGATTTCTCCAAGTGACTCTATGGGTCACACAACCCCCAACCATCACTACCAAGCTTGGGAGTACTTCAGAAGGACTCCTTCTCCTCTGGGAGACACTCCACATCAACACCATCCTCCTAATCCATTCGCACCTCTTCCACCTCAAGTAGTTCCCGTAACACCTCCTGCTCCAACAATGCAAGGGGAACTTCCTCCTCAACCGTAGCAACGTCACGATGCGAGAGCTATAAATATCCAGCCTGCTACTGGTTCTAACAACTATAAAATGAGAAGACCTTACTTTAGAACCAAAAGCCCAAATAAAATCTCACAACAACAAGTGGTTGAGGCCATGTACACGCCTCTGCCATCTAACACTTGGGAGAACCCTTCAGTCCAATAGGGCCTAACGCATACGGTTATGTTAACGCATACTGTAACCGATTGGATCAAGGTAGGCCACCTTTCCAGGAAACTAACTGACCCTGGGAGTCCCTTAATCTATTTACAGATTGCCAGAAATGAACCACATAGGGCTCTTCTTGACTCAGGTTCTGGAGTCAACTTAATCTCGCAAAAGATGTATCACGCCTGGAAATTGCCCCAACTTAAGAAGAGCAACATTCAACTAGAGCTGGAAGACCAGTCCATCATCATTCCCTTGGGATTGGTGGAGGACGTTATTACCACTGTGTGTGGTTGGTCCTACCCAGCTGACTTTCTGGTGATCGAAGTGAACAACAGTGAAAGGAACTTCCCAATTATAATGGGAAGGGCATGGCTAAGCACAGTAGATGCATGCCTTAGGATTCACGATCTTTCCTTGGAAATATCTAAGGTAAACATATGTGGAAATATCAAGAAGAGAAAATTTCCATGCATCACATATAGTGATTCATCGGGTGATGACATGGAGGGATGCTCATCTCCTCCATGTAGTAGGTGTGCCCTTGAAACTCTGCAACAAAGATTCCTGTATGTAGCAACCACACAAGAAGTAGTAGATACCCCGTGGTTGACAGCTACTCATAAGAGCAGAAAAATATGCATGGAACAAACTAAGGAAACTCATGCTAACAATGAAAGCATATATACATTGGAATATGAGCGTCGCCAACTTCCAGCCCTGAATCTAAGATCATGAATTGGGAGAAGTTGGGCACTTCTTAGAAATTTAAATAGATGCTCATTATTTCGGATCTCTCCCTTACAACTCAGTCATGGGGGAGATGGCCACCTATGCTAACCATATGAGCCCCTCAGTTCTTTTAAGTTTTTGTTTTACACATTTTTTTTACAAAGTTATTTAACTTTTCTAATTTTTGTTTTACAATATCGTTACACTTCTCCATTTTTTGTGTGTGACTGTGTGTGTGTATCCACCCTATAAGTTTGTCCCATCAAAGTGTTCAGACTAATGGTATGAACTGTTTTCATATTGATTGCTAATGTTTGGTTTTTACCTTTAAGTCATAATTTTGATACTAAGGTATGTTTCTTTTGATATGGCAGGCAATGAGATCACTTCATCCATCCATCCACCAATTTCTATGGTTTCTCTTGGCTTGGAAATGTACAGTTCCCTTCTAATAAGTACTTTAACTAATTAGTAACTGGGTATTTCTCAAACTAAGGAAGGACTCGAGGATTGCAAAGGGTGTGACTTCAAGGGAACTTGATGCTTTTGTGTTGGTCATTCTCTTGGGTGCTTAGATGTTTCTTCTTGAGTTTTCTTACCGTTCCTATGTTACACAATTATCGGAAGCTAAGAAAATAAAAATATGAAGTCTTTGCATGGTGTGGTTCTCATGCATAAAAACACAAAACACAAAAAAAAAAGAAAAAAATACGAAGAAAGTGAGAATTCAATGCACACCCCTTCGACGAAATAACAATTGGGCTACAAGCACTAGTTATGGAACCAAAAGTGTTCCCTCTAACTAAGGCCCTTCTCGCTTCCTATTGTTTTCTTTGTTTCATCAGAATGGTGGTGGCTCTTTGAAGATGCATCCTCATTATCCAAGTGGATGGTTTAACCAAATGCATTGATGCGACGTCGCTGGAAGTGGTTGGTTTGAGGCCGAAATTGGAATGAGACTTGCCAAGTCACCTTAATCATCAAACACACAAGGGGCTGTACACCACCTTGTTCTTCAAATTCCATTCTCTTCTCTCCTCTCCATCCTTCTCTCCATTGTTCACCTCATTGCTGGTTGTATCATTAGTGTATCTATTTTGGTTGATGCATTGTTTTCTTTTCGGTAAATTCTTGCGGTTAAGACCTTAACTCTTGTTCCAAAAGACATTCCCAGAGCCTACAGACTCTTTTGAATGTGGGTCTGTCATGGCATTAACGACATGCGGTTGCTTTGGGGAGGACCCACTGACATTCCTATTTGGTGCATTCGTTAACTTATTTTCCTTAACATTTTGTAATTAATTATTATTTTTTTCATTCCCATCTTGACATCCATTTCACTATTGTTTTCAGTTGTCCCTTTTTATCTATCTTTCTTACTCCTTTCCCTTCTTCATTCTAATGCAACCAGAGGTTTGCGATTACTCATGGGGGTATGGGGCCTACTTTTTCGATTTTCTCCTAGCCCCGAAATTTTTTATTTTCTTCATAACCCCTACACCTTCGGTAGTCATCATTACTACATCTTCCCAGGTCCATATCATCCATACCACAACCTAGCCAATGGACTTACACCGAAGCAAGGTATTAATTACATGATGATTCATTTACACTTGCTAATATATGATTGTGTTGTGTGTGCAGATGGTGATCATGCAAACAACAGATTGGATCTAGAGTTGGAGCAAACACTTGGAATGGAGTAGCACTAAAGCAGAGCAAGATCAATGGCGTGCTTATGGATGGACAACGAAAAGTGCAATCTTGGCGTTGGTAGCAGCAACACTTCTTTCTATCTCTCTCTTTCTCTCAAGCTACCAACAAAGGCCTGATGTCATTGTAATAAGGTGTTCACCTTTGTTGTCATGAACACCAGTTTTGTCAAGTCTTGTAATAATGATCCATTCACATGTCATCCCATTATTTCCATTCCCCTCAATAATTCCATACCTTCCCAATATTATTGTAAGGAACTTGAGGACGAGTTTTCATTCATGGGGGTATGATGAGACGCGATATGCACAAGCCACGATATCGCGTACGTGATATCGCGTACTCGATATCACGTCATCCCCTATGATATCACGTACGCGATATCGCAGTCTGCCGCCAAATCTATAAATAAGGGGTGGCACTCCCATCATTTCCCAATCCTGGCTAGAAGTAGCGAAGCTCTGGCAGTTTGATCACTCCAGAGTTAGATTAATTTCCCATGTACCCGCAGTAGGAGTCCTAGAGTGAACGGCTCTTTATTCGAGCAGCTTTGTACCTAAACACAAGTTGTGTACAGCAATAAAGATGAACTTGATTGGATAAACCTTGCAATGCATGGATAGGATTTTATTTATTATTATTTATTACTTTCCTAGAATGCAGTATGAGTACGACTTGATTACGAGCATCTAAGGATGTGTACGGCTAGTCAAGGAATCGGCTGGTCGTCGCTTGCGGTATGAGCACGACTTGATTATGAGCACTATGACTACTTGGTAACCCAGTAGCATATTCCAGGATCTATGCTTGGTAATCCTAGTGGTAGTTCAAGTGTGTACGGCTAGTTAAGGAATCAGTTGCTCATCGCACTTAGGCTAGTTAGGTTCTCTCACCCTTCTCTCCTAGAACATGGGATAAGTACAACTTGGCTATGAGCATCCACGGGTGTGTACGGCTAGTCAAGGAATCGGCTGCTTATCACACTTAGGTTAGTTAAGTGCCTTAGTACGACCACTTCAATCACGTGTGTTACGTGTGGTGATCCCACTAACGATTAGCGTTTGGTAGCCACAGTTGCATCGGTTCAGGGTGTGTACGGTAAGTGGGAATGGATGCTGATGCTAGTTAATTTAGACTTAGGTTCTTAGTTAGAGTAGTTAGCTTTCTCAACCCTTCACCCTTTAGCATAGGAGATAAACCTAAAAAGACTAAAAAAGTCATATACCTCGGACTTACTTAACCATACACCATGACAACAACAAGTAAGTCTGGGAAGACAACGAATGATTAACCCCAAGTGTTCCATGGGGCATTTAGGCATTTAGTGTGTGGAGTTCGACCAGATCGCACTTGCTACCCTCATTTCGTATGGTTGAGTGTAGGGGTACCTCACCACTCATCAGGTATGCTTACCATTGGATTGCCAAGAAATGAAGGAAAAGCTTAGTTTTGAAATTATCCACCAAAATAGAAGGGAGTTCCTTCCCATCCATGGTGTAATTATACTGCTCACTGAAACTTTGAAATGGATTTTGGACCAACATATTAGGATGAGTGGGCCAAAAGAGTAGGATTTAGCATCCAACTATGATGAACCCCTGCAAGATGGGTAGGAGGAGTTTGAATATTATTCCAATGGTGGCATTCCACTCTATGTCTTAGCCTTACAGTCTACCTCTATATTCCTACCACACTACTCATAGTCTGCTACCTTCTTTGAGGTAGTTGTGATGCTTTCATAGCCTAAAACTTTGCTAGTGGTAATTAGCCACCAGGTCCTATCCACATAACAGAATGCTGGACCTTCTACCCCTTTTCCCTTTGTCATTTCCTCACAATCTATTCAACCTTCATAGCCAACATCTATGATGCCCACACTACCATATGTGCACATCATATTAATATCATAGACACAAACAAGTCACATTTCCATTATCCAAACCATATCAATCCCACCACCAACAAAAGCTTCAACCTCAACTAGGTGGTGGGCAGCAACATCTTTACCCATTATTCAATTATCCCATGTGTCGCACTACATGCAACAACAAATGTACCAAGCATTACATATGATGGCACAATGGACTACAAGGTTGTGGGCCACTCCGATGGCACCACTAATAGCACAACTGATGCAACCCTCTATAACATCCTCAAGTCTAGACCAAGTGTTCTAGCTTATCCAAACTCTCATAGAAGAGGTTTGATGACTTAAAGTAGCCCAACTTAGAGATAGTCCATGTAATGGAATTCTATCAAGATGATCCCATTAGCCTTGCAGTCCTTCCACTCACACTGCCTCTAGGGTTCTAACTTCCCTAGCTCACAAAGTAAAATGGTGAAGGTAACCCAAACACTCACTTAGTCACTTTCCATTTCAAGTCCTTATTACTACAAGCATGGCCACACATAACTATCCATGTCTTTGTCATGTCTTTGACTGGCAAAGATTTAGATTGGTATCCTGTGCTTCCTCAAGCATCCATGTTAACTCTGGAGGAGTTGAGCTAATTCATAACTTGCTTCAAGTACAACTTGAAGCTAGAAGCCACACTGGACCAGCTCATCAATGTTAAGCAAGGAATGTTGAAGCTAGTGCAAAAATTCATACAATGTTCAAGCACCTCCCTAAATGAGATTCAAGAGCCAATCATTGAAACCCACTTGCTGTCCATTTTTAAGGGCATAGCAAATGATTTCATCAAATCAAAGCTATACTATTTAGCCCCATGTTCCCTTAGCCAAACTTTTTCTCAAACAAAGAGCATAAAAGATGTGGCAAAGGCCAGCAAGGATCTAGCTTACCTAGCCTACAAGAATGTCCATGCAAAGAGAGACAAGGAAAAGGGAAAATCCATGACAACCACCATGGCAGTTTTGGCTAATGAAGCCAAGCCCAACAATAACAAGAAAGCAACTAAGGCACCTAAGGCCCTAGCCAATAGCAAAAAAATAATGGGTTTTGGAAATGTAGGAACCAACCAACCTACATCATCAATGGCTGTAGGGCAAGCTCCCCCAAGGCCAAACTTTGAGTGCAAGAATTGCTCAAAATACATCCCTTTGCCAATCAAGCCATCAGAGCTTTTTGATCAATTTCTTAGTGGTGAGTGCATTCAACACAAGAAAATGTTAGAGGATGCTCACAAATGCCATGAGAGGTACTACGAGGTCCTCTGAAACTATTCTGCAACTATGCCCAATGAGCCTTTGGTACCCAAAAATTTTAAACTAGATCGATTCTGCAACTATCATCAGTTTCATGACCAAGAAACAAATTACTACCTAGCATTGAAGGATGTTATGCAATGCATGATCGATCAAGGAAAACTTGTCCTTAACACAATTAATCCTATTTGGCCAAATAACCAGTCCATGAAAGTCTATAAGGACCCATTAAATGCTAGTGATGTAGGATATATCATTAAGGCTATCAACATTGATGATAATGCAAAGCCAACACATGAATCATTTGTGGTCCCTATGCCCTCTGGTGAAGTTGGGGCCTCAGCATCAACTAGGCCACAATCCTCCTTTGTCATCAAAGCATCACCATGGGTGCTTGTGACATCCTTTGTGGTTATGGACCCATAGCACGTTGCGGCAACAATGCAAATACCTTTTGTCATAAGGGTACCAAAATGTGTGGACCCCCCATTTGCCTAAGGTCTGGTGGAGGGGACTGTATCATGACATGCTTACCTGAAAAGACATGATGAGTGTATCACACCAAAAATGGCTAGGAAACACACTGAGCTAGGTCCCCCTAAGCCTACCCCCTTGTCAGCCATTCCCATGGCCCCATCATCTAAGGCCACCAATGTAGACATGCACACTCAACAAGCAACCACTGAGGCTCAAAGGCCCACTACCCAACCAAAACCCAAGTCTCATCCTCCTTGGGAAATCTATCTCTTAGGACACATGGAGGAGATAAAGACCACCAGAAAACCTAATGGTGAAAAAGATTTTGTAGATGCACTTGCATAGGTCAAGCAGGCTCTAAAACAAAAGAATACAACTTTGAGCTTATACGATCTAATTATGACCTCCCTCATGCATCGTGAAGCCTTGGTTTGCATGTTGGCATCCATTCCTATTAAGGAAGACATGCTAGCAAAGGAAAAGGCTATCGATGCCATAATGCTCCCACCTACAATCAAAGAACCAAGGTCAACACTCTTGACATTTAGCGATGAAGCAATCAAAGCTAACCTTGAGAAGGGTCAAGTAACCACTGCATCCATGTTCATAACAATTCACATGGGCTAGTATAAAATTCATAGGATACATGTAGATGATGGGACAACAACCAACATTATCTTATTCCCCATCATTAATAAGCTTGGCTTGGTGGATGAAATCAGGCTAACAATAACGACCTATTTAAAATCCTTCAATGGAGCACATGTGATTGTAAAGGGAACAATCATGATTAATTTCATGGTAGAGGAGCAATTCCCCGCTAACGTAGAGTTTATCGTGGATGAAGAAATGCTTGGGTTCAACCTAATCTTAGGGAGATCTTGGTTAGCCCAACTAAGGGATGTTTCTTCACCAATCCACAAAGAGATCCACCTACCTTACAAGGGTGGAGAAGTGGTGATATTTGGTGACAACATAACCCCTTGGACTATCAACAATGTACACACTGAGCAAGGATCAAAGGTAGAAATGTTGGAAGACACACCACTTGCTCGCAATGAAAGTCGATCTTGTTTGGTGGATGAACCAAGAAAAATGAGTCACCTCTATGAGGAAGCTCTATTGGTAGAATTGCCCTTTTTAGTGGTAGATGATAGCCTAGGGGAGTACCACCTAGTTCCTTTGAGACCTTACACAGCTCCTAACCCATATTGGGTTAGGAAACATCTATGCAATTAAGGCATGTCCCTAACTTGCTTGCTTGTATAACTTGTTTTTAGTCCCTTTTTCTTGTATAGCTTCAATTTGCGTTATGTTTGCTTCTTGCATTAGTTATGATTTTCATTCGCTGTAAAAAACAAAAAAAAGTGGGGCCTAAAATGACCTTAAATTATAATGTGGCCTAAAATGGCTTTAAACTAGCCTATGGCCTGAAATGGCCTTAAACTAATGGTATCCCAAAATGGCATTAAACTATTACATGGGGGGCCCACAAGGGGCCTAATTACATTAACAAAAATCCAAAGTGAGATCAATTGAAATACAAGTTAAAATGATACCACTAGAGATAAATAAATATTGTGCCTTTCATTAAATCATAAACAAAATACATAGTCCATGACTACATCCATATCAAAAGATAAAAAATTACCCAAAAATAGGGCTACATCTTAAATCTTTTAATTTTTATTAATGATGGAAAGCTAAGGCTCTTCCCCTCCATCTTTATCTACTGCTCCACTCGGTTCTATGCCTTCACTTAGATCCTATGCAAAAAAAATAAAAATAAAAAAATAAACCAATCAATAAACAGGATAACATGAAAAATTATTATGTAATAGATAGAAATAAAGTAAATTTAACCAACCTGAAATGGGTCCATGTCCATTTTTAAGGGCATCCTATTGAGGCCAACATTTAGGCATCAGAGGATCTCTTCCTTTGACATATGTGTCCAATCCTCCACTCCTAAATTAATGCTTGCAAGGGTCTTCCCTTTCTCCATAGTTGTCCATATGGATGGGCCTAGAAAAAATGTGGTAGATGTAACCTCTTTGGAAGGAACAACAATCTCCTTCTCCGGGGACTCAGTAACCACCAGATGATTCATGAACATGTCATAAGCTTGTGTTGCACTGATCGTATCAAGGAATATGTCAGGACATAGAAACTTCACAAAATCATCTCAATACTTCTTACGATAGGTTGTGCATTCCATCTTGTAATGATACTTATGGTTCTTATGAATCTATCCCCATTCATACACTTTAGCATTGTAGTCCTTCCAATCTTAGTTCTTCCAAGCCAACAAGTCCATCTACAAGCACTACTCAATAACCTCGTGAGTAGCCTCATTCTTGTCCCAAATGGTTGACTAGTACCTAGAATAGTCAATCAAATCTATACGCTAGCTACCATATAATTTATTGTAGGCTACCAAGAAGTCGTATCATAATTGCAAATCTTCTAGTTGGGCTACTTGATTCACCTTCTATGTTTGAAGCTCTTGCACTTGTTTCTAGAGCTCCTCATTAACATGCCTACACTCCCACAATGATCATGTAGAGTGCAGTGCGTACTTTCTTGCCTCGTCATATACATGAGGCACCTATTCTACCTTAGGAAAGAACTCAGGTATAGTATCAACCTAGACCACTCTCCTTGGATCCCATTTAAGTCATAATTTTGTTATACAAAGAGGTGAAATATTAGCCATAAGACAAAGTAAAAAAAGAAGAAGCTAAAAGAAAAAATAGATAAACATAACTATCTTAGGATATATCTGTTTCAAGTAGTTGATTATGTCATCCACTATGCCTTGCATGAAGGCAAATTTTTCTATAGTTTCCACCCATAGTCATGAGTGAAAAGTGGATGTAGATTTAGGATGCTCAACAAAAGCATCACCTACTATAATATAAGGCATTTCAGGGTCTTCAAAACAAAACACAAAAATATAAAAAAAAAGAAGAAAAAATAAAATAAGAGAAGAGAAAAGAGGGAGAGGAAGAGCATAAGAAAAATGGCAATGTAAAGCTCTTACCTAGCAAACCCTCATGGGTGAGAGTGGGGGGAATCACCTATCTGCACACCTTCAAAAAAGTTATTAAAATTACTATTCTCAAATTGCATCCCCTTCTCTTTGAGCTGCCTTAAAACTTTGGTGGTGTCCTCATTTGCCATGTGTCCCTTGTGCTAAGGGAAATCCTCCTGTAACGGCTCCTCTTCTGTGGTAGGGGCTCTCTTGCCTATGTTGCACAAATCTAAGTTAGAACATTTAACAAAAGAAAAAAAAGAATATATAATAATAATGATATATAAAAAAGGAAATATACTAAATAACTTATACCTATTGGCTAACTTTGATCATGCATCATGAATTCTGAAGCGTAGCTTCTTGCCTCTCTCCTTAACTTTGCATGCAAGCTCCTCCATAGGGTGGGGCTTCTTGATTTACATTGTAGACTTCACCATCTCAATGATGAGTCATGTCCCCCTTGCTATGTTACCTATGTTGGTGGAAGGAGCCTCTTTAGCATTGTCATGAACATGGTAGGATGGCCCCACGTGGCCCTTTGTAGTCACTAAAAATGACTCACCAATGGCCTCTAGGAGGTCTTGTGACCATGTTGTATGCAATAAATGGAAGATCCATGGCTTGGATATCTAGGTGTGATCTTGCACCATTCATAGCTCATTCTCACGGACCACTAGGAATTCCACAAACCTTTGTAGGCACACTACGAAGAAGGAAAAATGTATATGAGTGCATGCCTTGAGGTTGCTACAAAGTTTGACAATTTTAGCATGCAGGCCATCGACAAGGTATTTGGCCTAGTTATATTATGTCCCTTCCTCTATCACTTCCCTCATAACCCAAGCCTGATCTACCCCAAGGAAATTTCCTTGAGAAAGTAGCTTAGGAAATGCATGAGTCTAGAAGATGGGATAAAGGTATTGGGCCACCAAAAATTTTACTTGCTTCATGGATATACCCTTGTGATTTTTCTCAATGCCTAGCCACTCTTCAATGTCTCCTTTGTGGTTTATCTCCTTATTATTTTTCTCACCTATTAGTAGACCTTTATAGGGGATGCCAAAGAGATTTGAAAAAAGTTCATCTATGATCTAAAAGACCACTTGCACATTATGAACTTGCATGTGGAAATGGTCATCACTCTCAATGAAAAAGTCAACTAAGGAAATCATCTCCACTATTGGAATATTTGGGTTCATGACCAAGAATAGGTCCATGAGCCCAACCCATTGAATATTTTGGGTTACCCTTGCTAGGGCCTCATGGCACAACCAGTGCTATGAACCATCAACCTCACCATACTTGAAAAGAAGATTGGCCTCAGTGCATCCTAAGACAACCACGGTGACCTCCTTGGACTTGGTTGTAGATGCAGTAAACAAAAGTAGAATCAGCAACATGATAAAATGTAAAAATTAAAAGTTCATGAAAATAAATAGGTGATACAAATTACATAGCACAAATGGTATGAGGAAAGATAGTAGTGGTACTGAAACCTCTTCTACACTTGGTATCTGGGATGCTTGGTCAATGTCCAACCAATCAAGATCTTGACACTTTACATATGATTTGGAATATCTACTATGGTAATTTTTCATATCTACTCCAATTTTTTCTATAACACCAGCATGCATGTTCTTAGTGGATGAGAACTTTTGTAGGGCTATTTAGACCAGGGATAATATTCCCTCTTCATTGTGGAGGCCATCTACATCAAGAAAAAATCTAGTAATAGGAAAAAAGGCAATAAGTATCCTAAGTCATGAGATAATAGGTAGTAAAAATATCATAATAGGGCTTACCCTCCAACATAGAAGCTGTCCCAAGTGGATTCTGGAAGGCCGTGTGCACAGGAAAAGCAAGGAAAATAGTGTTGTACTTATGGTAGTATTGGAACTCAGGAATCTCCTAGATCCAAGATAATAAATTGAGGCCTCTTGGGCACTGTCTCAAGATCCATGCCCCTTCACCTTCAACAGGTTTTTCTGACATGAATTTCAAGACGCCTTGGTTTACCCTAGGCAACAACGTCTCAACTAGGATACTTGTTGCTTTAGCTAACAAGTGTAATCATATGATCACACTAAAATAGTAGAGTAGGAATTCTAAGAATTCCTGTGCACCCTCTCGAAAGAAGAACACTTGGTATCCTATGCATGCATGTGGTGCGGGAACATTTGGCATGAGATCACTCATACAACACAAGATCCCCACCAATTCAACAATGATAAGAGCAGGTTCAGCAAGACCCTGCAATGCCATAGTAACGAAATAATTAGTATAAAAAAAGGGTAAGAAAAACAACAAGAAGTAATAGACAAAAAATGCATAAAATAAGATAAAAGGAAAATAAAATTGATCACATGCAACATAGTTAACTTTTCTCAAGCCCCATAGGGATGGAATGTTGGCACCACCATCTAACATGCTTGGTTCTAAGTGGGGCATAACACTAACATTTACACATTTTTTCAATGTCATAATATTAAAGAAAATATCAAAAAAAAATTTAACAATCAGTCACCCTCTCTATTGAGCGTGACAGTTGCAAACTCAAAAATTTTCTAATGGCTGGTCACCCTACCCATAGAGCATGACACTTCTCAACCAGAATTTTTTTTAAATGTTGGTCACACTTCCAGGTAGCATGATACCTATAGATTAGAAAAATATTTGAAAATTTTTCTAAGGGTTAGTCACATTGCCAAGGAGCATGACAACTACAGAGTTACTGGAAAAAAAGTTACAAAAACTTTTCCAAGTGTTGGTCATGCTCCTAGGGAGCATGACAACTACAAAACTTGCAAAAAAAAAATTCAAGTGTTGGTCAAGCTCTTAGGGATGCCTAGAGCTTGATAGACATGACCCTTGATCACCTTGGCAAAGTCTTGTCCTATGATGTGGAACACCAAAAACCCTTGTCCCACGTCGTGGTGCGAGACTCCCATGAAACCCTATCCTATCCCATGGCATAGGACATCATAGAAACCTCATCCTATCCCACAGTGTGGGATACATAGGAAAAACCTTTGTTTTTGGGTATGGGAGGTAGAGCGCCCAAGCCCTTAGGACCTCCTATGCCTATGATACACATAAAACTGCCATTTTTTCCCATGACATAGGATGCTACAAAAAAACCTCATCCCATCCCACGACATTGGACACGTAGAAATCCTTGTTGAAACCCTCACCTAGCATCACGAAGTGGGATGCCCATAAACATTTAATGCTAAGACAAGAAATAGGAAAAAGAGAAAAAAAAAGAGAAATGCATAGTGTTCAGTCCCTCCCTAGCTATAGTGTAGGGGTTGTAGTGGCCAAAATGGTAGTAGCAATGGTGGCAGTCATTGCCCACAACAAGTCACATTCCAAACACCCCAAAACCCAAAAGGCCCAAAAATGGATAGGAAGTAAGAAGGAAAAAAAATCATGAGTGGAGTGTGACAACCTACCTAGTAGATAGTGCCTCTTAGCATTTCTCAATGTGTTCCCTAGGAAGACATCACAAGGCACACTTTCCTTCATCAACGTTGGTGAGGCTAGGATGTCTACGTTCACTCCTACATATTATCTTTAGCTGCTACGCTCTAGCTTTCCTATTGTCACACTCTAACTTCCCTTTACATATGCTAAGCTCTACCTTGGCTGCGCTACACTTGGATGACTATTTATTTTAATGGTAAAAGTGATAGGTTTACCATGGGTCAAACCTCTATTTATACCCTTTAGAGTTAAATGACATGTCAGCCTCCCAAGATGTCCTATGTCCCATGCGTAACACAGGATGCTCCATGTCCCATGCGTAACATGCAATGTCCCATGTCCCGCATAGTGTAACAACCATAGTTAGAAAAATTTTCTAACTTTTTTAGTTTCCTACAGTTAGAAAACCTTTCAGCTTGGTCCCACATTTAAACCTTTCATGTTTTTCTTTGACTTACACCCCACGCATAGTCTATAGTCCACTACAACCTTAAACTAGAAAATTTATGGCGAATCGAGGCTATAGAAAAGAACAAAAAAATATAATATATATATAGATGAATTATTGTACATACTGGATAGTTAATCAAGTTTTCATATCATTACCTTCCTTATTTTACACATTTCTCTTTATTAAAATAGGTGTTGCTTAACATTTTTCTAGTTACTTTGCATGACCTCTTGAAAAATGAATGCATGCAAGAGTCTTCATTCACCTCTAGTCTTGATTGGACCATATGGAAAACTAAAAAAATGCATAAACACAAAACTTTTGGACTTTGAACTACTTACCTATGACACCAACATAGCATCCCTAGAGATAGCACTAGATTGGCTAGAACATCTAGTTCAAGCTCTAGACTAAGAAGCAGGTGATGTAACTGAGGATCCCCTCATAGAAGTCCCTATAACAACATGCAAAGTTGAGGTGAAAACATTGAAACTTAGTTCCTTGTAAGAAACCCCAATTCAACAAAGCATATTTAAACTCCTTACTGATAATGTTAAGGTGTTTGCATGGTCCTACAAGGACATGCCAGGCTTGGACCCACATATAATACAACATAACATTATCCTAGATTCACGTGTTAAACTAGTTAAACAAAAGGCTTTTAAAATTAGGCTTGAGGTCACGTTGGCCATACGTGATGAGATCACTAAGCTTTACAAAGCTGGTTTCATATGAGTAGTTGACTATGCTAATTGGTTTTCAAACATCAAAGTTGTCTCCAGGAAAATTGGAAATATATGCATTTGCATAGACTTTTAGGACCTAAACAAGGTGACCATTAAAGATGATTTTTCATTTCCTAGTATTGACCAACTCATCGATACTATCGCTAGTCATGCCTTATTGTCCTTCATGGATGGGTTCTTAAGGTAAACCAAATTCGCATCAACCAAGAGCACCAGATTAGCACTACTTTCATGACCCCCTAGGGCACCTTTTGTTATATAATGATGCCCTTTTGGACTAAATAACATAGGAGAAACATATCAACATGCAATGACATACATCTTTAGTGACTATCTATTGGACTTGCTCAATAACTACGTTAACGACATAGTAATTAAGTCCAAAGTGGCTTGTGACCATGCAGATGAATTAAACTATGTCCTCAAATGTTGCCATAGACATGACCTTAGGATTAATCCAAAGAAGTGTGTCTTTGACATCAAAATTGGTTGCATGTGAGGCTTTGTGGTATCAAAAGTAGGAATATGTGTAGACCCCGACAAGGTTAAGGTTATCACCAACTTGGTGCCACTAGCAAACCTTAAGGAGTCATGTGAGTTACAATATAGGATATAATTCGTAAAGAGGTTTATTGCATGGTTGAATAATAAGTTGTAGCCAATGAAACATTTGCTCAAAAAAGGGATCAACTTTGAGTGGAAAAATCAATGCCAAGAGGCATTTAACAACCTGAAAAGGGAGCTGGCTCAACTTCCAATAGTCTACCCTCCACAAAGAGATAAACCTTTCTACATTTACCTTACAACCTCAGACACATCCATTTCTTTGCTACTTTGCGAAAAGTGAGATGATGGCCCTAAGGTCCCTATTTACTACTTAAGCCATGCGTGAGTAGCACATGAGGTGAAATATAACAATGTGGAGAAGAATTGTTTGGCCTTAGTCTTTGCGCTTAGAAAATGGAGACACTACCTTTTCCACAGTCAAGTCAATCTCATCCACAAGAGAAACATACTTAGGGCTACTACAAAAAACATATATGAAAGTAGTAGAATAGCGAGGTGGAAGGCAATAACCATGGAGTTTTCCCTACATTACATAGCATAGGCATCTAAAAGAGGTTAAGTAATAGTCGCACAACTTACAGCTTCACCCATAGATGATCAGGTAATGATAGATTCAAAATTTTTGGATGAGCATGTTAGCAGCATAAGTCAGGTACCTACAAATTTTGAGTTGATGTTACACTTTGATGATGCTTCAACCACATAATGTGGTAGTGCTACTGCCATTATCACATTCCCCTCCAAGGAGCTCTGATCCTTCACATAGCACTTTGCATTTCCTTGTACAACACAATTTGGTGCAGTACAAAGGTCTCCTTAGAGGCATCTTAGTAGCTCAAGAGTTAGGAATTCAAAACATAGTAGTCTGAGGTGATTCTCAACTAGTTATTAACCAAGTCGTGTAGGTTTACGCTTGTAGGACACAACATCTACAACCTTACTATGATTTGGCAAAGCACTTGCTTGAACAATTTGCAACCATAGATGTCCAACATATACCCCACACTAAAAATGTCATAGCTAACGCAATAGCTACTTTAGCCTTAAGCATAGTGCCAAACATGTTTTTCACTTTGCCTGCTTCAATAGTGGATTTCACTAAACCTATAATTCACACAATAAGTAGTGCATCCATAAGTACTGACCACGCCAAGGAGTTGTATGAAAATATTAAGTCATATCTCCAATAGGTAGAGCCCCCACAAAATCTAACATCTACCTAAAAGGACACAGTATGAAAATGATCACAGTGGTATGTCCTTGTAGGTGATAATACCTTATGTTGCAAATCCTATGACAAAATACTACTAACTTGCATTAGTGGTAGTGAAGCACAAATTATCGTTAACCAAGTCCATGAAGTCCTATGTGGGGGTCATATAGCTCCTAGGGAAATGGTGGTAAAAATTAGATGTCTAGGCTATTACTGGTCTTATATGAAGCGTGATTGTGTCTCCATGGTCAAGACATGTGACATGTGTCAATGGGATGGGAAACTAATGCATGTGCCACCTATGAACTTCATACTACAAAAATCATGTGGTCATTCCAATGTTGGGGGTTGGACATCATAGGGCCTATAATGCATAAGTCTTCCGTTGGACATAGCTTCATCATTACTGCAACTAACTATTTCACAAAGTGGGTTGAAGCCATTCCCCTTAGTAAGTTTGCAAATTCATTCTTGACAACATAGTTGATGAGACGCGGTTTACACTAGGCCGCGATATCGCGTACGCAATATCACTGCCGACGCGATATCGCGGCCGACGCGATATCGCGTCTTCTCCTGCGATATCGCATATGCGATATCGCGTCGCGCCGCCATTTCTATAAATAAGAGGCGGCACTCCCCTTATTTCCCAATCCTGGCTAGTGTAGCGAAGCTCTGGCAGATTGATCACTCCAGAGTTAGAATTTTTCCCCATGTGCCCGCAGTAGGAGTCCTAGAGTGAACGGCTCTTTATTCGAGCAGCTTGTAACCTGAACCCAAGTTGTGTACGGCAATAAAGACGAACTTGTTTGGATAAACCTTGCAGCACGTGGTTTCATTTATTGCTTTCATTTACTGCTTTCCTAGTGCGTTCAAGTACGACTTGATTACGAGCGTCTACGGACGTGTACGGCTAGTCAAGGAATCGGCTGCTTGACGCAATGCATGAGTACGACTCAATTACGAGCATTGGATGCTTGGTAACCCAGTAGCGTATTCCAGGATTCTGCGCTTGGTAACTCCCGGGTCTAATGTGTACGGCTAGTTGAGGAATCGGCTGCTCATTGCTAGGCTAGATCGTGTGATAAGTACGACTTAGTTACGAGCACCCACGGGTGTGTACGGCTGGCTAAGGAATCGGCTGCTTATCACACGTAGGCTAAATAGGTGCCTCAGTACGACCACTTCGAGCACTTGCGTTACGTGTGGCGATCCCAGTAACGATTAGCGTTTGGTAAGCTGCAGTTGCATAGTTCAGGGTGTGTCCGGCAAGTGGGAACGGATGCTGACGCTAGTTAATTTAGACTTAGATCTTAGTTAGAGTTAGTTTAGTTTTCTCAACCCTTTCTCCTGGTAGCATAGAAGATAAGCCGAAAATACCAAAAAAATCACATACCTCAGACTTGCTTAACCATACACCGTGACACATACAAGCAAGCCTGGGAAGACAACGAACGATTAACCCCAAGTGTTTCTTGTGGCGTTAAGGCATTTAGTCTGCGGAGTTCGACCGGATCGCGCGTGTACGCTCGTATTCGTATGGTGGAGTGTAGGGGTACCTCGCCACTCATCATTGGCGCCGTTGCCGGGGACTAAGTGTTTTTTCGCCAATTTAACATAAGGGATATCACTCACATCGTTGTGAGCTTAAAACGAACCTTAGGGTTAATCAGTTAATCAAGAACAATAAATAACGGTGAAATTAGCACACCAATAGAAATGGCTTCTTCTCACGAAATCAACTCACCTAAGGACAATACAGGAGAAAGTCAGCATCATACACATAACCGCAATCAACCATGTCCTCAACAGGCTAAAGTCACGTATACTCATCCCGATGAGTATGTGCCAGATTTTACCTTTGTTTTCCATCAAGATGAGCAACTGCGGTGGAGAGACATGCAAGGTAACATTGTGTTACCCCCAGATCGCTCTGCTTCCAACATGCTTTTCCGTGCCTTGGTAAGGTATGGCATGCAAGAGCTGATTACGGAATACATTTTGAATGA